>CM021101.1:240087329-240687329 GCA_007115665.2 Sequoiadendron giganteum
TTGAAGACCAACAGAGGAAAAGAGCATATCTACATACCATGAGAGTAGAAAGAACTGAAACTGGTGATGCCAAAAAATAACCTTCGAATGTGAGCAAAATACGAACAATGTTCACGCAATTCAAATGCAGCACTCAAAATCACTCTGAAATGCATGATCTAGCAACACACCCCAAGCTCCAGTACTCTAGACACAAATGAAAAGAAAATAAACAAACTCAAATGGCCAATCACTCCCCAAAATTCAATATATCATTGCCCCAAAAGTCGTGCAATTGCCATTAATGCAATCGAAAAGACAACCAAGACCAAAATCCATAAATCCGACTGAGCCACGGACTTCGGAAAAATCTGGACAATATGGATTTCCCCAGATTTGAGCAAAAAGGTAACCACTTCTGGACTCCAAAGGAAAAATCAGGAAAATTTGGCCATGGGGGATTTTCTCGAAAATAGTGAAAAGCCTGAATTATACCCACAACCTAAGGTTTCCAATATAATTCACTCAATAAAATTCACATACAGGTCACTCCAACCAGCAAGATGAACATCAAAGTGCACCGCCCAGGAAGAAAAACCCAAAAGAAGGGCCAAGACACCAAAAAGTGAAAAATGAGGGTCCCTACTTTCAGTGGGGCCTATGTGCAAAAACTGCACAACAGGACTTAAGTAAAATTAACATGTAAATAGGACCTATAAGTGAATTAGATATGTAACACCTCTCTAACTCCAGCCTAGGTAAGATAGAATTTTGGTTTTGATTTGGTATTCTAATATTAAATATTATCATAAAGAGATTAGACATTGTTGACTAAGCGAAAGGTTATCATGATTAACTATGCTAATATAATTAATTGATATATATTATAGTTAACTGCAGTTGAGATGTAGTATGTTATTTGACTATGTATATATGTATATGCATAGATACATTGTTGTGTGTGTATATTTATAGGTACTAGATATTGACTCCACCTGACTCCATAGGTTTGAACGTACCTTCCCTGATGATGGTTAACATGAGATAGCACATTGGCCAACCCTTGACCTAAACCCTTATCATTGTACCTAGTTGAGTATGACTTTCCTTTGATTAAATAGTGCAAATCTTGGATACCATGATTGGTCACATTCTAGAAAACCTTTATCCCCTATGTGGTCAGTTTATGAAGAGTGTATGAGCTTTTGAGTTAAATTGCATTTTTTTCCATAAATTTTAATATAGGAAATGCATTTTATGATTAAATGGGGGAATTTAATATTTGAAAATTTTTATTTGGGTTTATGTGTATTTTGTTTGATTGTAATTGAAAATTTTGTGTGATCAGATTCATTTAGGGAATTATAGGCATTATTTTATTATCTAATTTTAAATTCTACTTATAAAGAGCTAAATTGTGATTTTATGCTGAATTTTGATTATGCTATAAATAAAATGTTTAAATTATAAATTGAAAAGAGGGAAATGATATAAAATAATATATATTAAAAGGGTAAACTTAATATTTAAAAAAAAAAAAAAGTGAAATGTGAAATGTGAAATGAATTTTAAAAAGAAAAAAAAAAGGGAATTCATTTATATGGCAACATATTTTGGGGAGAAAACTTGAGGGAAAAACCCTCTTTTACTAGAAAATTGATTTGTTCATTGTGGGAGCAAATGGACATGAAATTACATGGGATTAGCTACATTTGGATAGAAATGGGGAAAGGAAGTGATGACTTTGATTTCATGTGCTCTCATGACTTGTGTGCAAACATTCACTTATTTGAATTTTTGTTTGAGAATGGAGGTATTTTACCATTTCTTCATGTTTACTTTATTTTAAAAGATTTGAATGATTCTAAATGCATTGGTAGTATGTTAGAATCCTTCTATGAATTTTATTTGGATCAAATTGATAGTCTAGAATTTATTTTGTGATTTTTTTGAGAATTTCCCAAATACGAGGTTATCATGCCAAATTTTTAATTAGAAGCACAAATTGTTGTTTTTATGTTAAAAGAGTGTTTTTGGACATATTTAGATCAAAAGGGTATTCTTAGATTTCTAATTTTTGCATTTTAAGTTTTAAGTTTTTTCAAACTTCATCAATGATGAAACCTAATTATTTGTGAAAATTGGTTTCTGTTTAAAACAAATGGGTATTTTTATGTTAAAATGATGTTTTTGGACACATTTGGATCAAAAGGGTATTCTTTAATTTTTTATTTTTGCATTTTGAAATTTTAAGTTTGTTCAAACTTCATCAATGGTGAAACCTGGTTATTTGTGAAAATTGTTTTTTGTTTAAAACAAATGGGTGTTTTTATATTAAAAGAGTGTTGTTGGGCATATTTATATCAAAAGGATATTCTTAGATTTTTTATTTTTTCATTTTGAAGATTTAAATATTTTCAAGCTTCATCAATAATGAAACTTGGTTATTTATGAAAATTGGGTTTTGTTTAAAGTAAATTGTTGTTTTTATATTAAAAGTGTATTGTTGGGCATATTTAGATCAAAAGGATATTTTTTAACATTTTTTTATTTTTGAACTTTGAAATTTTAAGCCTTTTCAAGCTTCATCAATGGTGGAACCTGGATATGTGAGAAAAATTGGACTTTGTTTAAAAGTGGAATTTTGAGAATATTATTTCATCATATAATAATAAATGATATAAAATGCATATTAATTCTTTGAATGATATTTTTTCAGATCCGTTTGGTTGTTTAAATTTCTGATTTTCTATTCTAATGTAAAAATGTGAATAGTGTTGCGAGAGGTGCGAATGCCTTGTGTTTTCGGATGTAAATTTCATTGTGAGTTGCATTATTTCTTTGACTATATTTCCTTGTTCGTATGGAATGAGATGAACCCTAGGACTAGGTACTAGAGTGAGTTATGGAAGTAATTCATGGTTTACTAGATACCTCTGCATGCCTTTAGTGCTCTTATAGGCTAAAGATGTTTGAGAAGACATGTCCACTCGTGGAGCATGGGACTTGTGTAGTTGTGCATTCTTGTTTGTAAATGATGTTAGTTTCTTGATGCCATCCCTTTGGACACACATTATGACTTTCCCCATACTTGCACTCTTGCATCGTGATCCTATTTTTGAGTAGCACTTGGAAGATGTATGTTCCTTCCTCTTTTGGTGTTCAATTTGAGCACTATGTTTATGTCATGTGTAATGGTCAATATGTCACTTAACTCCTCTTATGAGTGATTGGTATATCAATTGTAATGACTTTTATTTCATATGATTCCTCTTATGAGTGGCATGTGTGGCATGTGATTTCTATGTGTGAGTAATTTGTATGCCATGTAGTCCATGTGTTGGAATGTTCTCTTACTTTGTGTTTGATTCATTAAATGTCTTATGTAGTTGCATGAATTCTACCATTCTCCCTTATGTGAATTGAGTTACACTAACATATATGTTAGTTTCCCTAATTGGGATTTCTATCATTTATCTTGAATGAAGTGTATTCATTGTGATTGGTATGTGTGTAAGCCTACACCCTTGTGCTTGAATCTTGCTTGAGTTTTTTGGTTGTGTGACTATTTCCATGAGCATAAGGGGTGGAACTATGGGTTCCACATGGTTGGGTGGCATTGCAAACCACTGTTAGGTATTGTATATCTCAAAGTGGTGGATCTACTTCGAGATTGTACTTATTTTGTTCTTTCAGGTCTCATTCTCTTCATGCTTTCTTCTTAATGTAAAGTTTATAAATGCATAATTCAAGGACCTTGAGTCCTAAGCTTGTAATTCTAATATTTTTATTGGACCTTCCTCATAAAAGATGTTGTAAACAAATGATATTAAGAATAGTGGTATGTGATGAGCCTAGTTTTTGGTCCAATTTTGGGTAGAATCTATAGTTTATTTGCTAAAGTTGACATGGAATTTGATATTAAATGTTGATATTTTTTATAGAGTTTCCCTCAAACCATAAACATTGGTTATAATTCTATTTCTACCAATTTTTATGGCATTATCCTATTATGTGGACTATCTATAATAATTTTGCATGTGCTTAATGAATATTCTTTAAGGTGGTTATAGATGTGCAATTATTATGCATACTAACATTTCCATGCAGACATACTTGAGGATACTAAATTGAGAAATTTAGTCATCAGCTGGTCATGCAGATGAATCGTTCAAGGGTTAACTGAAAGACAATGATAGAATATTTCTCATGTTAGCCATATGTAATCACCTTGTATGGGTATTTTATAATGTTGAGGAGATGTGGGCATTACTGTAGTGTTGATTCTGTGTTTGGACATGCATTTCTTACCAGATTCCTTGCATGTGTAATCGCCCTTCTATTATTTTTTTTGTTTTCCCTAAATGGCATCCTCTTAGTTAGTGAGATTTGACTACCTTGTTTAGTTTATGGTATAAATAAGGTTCAAATCCTCCTTCTTCAAGATTTTCTAAGTTATTGATGTTTTACAATCTGATAATATACTAGCATTTCCAAACAAGCTACTCTTTGGTACTTACATTTCCCAATGAATAAGATGAAATTGTGAGTTGAGCATTTGATTTTATATTAGTTTTAGAGGATACTCATCCAAGGAGGCCCACTTGGTAAGTAATATGTCCTTTATTTTAGCTAGATTAGTTATTAGTTTATGTTTATGTTTAGTATTTAGTTAAGAATCTAACACTGATTATTCCTGCAACCACTAGAATTTCATTTTGTGACTGTTCCTACAACCAAAGCAGACAAAGTAGTTTCTTGTTTGTTGCTCAGATTTTCATTCTTATCATCTATGTTCAACTTAGTTTAATTGTTGAGTGATTTTCAACATTTACTTTGTTCTTTTCCACACAATTTACTTTCATTATTGAATCTTTCTTACTATAGAATGAATATGACTACTTTTAGTTCCTAGTGCACATACTGTGTTTACCCATTTCAAGTTCACGTCCCTGGGTCGATAATTTAAATGTACATTCATGATTGTTAAAATGGCTATTCAGGTTAAATTTCCAATCTTTGAATCATGAATACAAAGGCATAGTTATTAAATCATTGTAGGAGGTTGACATTTTTGGCACCTTTGTTAGAGATGGTGTCAAACTAGGGAGTTCTTTGGAGTCATTGCTAGTTTTTCTTGCTGTAGTATTTTTGGAATTTATTCTTAGTAGTTAGAAGTTATGATCCACTATTATTTCACTAAATCTTTGTGCGAGTTGGTTGATGTTGAATTGGTACCATATGCATAGAAGAAGAAGAGACTCTTATGGGATATTCCTTCCTAATTATCTAGAACCATTTGAGCTAGTAGAGCTTCCAAATCTACCTAGAAATGAAGAAGAGGAAGAGCCACACCCCTTTGCTAATACATTTCTTGACTTAACCATTTCTGAAGTTTCCCTTGAAGATCAAAATCCATTTGAAGAAACCTCTACTTTGGAACTTCATCAAGTAGACATGGGTGATGCAAATGAAAACATGCCTAACAAGTAGAACCAACCAACTTTTCCTTTCCCCATTGCTCATAGAATGAATTAGACATACTCAAAAATATCCCTGCTTTAGTCCTTCCTAAGTTCTATAGACTTGTCACAGAAGATCCTGATACATTCTTGTTTGAGTTTGATATAATCTACAAAAGTTATGACTATACCACTGATGCCCACATGCTTAAGCTATTTCCTACCACTTTGAAATAAGTTGCATTGAGATGGTTTATGAGCCTTGGTAGAGATATTGTGGAGACTTGGGATGAAATGAAGACAGAGTTCCTTAAGAAATAAAAATAGTATTGCAAGGTAAGTGATATAAGAGGAGATGACATTTTAGAATGTATCAAAAGGAAGATGAGATCCTAGAGGATTTCATTTCAAAGTTTTTATTTTTTATGTAGAAATCTCCACACCATACACTTAATGAAGACTCACAAAACCTTTTTTCTTAGAGTAATTAATGAAAGTTGCACTAATGGCTTGGACCTGATGGCATGAGAAGATATCACTCAATTTCCTTGGGAGGGTATCAAGAAGATATTCCACAACTATTCTAGGGAAGCTTCGAAGAAAGGGAGAGCTTACCAATAATCTATGGATAATTCATCCACCAATGGAGTTTCAAGGATGGATATTACTCATTTTTTTGCAGATTTCAAGAAGGATATCATAAAAAATCTAGCTACTCAGCTGGATACACTTTAGGCCAAGAAGAAACATGAGGAGGTAAAAGCAATGCTGACAGAATATTGTCCTCATTACAAACAAAAGAAGAGGGACTGTAGATGCAAGATGGTAGCTAACATTGAAAGAAAATAGATTCCACCTTATTTCAAACCAATTCAGACTAAGGAAGATCAAGTCTACTTTGTTGCATAGAGAAGACCATTGGCTCCAAGAGAAGGTATGCCACTAAATCCACTAACTTTGGTAGGCCATATTTTAATTCTTATTCATATAGTAACTAGTGGCAACCCCCATGTCCATCCAACTATGGATGATACCCACCACAAACTTGGGGTAACCCTACAAATGCTTTTCCTAATTATCAAAAAAATTCACCTTAGTGGTAGCAACCTGAGGGGAATTGGCAGTAATTTCAAGGACCTTGGAAACCATTTCTAGGAAACTGGCAAAATATATCTCAATGGAGAGGTGGAAAATAATGACCAAACAAGACAAATAGTTACATGCAACCACCTTATCAAACCCAACAATCTACTATAATTTCTCCCCCTACTAATCCCAACTCAAATGCACCTAAACCCACTCAGGTACTAGTTCAATCCACACCTAACCCAAATAATAAACCACAGTAACAACTTGTATACTCTAGTGATCCAAATCAATTTCTTGCATATGTTGTGAGTTTAAGTGACATATGTTTTCATTCAAGAACTACTTTGCTAGCCCCTTCCATGCCCATCATCACTGAGCTTCCTATGGAATACGAAGAATTTATGGATGTTCCCATTTAGCCTAGTGCACCTAATTTTTTTGAACTAGTTCCAACCAAGAAGACGACACAAAAACCACCATTCCCCAGAGATTGGTTCCCAAACAAAAGGAAAACAAGGAGGACACCACTTTTGAAATTATAGACCAGTTGAAGCATATATGTGTCCAAATACCCATATTCCATGCCATAAAGGATGTTCCTATATATGGAAAAGCAATCAAAGAATCATGTTTGAAGAAGCCAAGAAGGAAAAAGAAAGACCCAACTATAGTTCATGTAGTGGGACAACTGAATGAAATCATGCTTGGAAAATTAACTATCCCCAAGTACAATGATCTAGGTAGTCATGTTGTTGAAGTTATTATAAATGGGATACACATAAAGAATGCTTTAATTGACTTGGGTGCAAAAATAAATATGATTACTAAAGACATCCTACAACAACTAAAAATTGCAAGTATGAGATCCACTCCTACTATTTTGTAGCTTGTTGATAGTTCCATTATTAAGTCTAATGGCATAGTAGAGGACCTCATGGTGATTCTAGACTCTTGGGAGTATCCAACCAACTTCATGATTCTTTCTCCTAAAGATACACTAGGCAGGTATCCTATTGTCCTTGGAAGGCCATGGTTAGCAAAAACACATGCTTATATTGGATTTCAGTCAGGTGACATGACCATTTTTGATAGCATGAACACCAAAAATATTGTTCTTTATCCTCTTGCTTAGCCATCCCATGGCAAGGATAATATTGTATGGCCACATGTAGGTGAAGAGGCCAAGGAAGTTAACTCTATGGCACAACTTACGATGTTAGGTAGAATTCCTCTCTTGTAGCTTCAAGATGAAGATGAAGTGTTATCTAATATAATTCAAAACCATTGTGAGGTAGAGGTCTTTTCCAATGGAGTTATTCAGCTCACCACCATTGACCCTATCAGATTCAAGCTACTAGTCAATGGTCATCGTCTCAGATTGTATCACAAGCCAACTTCCAAAGAAGAGTTCTTGCAACGATTCATCCAACATGCAACACCCGAGCTTCCTGTAGCTAAAGGAAGTGGACCTAGTGTCCCTCCTTCTGGCTAATTAGGGTACACACTTGTAATAATAAAGACTTCTACTTTTGTAGAAGTCCATTTCTTCACCCATCTGCCCATCTATCCATCTGTCACCACCTTTCTCTCTCTTCCATCACTTCATTCCACCTCACATCATTCTACTTCATCATCATTAATTGCTCAATTTATTTCCTAAAAAGGTGAATAGTACTTTCTCCATGAACTTTACAATGTATCCTCCACACATTCAGCTATGTGCACATTAATTTCTCTCTTAATTATCTTTTTAGTGCATTCATTTAATCGATGTACGTTAGTATGGACGTTCAAAAAAATTTCATAACTCCCTATCAAATCACTACTCCCATCTCACATGTGTGGACACATGTCCAAATTTAGGTTGGGGGGAAAGGAAAGATGTAGGTACATTGACCACATGTCACTCCATGCTTGTCTTCGTCAAAAAATCTAGTTGAGCCAATTTAAAATTTGAAGTGAAGGATGGCTCACATATGTGATGTGACACTATATTGAAGAAAGGAATTTGATTTTAGACAAGAATTATAGGAAAAGGAAAATCCAAAGCACAACCTATGGAAAGAGAGGTGTCAAGTCCTAAGAAGAGAAAGGTTGACACTATTCATCTTGTAGCCAAAGGAAAATGTGAGATCCCTCTTAAAAAATCAAAACTAGCTATTGATATGCCTTCATGGTAAAACCATAAGCATGAAGGGACATCACATAAGAGCACAAAAGCCCCAATGGGATAGACAAATTTCAAAGAAAATAATATATTCGAAGAGACAACAAAAGTGACCCTAGTGGATCTTACTGCCCTTGCAAAGGAATTTGAAATTCGAGAGCATGAAGAAAACCATGAGGTCCTATAGCAAGACCAAGAATTAGATCAGGATTTCTTGCAACAACTACAAGAACAAGAACAACAGGCCCTGCAATAAGAAGTGGGAGAATAAATTTTACCTCTACAGCCTAAGCCAGTTGGACAACCTGAATCTATGCAAATGGTACTTTATGGGGAGAAACTATCAACAAAATCCTTGGTAAGAATTCATAACCCTCCTAATTTTGTAGTACATACAACAATTTTAAATTTATGGGGAGAGATACAAAGGAGGGAGGAAGAATGGAAAAAGGAAAAGAAAAGATTAAAAAAGGAAATTCAAAAGAGGGATGAAATTATTTAAGAAGAGAATAAGGAGATTGCCTCTCTAAAGGAGAGGGTGGAAAACATTGCAACCTTGGTACCATAGATTTTTGAATGTTGAACCCCTCCAAGGTTTTATGCTCTACACCTAAGGGAGAAATATCTCAGGTTTGAATCCCTTTATTGAGACTCCCACTCAATTTTTCAATGCTTATAGGCTTTCCTCCCCTAAAATGAAGAATTTGTTATGTGAATTTTATTTATATAATCTTTTTGTAACTCAAGACCAAGACTAAAACCCATTGTTGTATGTTGGAGATATCCAATTGAGAACATTCATGTCCTGGGTGAAATGAGATTAGTTGGGGAGAGCAATATAATGCTTATAGGAAGAGGGAATCCAATATCCCCTTGGCCATTAGAGCTAAATCAAGAAACCCCAAGGATATTTACAGAGAATCGCACATAATTCTTTTTAGGCCTAGTTATGGTGACAAAATTATTTCTTGGATTGAGATAGTTTACAGTGAATATGAGGTAAAGACGACAACAAAAGAGAACACAATGAAATGATATCTATCACAAAGATGGAACACTTTAATTGATGAGCTGAAATAGGTTGGACCTCATTCCATCCAAAACTATGTTGCAGTAATAAAAAATATTGAAAGGTACATTCAACTTGGGAGAACAAAGGGATGACAATGGCTTCCCTTGACTTTTCAATGACCTATCCTCATGTGGCCTGTGCCAAACTTCAAATTCTACCACTATGACATTGATAAAGAAAATCAAAGATGGAGAAGACTTGACATATTGGGAGGATTCTAGTGGGACCTTGACTCACACTCAACAAACACTGATATTGGAAAATTATCAGTTGCATATTTCATAGCTTTGACCAAAAAAAAAAAACAACTCTTCCCCTACTAGGGGACCAACAAAATTTTACATTGGGGGGAGTGATGAGCCTTGTTTTTGGTCCAATTTTGGGTAGAATATATAGTTTATTTTCTAAATTTGACATGGAATTTGATATTAAATGTTGATATTTTTTATAGATTTTCCCTCAAACCATAAACATTGGGTTTAATTCTATTCACGTGAGTTCTAATCACATTAGCCTATTATGTGGACTATCTATATTAATTTTGCATGTGGTTAATGAATTTTCTTTAAGGTGGTTGTAGATGTGAAATTATTATGCGTACTAACATTTCCATGCAGACATACTTGAGGATACTAAATTGAGAAATGCATTTTCCAGCTGGTCATACAGAGAAATCGTTCAATGGTCAATCAAAGGATGACAATAGGAGATTCCCCATGTCAGTCCCATGTAACTTCCTTGTATTGGTCTGTCATGATGTTGAGAAGATGTGGGCATTACTGTAGTTTTGAGTTTGCGTTTGGACATGCATGTCTAACCAGATTCCCTGCATGTGTAACCTCCCTTCTATTCTTTTCTTTGTTTTCCCTAAATGGCATCCTCTCAATTAGTTGGAGCTGATTGCCTTGTTTAGTTGATAGTATAAATAAGGTTTAGATCCTTCTTCTTTGGGAGCTGCTGAGTTATTGATGTTGTACGATCTTATAATATACTAACATTTTCAGACAAACTACTCTTTTGTACTTGCATTTCCCAATGAATAAGATGAAATTATGAGTTGAGCATTTGAGTTTATATTAGTTTTAGAGGATACTCATCCAAGGGTGCCCACTTGGTGAGTAATCCATCCTTTATTTTAGCTAGATTAGTTATTAGTTTATGCTTAGTAGTTAGTTAAGAATCTGGCACTGATTGTTCGTACAACTACTAGAATTTCATTATGTGACCGTTTCTACAGCTAAAGTGGACAGAGTAGTTTCCTATTTGTTTCTCATATTTTTATTCCTTTTCCTACATGTTCAGCTTAGTTTAATTGTTGAGTGATTTTCAACATTTACTTTGTTCCTTTCCATGCAATTTACTTTCAATATTGATTTTTTCTTAGCTGAAGAATGAAGATGACTAATTTGAGTTCCTAGTGCACATACTATGCTAACCCATTTCAAGTTCACATCCCTAGGTTGAAAATTAAATGCACCTTCATGATGGTTAAAATTATTATTCAGGTTAGATGTCCAATCTTTTAATCATGACTGTAAAGACTTAGTTATTAAATCAATGTAGGAGTCCAACAATATGCTTGATTAAACTAGATTTGGTGACTCGGTGAGGGTGTCGAGCACCTAATTATTGTTTCCATTTCCATTATATTTGTTGCATAATGGATTAATAATTATAGGAATCACATTTGAGTTTTAAAATAAAATTTTCACCTTAGATTATCTACCTCTTGTGTCATGAGTGTTTAAGAGTGCATCAGAACTTAGTGCATAGGAACTTGGTGTGCCAAAACTTGGTGCTCCAGAATCTCTTCTACAACTTTCCTTGTGTTTTATGTGTATGATATCACTTCATGTTCAAAAGAAAATTATCTTGTCCTATTTTGGCTCTTACCCTTCGGGGTTACACAGTGGGAAGCTACATCCTTTAGCATTGGTTCACCTTGTGGAGCCATTATTTTTTATCTTATGTGTCTTAGAGTTACGATAGAAGATCATTAGCTATAGTTGATCTAGAAATTCTCTTCGTGTGTAGTCACTTGAGAGTGTGTTGGTAAGCTTGTTTGGATGTGGGTTGGAGGTCTTTGATTCTGTCATCTCATCCTCTTGTAGTCTTGTGAGAGCGCGCTATGATGGATTTTATTTTCTTGTTGTAGGGGTGTCAATATCTCTCATGTTGCTTTCTCATGGTGAGTTGTTTCCACGTTGGTAAGTCTTCCACTATTATCACCTTGCTTATGTAATGGTGTGGTCTTGTTTAGTTTTCTGTAGTGTCATTTTGATATTATGACACTTGTTTATGTACATAGTGTATAGTTGCGACACATTTTTGCATTGTTAATGTTTTTGGTTGTTGTTTTAAAAAAAAAAATTGATCGGGTTTTAGCTTGGTCTTAACCATTGGGTTATTACAAGATAGGTAAAATATATATTTACACCAACACTCCCTCTTAATTGGAACTTAGGGAGTAGTGGATAATTATGCAAATGATATAAAACATGAAGATTATTTTGGGTCT
The DNA here is from genome assembly GCA_007115665.2 of Sequoiadendron giganteum. Lineage (NCBI taxonomy): Eukaryota > Viridiplantae > Streptophyta > Pinopsida > Cupressales > Cupressaceae > Sequoiadendron > Sequoiadendron giganteum. The sequence goes on from CM021101.1 coordinate 240,099,617, forward strand.
CGACAACTAGGCCATGTTAGGTACACAAGTACAAATGCAATATCTCATAAATAGCGAAAAAGAGAAAACCTAGTGGAACAAAACACCTCTCAAAAAGAGAAAAAATACAAGAAAGGATTTTTTGTAGTAGGATACAAGATGGGGAATAAAAATCTACCACAAAATATTGCATAGGACTTGTATAAAATAAGGAGGACAAGGAAGATAGGCTCAAAGGTACCCTATAGGGATCATGTCTCTATAAGAGACAAAACATTAATATATATGCAATAGATATTAGAGTAATATAGAAGGAGAATCTGAAGGGAAAAGAATGTGGATCTAATGACCCAACAGTACGGAATACATTCCCTTAACACCTTTACTATAGGGGAGAGATGCAAAAAGGAAAAACTAACAGTTTCTAAAATTTATAGAGATGCATACAACCATGGCAATGAGAAACCAGAAAGATAAGCAAACAAAGATGACATAGTATTTATGTGGGAAAACCCTTTTAGGCAAAAAACCCACCACACAAAGTCAAATCAATTGTATTATAGTAATGAATCGATTACATACAATATCCAGACTTCTTTGCTCAGCTCACAATCACCCAGAGAGATTCAGATCCACTGTTACAATGTTTTCACAACATACAGTTCAAAACCCTCTTCAAGAACTCACGTCCTTCTTGTTCTTCAGCACGCGACTTCAACTTGCTCTGCAACTTCACAACTCAACTCAACTTGTCTAACTTATGAGAAATAACACATCTCTCATCCATATGTAACCGACTCAGAAGAGCAATGAAGTCCATCCTCAAATCACGCATCTGGTCAGATCTAACAAATCTCCTGCAACAAGCCGTCATTGCATTCAAAGCCATTACTCAAAATGGTTGAGCTCGCCACCCTTTGTTGACAAATGCAACTACCACAATAACTATCTTAGTATCCGTTAAATCACTATTCAAGCAAGTTCCATGCATCCAAGACCCATCACCAATCGCAGCTGACAAAGCAACCAAGACTTCAAGTCATAAATAGCACTGTCGAAGTCGGAGTCGGAATAGGAGTCGAAACAGGACTCCACCGAAAATACACACTGCCAGAGTCAGAGTCAGAGTCAGAGTCAGAACTGGAGTCAAAATATGACCCTACCAAAATTTTAGGTTCAGGAACCATTTCGGTTCCGCATCCGCCCACGGCAAAGAGGAACTCATCAAAAACAATTCTGACTGGGTAAAGTCAACCCAGGGTCAAACCAAGATGAGAACACAACAGACCGGAGTCGGAGTCGGGGACAGAACAGGAAGATAAATAGGACTTTACCAAAATTCCAAGATCAGGAACCAATCCGGTTTCGGTTCCACCTTCGCCAACTGCAAGAAACAATAATCCAAAAATAGGACAAGGCGGAGGAAAACACCCCGAGCAGAATCCAAACATCTAGAAGAACTAGATCATAAAAGAAGGAGTCAGGCTCGAAGTCAGAACTAGAACTGAAATAGGAACCTGGGAAATGGACATTGCCAACTTCCAAAACTTGTTCCACCTCCACTAGAACCTGGGAAGTGAAGCGAGAACAAATTGACGGTAGGAAGCGGAGTCAGAGCAGGAACGAGAACCGAAACCCAGAACTTAGGCAAACAGAACAATGGCAAGTTCCATCCTAGTTCCACCTCTGCCAGAGACTCGGAACTTAGGAAAACAGAACAATGCCAAGTTCCATCCTGGCTCCGCCTCCACCAGAACTTTATAAACAACACAAAATCACCAAGGCATGAAAACAAGGACTTCAAGCTGGAAGTTGAGACATAATTTCTCAACAATCTCCCACTTGGTGAACACTTCCAGCTTCCTAAAAACATCATACCTTACTATCTATCATAGGCCCTAAGGCCCATCAATTCTGTGCACCATCTGAACTTGTCTATGCTAACTGGATTTTTCAAGGCATCTACAACATTCTTCAAGGTGTCAACCTTATCCATATTGACCTTGCCATCTTTAACCATATCCCTCATGAAATGATATTGCACATCTATGTGCTTGGTCCTGGCATGAAAGGTCGGATTCTTTTCCAAATAAATGGCACTTTGACTATCATAGCAGATTGAAATCTGCTCAGCATTAAATCTAATGTTTGAACACAAACGCCTCAGCCACACTGCCTCCTTGCAAGCATGAGTTGCTGCCATGTACTCTGCCTCTGTCATGGATAAAGCAACTATAGATTGTCACTTGCTCATCCAACTGATTGCTCCACCATTAAGCATGAAAGTGTATCCACTGGTGGATCTTCTACTATCAATGTCCCCTGCCCAATTAGAATTGACATATCCCTGAATGCTAAGAGTCCTTTGTGATGCAACCATACTACCATGGTAACACAAAGCATAATCTGAAGTACCAATCAAATACCTAAACACTCTCTTTACAGCATCCCAATGTGATCTCCCTAGATTTGCCATGAAACAGCTTAGAACTCCCACTGCTTGGGCAATGTCTTGTCATGTGCAGACCATAGCATACATCAAACTGCCTACTGCACTTGCATAAGGCACACTGGTCATGTCCTCCATCTCAGTAGCAGAATTTGGACAGTCTTTAGCAGATAGTTTCAATCCTTGCATGATTGGAACAACTAGCTGCTTGCAATCAGTCATGCTAAACCTCTTTAGAATGGTTTTCGCATACTTACTCTGACTAAGCCAAAGCTTTCTGCTTGTTCTATCCCTAGTTATCTCCATCCCAAGAATGTACCTTGCTACTCCAAGATCTTTCATTTCAAACTTAGCAGACAACTGAGTTTTAAGATCAGAAATCATTGCCTTGCTATTACCAATGAATAACATGTCATCCACATACAGAGTAATAACAAGCACATAATCATTCTCACATTTATAATAGATGCAATGATCAGATTTTGATCTAACAAACCCAATTGACAACACAAATGTGTCAAATTTTTGGTACCACATTCTAGGAGATTGCTTTAGACCATAGAGAGATTTATTTAACTTGCAAACCAGATTTTGTTTGCCTCTATCAACAAAATACTCAGGTTGGGACATGAAGATTTCTTCTTCCAGCTCACCATGGAGAAATGTTGTCTTCACATCCATCTACTCAATTTCATAATCATACACAGCTGCCAATGACAACAAAAATCTGATGGATGTTAGCTTTTCTATAGGGGAAAAGATCTCTCTATAATCAATTCCCTCAACTTGGGAAAATCCCTTTGCAACCAGTCATGCCTTATACTTCTCCACACTGCCATCAAGGCCTGTCTTCCTTTTGAATATCCACTTGCAGCCAATAGGTTTTCACCCTTTAGGCAGTGGTACCAACTTCCAAGTATCATTCTTTTTCAAGGAATCCATCTCCTCATTCATGGCTTCTAGCCAAGACTTGGAATCAGCCATGCTGATTGCTTCTTTCACAGTCCTAGGCTCATCAATGCTGGTAATTAAGGCATAAGCACAATTTGAATCTAACATAGAGAAACCATACCTTTCTGGTTGCCTTCTTTCTCATGTAGATCTCATTAGAGGCTAAGGTTGTTCTTCATCATCAGAACTTTCAGAGTTGCTTGAGCTCTCCTCAATCTCAGGTACACCATGTAGATCTTCCCCTTCTGGAGTTTGGGGAATCTCAACTGTATCCTTCTTCTTATCACTCTAATTTGTCTCTAGCTATTGATCACTTCCTAAAGGTTTCAGCTCACGGAATATCATGTTTCTGCTATACAAAAGCTTCTCAGTAATAGGGTTCCAAAGCTCGTATCCCTTTACACCAAATCCATAGCTGATGAGAATACATTTCATAGCCTTGTTATCCAACTTTGATCTCTTTTCATTTGGCACATGAACATATGCATCATAGCCAATGACCCGAACATGCCTTAATGAGGGTTTCTTACCTGACCATGCTTCCAAAGGTGTCATGTCAACAAGAGCTGAACAAGGAGATCTATTTATCAAATAACATGTTGTAGCAATAGCCTCAACCCCGAACTTCTGCTCTAGACCAGCACCACTCAGCATACTCCTTGCCTTTTCCATCAATGTCCTGTTCAACCTTTCAGCAACTCTATTTTGTTGTGGAGTGTAGGGGGTTGTCTTATGCCTTTTTATTCCATGATCAGTGTAGTACATTTCAAAATCTGCAGAACAAAACTCACCTCCATTGTCTATTTTTAAGCACTTTATTTTCCTTCCAGTCTGATTTTCTACCAAAGATTTGAACTCTTTAAACTGACTGAACACTTCTGATTTACTTTTAAGAAAGTATACAAATGCCCTTCTCAAACAGTCATCAATAAAAGAAACATAATATCTAGACTTTGATAATGAAGGAACATCAACTGGACCAAACACATCAGAATGAATATAATCTAGTATACCAGAAGATTTATGAGGACTAGAGGAGAAAGAAACACGGTGTTGCTTTCCATAGATACAATGTTCATAGAAATCGAACTCAAGGTTACAATCATCAAGCCCTTCTACAAGGTTTTTGTTCTTCAAGGTTTTTAAACCTTTTTCGCCAATGTGACTAAGTCTATGATGCCATAACATGGTCTTCTCTACTAGGAGTTTTACCTCCAAAGCATTTACAAATAGTGAAGAGTCTTCATCTTTCTCTATAGGTGCAGAATTACATGACTTTACAGAGGCACTGTTACAAAGAACAGGTCGTGCATCTAGCTTATACAGAGTGCCAGTATGAACACCCTTAGCTAACACTATTGCACCTCTATCCATTTTACATCCCTTATTGGAAAAAGAAACTTCTACACCAGCATCATTTAACTTACTAATAGAAAGAAGATTTCAAGCCAAACCTGGGATGTGAAGAACACCACCATTTCCTTTGACTCTCCTATCAGGAAACTGAATTCTGACCCTTCCTCTGCCAACAATCTCCAACATTGAATCACTTGCCAATTATACCTTTCTACCATCATACTTCTCATACTTTGAGAACCAAACTCTATTGGATTTCATGTGAAAAGAGGCACCTGAATAAACTAACCAAACATCCTCTGATGCCTGAGTTGTCAGGGCTGCTGCAATGAAGGCATCTGAATCACTTTGAGAAAATTTGTTGTCAGAAGCATTCTTCTTCTTCTTCTCCTTGCAGTCCTTCCTGATATGACCAAGTTGCCCACAGTTCCAACACTTTACCTTGGACTTTTTACCAGGAGACTTTGATCTCCCTTTAGACTTGGATTTCGACTTGTTGTCTTTCTTCTTGCCTTTCTCCTTTGTTCTACCTCGAACAGAAAGAGCATCTTTGGCCATCTCAGAAGATTTCCTTCGCATTTCTTCAGATAGAAGCAAAGCAACCACATCATCAGTCTTGAAAGCAGTGGTTGTGCTTCCAATATCCATCACAAGATGATCCCAACTATTAGGTAATGAACACAATAGGAGCATGCAATGATCCTCCTCCTCAATTTTTACACCTACAGATGCCAGCTAAGTAACACTCATATTAAATGAGTTCAGATGATCTGCAATAGATGCACCTTCATCCATCCTCAAGGAGTACAAGTTCTTCCTCAAGAATAACTTGTTTACCAAAGATTTTTCTTGGTAAATATCACCAAGCTTCTTCCACAAAGCAGTTGCAGACGTCTCCTCATGATCATTCAAGAGCACAGAATCGGCTAGACTCAGTCTTATCAATCCTCTTGCTTTTCTATTAGCAAGATCCCAAGCTTCTTGGGTCATATTTTGTGGCTTAGTTCCAGACACTGCAATCCAGAGGTCTCTATCCAAAAGCAAGTCTTCTATCTTGAGTTTCCATAACTCAAAGTTGCTGCCATTAAACTTCTCAATATCTATTCTACCAGATGTACTCACCATCTCACAATAGAAACAAGTTTAACAATGCAAGTCTCCCACTGAAACATTATTAGTGCAAAAAACTAATTTTCCCTAACAAGGATAACACGAACTGGCCAAGCTCTGATACCACTTTGAAGGGAAAAGAATGTGGATCTAATGACCCAACAGTGTGGAATACATTCCCTTAACACCTTTACTATAGGGGAGAGAAGCAAAAAGGAAAATTAACAGTTTCTAAAACTTATAGAGATGCATACAACCATGGCAATGAGAAACCAAAAAGATAAGCAAACAAAGATGACATAGTATTTACGTGGGAAAACTTTTTTAGGCAAAAAACCCACCACACAAAGTCAAATCAATTGTATTATAGTAATGAATCGATTACATACAATATCCAAACTTCTTTGCTTAGCTCACAATCACCCAGAGAGATTCAGATCCACTGTTACAATGTTTTCACAACATACAGTTCAAAACCCTCGTCAAGAACTCACATCCTTCTTGTTCTTCAGCACGCGACTTCAACTTGCTCTGCAACTTCATGACTCAACTCAACTTGTCTAACTTATGAGAAATAACACATCTCTCATCCATTTGTAACCGACTCAAAAGAGCAATGAAGTCCATCCTCAAATCACGCATCTAGTCGGATTTGACAGATCTCTTGCAACAAGCTATCATTGCATTCAAATCCATTACTCAAAATGGTTGAGCTCGCCACCCTTCGTTGACAAATGCAACTGCCACAATAACTATCTTGGTATCCATCCAATCACTATTCAACTAGGTGCCATGTGTCCAAGACCCATCAACAAACACAGCTGACAGAGCAACCAAAACGGTTAAACAGACATCGGGCACGACCAAGACTTCAAGTCATAAATAGCACTACTGGAGTCAAAGTCAAAATAGGAGTCAAAACAGGACTCCACCAGAAATACACACTACTGGAGTCAGAGTTAGAACTGGAGTCAAAACATGACCCTACTGAAATTTGAGGTTCAGGAACCATTTCGATTTCGCGTCCACCCAGGGCAAAGAGGAACTCATCGGAAACAGTTCTGACCGGGTAAAGTCAACCCAGGGTCAAACCAAGACGGGAACACAATAGACCGAAGTCGGAGTCGGGGACGGAATAGGAACAGAAATAGGACTTTACCAAAAGTACAAGATTAGGAACCAATCCGGTTCCGGTTCCGCCTCCACCAACTGCAAGAAACAACAATCCAAAAATAGGACAAGGCAGAGGAAAACACCCTAAGTAGAATCCAAACATCCAGAAGAACCAGATCGTAAAAGCAGGAGTCGGGCTCGGAGTTGAAACTAGAACTGAAATAGGAACCTGGCAAATGGACATTGCCAACTTCCAAAACTGGTTTCGCCTCTGCTAGAACCTGCAAAGCGAAGTGAGAACAAACTGACGGTAGGAAGCGGAGTCGGAGCAGGAACGAGAACCGAAACCCAAAACTTAGGCAAATAGAACAATGGCAAGTTCCATCCCAGTTCTGCCTCCGGCAGAGACTTGGAACTTAGGCAAATAGAGTAATGCCAAGTTCCATCCTGGCTCCGCCTCCGCCAGAACTTTGTAAACAACACAAAATCACAAAGGCATGAAAACGAGGACTTCAAGCTGGAAGTTGAGACATAATTTCTCAACAGAATCACCATATGAAGAGACTATAATACAAAGTAGAGAGTAAGACCTACTATTGTAACATTTATATGAATATATATATATATATGGATTTATAAGGGTTTAATGCATGTTTACAATATGGGTAAATGTTGTCTTTATTTAGGTTATCTATAAAATGATGATAAATATAGATTCCTACCAAACTTACTCTTTTCTCTCATTGTATCCTCTAGGTTATAAACATACTACATAAGGTATAGTAGAGTACAAATCTCCATATTGTAATTCCCCATTTCCTCTTATCAACATTGGTTCCATTATCGAGACCTTAGAGTGAATTGTAAAGAAAATACATAGTGTATACACCTAAAATTAGTCTGGAGAATCCAATTAATTAAATACAAATTATTTGATTAATTATTCTAATTTCCTCTACTATTGAATAAATAAAAATATTTATTTATATAGTTCACATTCACATTCACATTTAAATTCTTCTAATTTGTCTATTATCTCATCTTAATTAAATAAACAAAATTAAATACTTTGTTTGATTTAATCATCATTTCCCTATTTTATTCTATCACACCAATCTTAAATTAATTAAATAAAGATTAAACACTTTATTAATTAATCTCCATTATTCTTCTGTTTAATTTAATAAACAACTTAGATTGTTTGTTTTATTAAATTATTTATCCCTCTTTTTCTAATTTAAATAAATAAAAAATATTTAAATAAAGGCATAAGGAACATTCCTCTATATTTCCTCAAAATAAAATTAGATATCCTATGTCTAATTTATGTCAAAGTATGTCAAAATTAATTCTTTGAAACTTCATGGAAAGTTTTAGAGACAAATTGGAGACAAATTCCAAATTCTTCTCTCAATCCTCCTCCATAAATCTTTCCTCTTCTCTTGCCTAGTGTTTTCATGGGTAGAGGCAATATCCAAATTTCTCTCAATCTCCTCCATTTCTCACCATTCAATCCTCCAGATTGAATCCAAGCCTCTCTTTGCCATCCCTATGCATTTCTATTGCCAATAAATCTATAAATAAAGCTTCATTCAACCAAGAAAAAGATTTGGATTATCTAACTTATGCACTCTTACTCTGTAGGAATTCAAGCATCAAGCATCAAGCATCAAGAATTAAGCACCCAAAATCCAACATTCAGTCTTTCACAATCATGGCTGCCTCCTGTAGTTGCATTTATCAGTTTTTATATCAATTCATGTCATCTTAGTTTCTTTTATCATTTAGTATTATCATATTAGCTTCAAATCATTTGCATCAATATCATTTCATTCTTGGGGTTTTATGACTTGTTTCAGTGCATTGGTGACTCATTTCCAAAAAAGTTGATTTAGCACTTCTATGGAAAAATCTAGCACTTCAGTGCTCTATTTCAGTGCTTTTGATTTTAGTGCATCAAGTAAAAACTATAGTGCTTTGGTGAACTATTTTAGCACTTTTGTAAAATCAATTTAGATCCGACGCGACCGTGGCTAGAATTTAATGTTTTCACAGTTAGATTAAAATTTATCAATTGTAGGGTAGTCACTTCAGGTTTATAAAAATTATCAATCGTAGGGTAGCCTATTCTGATTTTTAAAATTTATCAGTCCTAGGGTAGCCATTGTTGTTCTAAAATTTATCAATCCTAGGGTAGCCATCACATTTTTGTAGTATTGGTTAAAAATAACATCATGATTTTTGTGAAGAAAAATCTTCACATAGATTAGAAAATTGTCTTTTTGGGCTTAAAACAAAACAAACTTATATGATGTGCTTGTGTGGTGATTAGGCTTATGCTCTCGCCTTAACTGGGTGATCAAAGCACCAGATTCATCTTTATTTCATGTTATTTAAACTTTATTAAATCTTTTAGAAGGCCTGTTGTAGTGGGAAAAAGTACTCATCCTATGGGAATGACCTAAGTGGGAACACCTAAAGCCAAGGATTCCAACCCACTATAATCAATATGCAAGTTGTTGATGAAATTCCAACTTGATGGTAGCGAGCAAGATAGCCATCCCCAAAATATTTTTTCTAAAGATTGGGAGGTCTCTTGAGGGAGTTTATCGATTGTCATACTACATGGAAGCCCTATCTATGAACCATAGAGTAGTATCCCGCTGAGTCAATATCCAAACATTGTCATACTCACGGTGCAAGGGGAGGGAAGAATTTTCCCCCAAGACACTCACCATATAATTTCCAAGGACCATTTTCTTAGAGGATGAGAAATCCAACTTTGAGTACATGGCTAAAAATGACAAAAACATGGGCGCCCTCTAGGAGGTGACACGGTTGTGTCCGTCAACGCAATTTCAAGATGTGGGTTGTGAGTATAACGATGACCTATTTGACCTTAAGTGTGAGTCTTTTTGATTTCTGTAAATTTTTCAAAGCAACCAGTGAAAATCAATAAGGATCATTCATGGTTCTTGAACATACATGATCTATTCAGTTTAAAATAATTATCCCACAATTGCTTGTTGTGTTTTCACAAAAATCATTAAAATCAGATTAAAGATCATTCGAAAAATGACAAGTCAAATTAGGTCAAGAAATTCATGATTTGAAAGTGGAAATCCGCCACATTTGTCAAGACAGAAATCAAAATCACCAAACCTAAGAACCCTCTCAGTTATCGAGATAATTTAAGAAGAAGGCATTTTCTATATCAAAATCAAAAAATCTTTTTGCAACATAGAACCTTCATCCATAGATATCACAACTTTGCTAGGGGTCATAGTCTTGATTACGCAGTAGAACCACTCTATTCATGAGCCTTCTTCCAAAGGATATATCTCACACAATATCACAATTGTATTCAACCCATCATAGAGTATGCCACAAGGCCAGATCAAGTTTTACAATAGAGATTCTTAAGAGTCTTGTTTTTAGTGCCTTGGAAATCCGTTTCAGTGCTTCGGGTCACTGTTTTAGCGCTTCCGAGCACTATTTTACCACTTATAGTCACTATTTTAATGCTTCCAAAAAATGACACTTTCATCATATTTTTCAATGCTTTTGAGTACTATTTTAGCGCATCTATCAAGATAGCACTTCCATCACTTTATACAACGCTTTCAAGCACTATTTTAGCGCATCTATAAAGATAGTGCTTTCGTTGCCTGTTTCAGCACTTCAGGACTCTATTCTAGCGCTTATGTGAAATAGCATCTTTGTACTCTATTTTAGCGCTTTCAAAATAGAGAGTTTTAAAATCATACCAATTGGTTTGTTTGTCATTTATCCATAGTTTTTATCAGAACACAAGTTTCTTTTTATTAGAATCACTATCTAGAAACCAAAATTGGATAGGTTTATACAAGTTTCCAAATTTATCGACTGAAACAAGATCTTTCAAATCAGAAGTGTCAAAATCAAATACACAATCAATTACTACACTAAAGTTTCATCATCAAGATATCATCATCCTTTATCATGAAACAAAGTATAGTAATCCAATTTTTAACCTAGTTTTATCAATAAGATTAGTCATCTTATTCGACTTTGTTAAAAATTTAATTGACATTTTTCTAGCATAGAAGATCAACATTTCGAAAGAAAGAGAAAAAAATTGTATGCTAATCTTCACTAGGTCCCAAAAATAGAGACTCTTAGAACAAGAACTTGAAACATCCCAAACAATGGCAGAACAAAATCCTTGGAACAGTCTGCACCAAAATGATAAAAATGAAATAACTCCAGAGGATATTCAAACAGCCCAACAAGATCCCAAATTCCATAAATTTATGGAAAGTATTTTAGAACAAGATATGGAGAAATATATTTTTATGTTTTTTGAATCAGGGGCTAAACTTCCCAAGGACTTCAACATAAATCATCTAAAGGAAGCACCTAGAATAAGTGAGACTAAAATACCACAACCCACACAAGTAATAGATTCGGTTGTCGCTTTAATGTCCCAAATGCAAATGTTACAACAACAGATACATGATATGATGAAAGGGAGTAAAAAAAGGTATGCAATATAGGACATTTGTCCTTATCCTTTTGACACAACAGTCGGCCTGATACCTTTTCCTAGACACTGTGAATTCCCAAAGTATGACAAGTACAATGGAAGAACGGATCCAATCGATCATATCCGGGAATTGAAAACAACGAGCCTTGAGTTTTCCCAAGAGGAAAATTACTTAATGAGATTATTCCCAAGAAGCTTAGGAGGTGTATGTATGGAATGGTTTTCAAAATTACAACCAAGTATCAGGACTTTTGAGGAACTTGTGAACAGGTTCATCTCCCGGTATTCTTTTAACATCCAACACGATGTTACAATAAAGGATCTTTATAACCTAAAACAAAAAAAAGGGGAGACATTCTTCTCTTTTCTAAAAAGATGGTGATGATTGTTCACCAGATATCCTTGATCCATTTCTGAGGAAGAAAAGATGGAGTTGTTCATTGACAACTTGACGGAGGAAATGAGTTATAGACTTGAATTGCAATGTCCTCCCATATTCAAAAAAGTAATAGAAAACAGTCTTAAAATTGAAGAAATATTAGTGAAAAGAGGAGTTATCAAGCATTTCCATGATAAAACAAATAAAAAAAATAACTCCTCCAATCAATACTCAAGCAATGATAAGCCAAAATTTTGGCAAAATAATCAAAACACGACTACCAATGAAACAAAAAATGATTCCCAAAATGTGAAACCAGTTTTTAACTTGACAACATCTACATCAAAGAATTAAAATAATGATCAAATTTTCAAGTCCAATGTCATACAAAGCAACGAGATCGTAAAAACACGGTCATATAAAAAACCATCAAATTGGCATAGGTTCACACCTTTGGGCCAAATGATAGAATCAACAATGAAAGAATTAGTCACCATTGGCCTTATCATTTTATGGGAAGCCAGATTCTGGGATCCAAAGGTCAAACCACCATGGTGGAATGATGCGGATTACTACAACTTCCATAACAACAAAGGCCACAAAACCAATGATTGTATGGAGTTGAAACACGCGGTACAAGATCTGATTGACAACAAAAAAATATATGTGGAGGGACCTCAAAACCATAATGATCATTCAGCATTCAAGGACCCTTTGCCAAACTATGACAAAGGAGCATTATCCTGTGCGAATAAAAAGGGCAAGAACATTGATCATGTCTATGAAAAAACAATCCTTTGTCTTTCCAAAGTAGAGAGTGATCAGACAACTAGTCAAAACATTAACAAACACAAAACCAACAACACTACCCATTTGGATTTTCTCCCAAGCATACAAAACTCTGAAAATCAACTAAACGTCTTAAAAATCAAATATCGTTAAGTCTATCAACTAGCAAATATAATGACTAGGGAAAATCCAAGGTAGTTTTAAAGGTAGTTGGGTCTACAAATACATATCCACCTCCATCTCATTACAACATTGTCAATCAGCTTCAAAATATTCCAGCATAGATATCAATACTAGAACTCCTCAAACTATCTCCATCACATAAAGAGGTTCTAGAACAAGCATTATTTGCCACTACGGTACCGAAAAATCTAGATGTTTGTCAATTCCAAGCTATGGTGGGGCATTTGACTACCCCGCATTGTCTATCATTCTTTGAATAGGATGATGGCTCACTCAACCATCCCCATAACACCACACTCCATATTGAAGTCCTTATCCACAATCATCATGACAAAAGAGTCTTAATAGATGGGGGAGCTAGTTTGAAAATTTGCACTCTAAATTTAATCCCTGCACTAGGGTATTTCGATGATGCTATTGATGCCCAAAGGAAAATGACCATAAAAGCATATGATGAGGAAGAGAGATCTTCAAAGGGACTATTCGTATTACCAATTTAAGTGGGACCAATGATGAAACACATAGCATGTCAAGTACTAGAAAAAGAGTTGACTTATAACATACTCTTAGGATGTCCTTGGATCCATGAAATGTAGGAAGTACCTTCCACATATCTCCAATTCTTGAAGTTCCCTGTAAATGGATAGGAGGTGACTGTATCTACAAATTATAATCATCCTCAACATTGTGACACAATTAGGAACTCTCAAGATACCTTTGTGCCTCACAATTGGGAAGCATCCACTTCAAATTCATCAAATGAAGAAAAACATCCAAATATCATCACCAAATGGGTAGAGAAGAAGGATAAAGAAAAAGATACAAATCTTGTTAACACACAAGTAATAGAAAATTCAGATCCCCAAACTTCTTCATCACATAAATCCCAAGAACAAATCTAGTTGATAGACAAGGGGATGGAGAAATCACTTAATCTTTCACAGTTAATGTCATATCCTAAGACATATGGCCAACCATCAATGATCAAACATCAAACATCACTCCCTATCACAACTCTAGAAGAAAGGTTTGTAAAAGATGGTACCATAGAGGATGAATCGAACAATAAATCAATCCTTGATTGGTTATAAAAAGATGAAGAACCCTTGACATCAAATAGTAGTATCAAGAATGCCAATATAAATATAGAAAAATATGGCAAAGGGAAAGCTATCCTAGAAAAAATGGGTTACGAGGGACAAGGACCTATTGGTTTAAGAAAGGAATGAATAATTGAGCCTATTCAGCTCCTCACTCTCTAATCAAAAGAGAAAACAAGACTGGGATACTCTGAAGAACAAAAATAGGAACTAACAAGGAAGGTTGTAGAAAGAATCCTTCAGCTTAGAGATAGCTCTGAAATGGATTCAAATGAATATGAGTGGGATTTGTGTTCCGATGCATCCTTCACCAATATTCAAGTTGATGTAATCTAGCAATATGCACCTACGCGTGAGGAGGGACAAGGCTTTGGGTATAGACCATTCATAGAAGGATCACTAAATATCAATGATTCAAGTGGGGATGAATAGACATCAAGTGAACTAGATGATCTTAAAGAAGGTAACATCACTAACCTTGATATTCCAATTAACAACTATGACGAAATGGCTATCCAAACCCTTACATCCATCAACCTAAATGATTCTAATGAACTCATGTCATTAATCCATCCAGAACTTATTGACTAGGAACCTATCAAACCTATAATTGTACAAATATTTGCAGACAATGATGCCATCATAAATTTCCTATGTAATGATGAACCTAGTACGAGTTCTATCTGTAATACTCATAAGAACACGAATCGGCAGGAGGGTGTCAAATCTTCCAGTTGGAAAAGTAAAAACCTAGATAATGGATCTAATGGTGAAAACCATTCTATGGCAACATTAGATCTAGAAAAAGATAAAATAAAGAACGTATCTAATGGTGAAAACCTCTTTAAGGCACCGAAAGATGGGAGATTTGAAACTCTTCCAGAACATTATCATGAGCAGTCATCAATCTTAGTAAAACCAACACATTCTGTTAACATTGGCATTGAAGAAAAACAAAAAATCCTACATCTAGCAGAATCCATGACAGATCAAGAGAGACCAGAATTCATCAAGTTATTTATAGAAAGAAGCATCAACATTGCTTGGCCATATTCCAATATGTCAGGCTTGGATCGAAATCTGCTCATGCATCATTTATCTTTTCCTATACAAATCAAGCCTATCAAGCAAAAATTGAGAAAAATGCATCCCCATATCGCATTGATCATAAAGACAAAGCTAAAGAAATTGTTGGATGCAAGATTCATAAGTTATATAGACTACGCCAAGCAGATATCAAACATTGTACACCTTTCAAAGCTAGAAAATAGCATCAAGATATGTATGGATTTTAGGGACCTGAATAAAGCATGCCCAAAGGATGATTTTCCATTACCAAATATAGACATCATTGTGGACTTGATGACAGGCCATGCCATGTTGTCAATCATGGACAGTTTTTTAGGATATAATCAAATAAAATAGCTCCAAAAGATCAGGAAAAGATGGCTTTTACATGTCCATGGGGAATTTACTATTGGAACGTTATGCCATTTTGTCTAAAAAATTTAGGAGCCACCTATCAAAGAGAAATGGAAACAATCTTTCATGATATGATGTACACCTTCATGGAGGATTACGTAGATGATATTCTGGAAAAATCTTGTACAAGGGAAGGACATCTACATATTCTAAGTAAAATATTCACACAACTAAAGAAATTCAATGTTAGGTTAAACCCCAAGAAGTGTGTCTTTGGGGTCACATCAGCGAAATTGTTGGTGTACATTGTCTTAGAAAAGGGAATTGAAGTGGATCAAACAAAATTCAAGGAAATAATGGAAATGTTGCCTCCTAGAAATTTCAGTCAACTAAGATCACTACAGGGAAGGATACAATCAATCAGAAGATTTATCTCCCAACTGGCGGACAAGAGTCATCCTTTTAATCAACTTTTGCATAAAAATGTAATTTTCAAATGGGATGAGGGGTGTGAGACAATGTTTGATCAAATAAAATAGTCTCTGATGTCCCCACCTATTCTCATGCCACCAACCGAAGGAAGGCCTCTAATATTGTATGTTGCAATAACAAATATATCCTTAGGAGCATTATTAGCATAGGAGGATTATGAAGGAAAATAACATGCCATCTACTGTATCAACAAGACATTAAATAGCTATGAAATAAACTACACTTTCATAGAGAAATCACGCTTAGTGGTGGTTTTTGCTACTCAACAATTGAGACATTATATGTCAACCCATACAATCAAGCTGATAGCAAAGATCGACCCCTTAAAATATTTACTTAGTAAAGCTTCCTTAACAGGTAGACTAGCCATGTGCGTCATGCTATTAAGTGAATTTGATATTCAATATATGGATAGAAAAGCCATCAAGGGTCAAGCAATCATTGAATAGTTAGCTGAGGCTCCTTTACCAGATGATCGACCCATGACCATGGAGTTTCTAGATGCATATATTCTGACAGTGACACCACAACAATGGATATTATATTTTGATGAATCATACACACAACAAGGATTTGGAGCAGGGATTTTGTTCATCAATCCCTAGGGACACACCATTCCAAAATCATATAGACTGATGTTTCAGTGTATAGATAATGTGGCAGAATATGAAGCATTTATCATTGGGGTCAATATAGCAAATGAATGGAGAATCATAGACCTACAAGTATATGGAGACTCTCAACTAGTCATTTATCAAGTAAATGATGAGTATCAGAACAAGGATGAAAATTTTATGCCTTACAAACAAGAAATAGATGATCTAAATTAGTTTTTGTCAATATCAAATTTGATTAAAATCCAAGGGCAGAAACCAAAGTTGCGGATGCCATGGCCACAATCGCTTCACTATTACAATTGCCAGAGAAATGAGGTTGTTATGAGTTTATGGTGGAACAAGTACCATGTCCTTCTCACAATAGTTTGGAATCCAATACCATATGCCATCTAGAGACCATTGAAACCTCCATCTATGAAAAAACCTATGTGTACCTAAAAGACAATATCCTTCCTCCTGATCTCTCCAGAAACCAAAAACATAATTTTATCCGCCAATCCTCCTGACATACTTTAATTTATGACATCCTATATCATCGAGGTCTTGATGATACATTACTCTGATGTTTAGAACATGAAGAATCTGAGACGGCCCTATGCGAAGTTCACGAGGGTATTTGTGGCACTCATTCGAGTGAGATAACTCTAGCTAAGAAACTCCTTCGTTTGGGATATTATTGGCCATGCATGGAGAAAGAATCTTATCAGTTTGTAAAGAAATGTCAAAAGTGTTAGATTCACAGTAATCTGATTCATGCACCAAGACAAGAACTGCATCCCTTCATATCCACATGGACTTTTTGAAAATGGGGCCTAGATTTGGTAGGAAAAATAAATCCCTCCTCATCCAATGGACACAAGTTCATTATAATAGCCACAAAATATTTCACAAAATGGATAGAAGCAGTGCCCCTTACAATGATCATAGGGAAGTAGATCTCATCCTTCATATTGAACTACATAATATGTCGGTATGGAATTCCTCAATCTATTATCACTGATAATGGATGACCATTCAAAAATCAAGATGTTCAAGAATTGTGTGAAAATTTCCATATCCAACATTGTTTTTCAACACCATACTATTCACAAGGAAATGGCCAAGCAGATGCCTCTAATAAAACAATTCTAAAAATCCTCAAGAAGACGGTAAATGATGTTGGACATGATTGGCATGTTCAACTCAATCCTGCATTGTGGGCCTATAGAACTAGTATTAGAACACCAATAGGCACAACACCATATGCCTTGGTGTATGGATCAGAGGCCATACTACCTATTGAAGTTGAGATTCCATCACTTCGTGTATCACTCAGAGGAATCATTTTAGATGAAGACTATAGGGTATCTAGATACAAGAACTAGAATTTTTGGATGAGAATCATCAAAAAGTTGTTAATCATCTAACAACATATCAACAACGAATATCAAGGAGTTACAATCATATGGTAAAACCTAGGATTTTTCAAGTTGGCAATTTGGTACTAAAGGAAAACCTGAGAAATCAAAAGGACAGGGAAAAGAAAGGGGAATTTGAGCCTAATTGGCTAGGTCCTTTTGTCATCATATCAGTATATGGATCAGGGGCTTATCAACTATTGATGTTAGAAGGGGATCTATTTGATGAACCTATCAACAATATCCATCTTGGAAATTTCTACACCTAAATTCCTAGTGCACGGGTTAAAATTTTGAAAAGGGGTTTCCTTAACGAAAACCTGGCAAAGAGGCATGTTTGCAACAAAAAATAGAAAAAAAAAATACAACAAAAACATAGAAAAAGATAAAAAATGAGAAAAGAAAAATTTGCAAAACAAAGAGTGTAATCAAAACATATGGTGAAAACCTGGAAACAGGCATATTATTTGATTCTAAATTAGCTTTCCCATCTATTGTGATACATATTAGGATCATAAGTCTGGAAAAGTTACCATTTCATATCATATCATTAGTCTTGCCATCATTACATCCATTATCAAATCATGTTACATGGTCAGGTCTCACTCTAACTTGAGGACAACATCTGGATATCACTGGGGGCAACGAAAACATCAATCTCACCAAATGGAAAAACAACAGGATGACAAGAAAAACAAAACTAAAACAATATTAAAAAATGCAACATCAATCACCATCAAAAAAGCATCAAACATCCGTATCCAATAAGAAAACCCAAAAACATGTCAAAAAGTCAATCTAGAAAAGAAAAACCAAAATCATTCATAGTTTGTGTCAATCAAGCTACGTGGTCTTTGTGTGTGTAACGTAGGCAAGGCTAATCTTTGATCAACCCCCGAGATCCCTAGGATAGGTTAGTAAGTTAGGTCTTTGGTCAATATCAGGAAATCCCAAAAAAATCAACAAAGTCAAGATGGATGATCTAATCTGAATAATGATTTGAAACACTCTAAGTAAAAGGTGGATAAGTTGTATTTTTGATTGATATTATCATTTCTATGGAGTAACTCAATGATATAAATGAACTAGAGAAACAAGGAAGACAGAACGATATTTTTATTGTCTGTTGTTTGTAAGTTAATCATTTAAATGTATGAATTGTTGGGGGATGTGCTATGCAAATGTATCACCGATGACATTCAAAATTCACACATTGAAATGATTAATCACTGCTTGTTTATGCAATGAATGCTTAGGTCATCTTGATTCAATTATACCTAGATGCTTTTGTTTTCTTGTAATATCAAAAATCATGAAAGTAGTACTCAGGTCATCATTGGTCTAACACATAGCATTAACTCTTTTACTCACTTTCAACATCCAATAAAGCTCTATGATGATACAAAACATAAAGTATTGTTAAAATGACAATGGTTGCATATAGCTGCAGGTTAAAATTAGATTGCATTCATCAAAAAATCATTATCTATAGAGTATTTGTTGAATAAGGGATTCTAATTAATGATTATCTTTTCTACAAATATGACTAACTATACTTGAGATAAATCTAAAAATCATCAAAAACATATAAAAGTCATCATTTCATCATTTAAGTTTTCATCATTCATCATTCATGCATTTTAACATCAAATAGCTATGCATTTATCATACCATATTTATCATCATTATATCATAAATAAATACGTCATTTTTCATCCATATCATTACATTACAAAATTATCATTTGATCAAATACATCATTATTATCATTATGTTATCATTCATAATACATCATCATTTTTATCATCATCACATTTAAAATAAAATGCATTCATCATTTAGAACATCATCATTTATTATTATTATCATCAACATAAAATAAGTACAAGTCATATCTTTATTATTTATACTTCATAGATCATCATTTAGAAATTCATACATTACATCATACATCCAAATATCATATAGTCTGCATATTCATTTCCATCATTTTTATCATCATCACATTTAAAATAAAATGCATTTATCATAGCATCATTACATTGAAATAAAAGAATTCATATACAACATCATAAAGATACATCATCACATAATAAATGCATCCATCACATAGAAATCATAAACCATCATGAGATCAAATCAACTACATCTCATATATATATCATCAATGTCAAGTATACAATGAAGTCTGAAATAAAGATACATTCTCCAAAAATGAGCTAACGTGAAGTATACATCATTTCTCAAAAAGAATATCTTGAAATCACAATAGCATATATGATATGCTACTACCAAAATGTGTGGGTCCAATGGGATAAGTACCAACACCACCCCCAGAAGGACCAGGATCTCTAGGATCTCCTCCAGGAGGCTATTTCACACCCTCACTGACTATCCAGGTGCGAGTCCAACCGGACCTCGACGGGGCATAACTGACTCTACGATCAGCAGGTGATGCACCATGGTATCCACCCCTATAGAACTCTACCTCTCAACAAGCTCGAAGAACCTCTCTCATATACTCTTCCATGGATGTACCATCGGCTACTATCTGGAGTGTCTCGACCATCTCCTATGCCCTCTCAGTAATTTTTTGGGCACTGTCTCACTCGGCTGTCAAAGTGTCAACTTGAGTTTGAACAATGGCCAACTATCCCTATACCTATGCTAGTGCCTATGTATGGGCCTGATCTTGGGTCTGCATCTGAGTCTATATGTGAACCAACAAACCTCGAGCCTATACCAACTATCCTTGTAGCATATGTACCTATGTCTGAAGACCTACAATCTATCTCTAGTAATCAGCTCATGGTACTATCACTGCTCACCTCTTGCTAGGCCTACTAGATGAAGGACCAACACTAATTGGTCCAACCCCTCTACCACCTCCACCGCCACCATCACTATCATAAATTCCACTCTCAATACTACTGCCTGATGGAGTGTCACCCCCACTCTCCTTTGAACCCTCGGTTGCATCCTCTTCAACAGGTAACGATGCTGGCTCATCTGGAATGGTGATGTGAGGATGTGGATTCAATTCCAAAAATGCAACATACTCCTCTGTCATAGGCACCTTGGAAATATCCCTAGCATATCGTAGGAAGATGGATAGAAAGCCTTGTATCCCTCTACTAGGGTCTCATATGATAGGCATGGTCCCCAATCAGGTATATCACTCTCTCGCCTAGCATAGTGGGCTACCCCTTGTGGCATGCATTGAATAATGTCGTACTATCTGTACACCCACCGTAACAAAAATCTCTCCAAAACAAAAGGTGTCCAACCAATTAGGTACATGGAATCACAAAGATACCCAAGCACGGCATCATCCTCATCCCACTGCTCACAATTTAAGTATGACTACCAAACAACACTCTTTGTATCATCAAAAACTTGTCTCTAATGCTCCAATTTACCCATCCGAGCCTAGGTAAGTCTAGCTCTTAACCAAAACACATATGATCTACCTGCCGGTTTGTCCAAAAGTGGAAATGGTCGAGCAATGGAAAAATGCTCCCATGCCCACACCTGTAATAGGGTCATCCTTGATGATAAACTCCATGCCCCCAAGTAAACCACTAAATGAAGGTCATGGTAGAGATGTGCTAGCATACACATCCCCCACATGTATCTCGTACCATGTACGACCATTCTCTGTATAATCTAGTCCCAACCCATAGAGAATCCATTTGACTTGTGATCATGGCAAAGGAAAGCTCTAATGAATCCATCAATCACTATTGGTAGTGAAGCGTATGCATCAGCAATTGTCCTCCATCAAACACTCGAACCTACAATGTACTGATCCTGAAACACTCTACAAAGAGCATCTCTCCCACCAGCCTCATAAGAATCATATACTACAATCTCCCCCATAAATAGAATATGCAAAATCCACCACACATCCTTGGGTGTGACCATCATCTCACCAGTGGGTAGATGGAAAGTGTTATGGTCACTGTGCCACCGCTCGACCAAAGCGGTAAGGAGACCCTGATTAACCCTAATTTGGGGCATGTCAAGTAAACTAGTGAGGCCACATCAACCTATAATCTGAATCTCAATTGGAGTCATATGAGGTATCAAATCAGTGGTCCAAGGAAATCACTCTCGCATCTAGAGAGTACCCAGATCCTCCTATCATCACAAAAAAATCTACAATCAATGCACTATGTCAAGAAATCAAAAGTCATTCTACTATCAAGTATAATCAAACTTTGGTATGAATTTTTGATCAAAATTCATGAACAAACATCAACAAACCTCACCTATCATGAGGTTCATCACAACATTATCTAATCTCACCCATCATGAGGTTTATTAGATATGAATCATTTTCTCGCCTATCATGAGGATCATCACAAATCGGATTTCTTCTCACCTATCATGAGAGTAAGTCTTATTTTAAAACAACAGAATCAAACATCAAGAATTTAGATTAATCAATCACACCAAACCGAAGAATGGACATGATCGCAATTGGAGAAATTAGAATTAAACTAAATCAAAATCTACAATCATGACATGGATGCGCTAAAACAGGCATCCAAAGCGCTAAAACAGGTTTCCAAAGCACTACTTTATCTGAAGCGCAACTTCAGCACTTCGATATGCTAAAATAGGCACCTGAAGCGCCACTTTAACCAAATCATTGTTCTACCACATCAATGCACTAAAATAGTCCATCAAAGTGCCACTTTACCAAAAATGCTATAACAAACCATAGATGTGTTATTTTACCAAATGAAAGCACTAGAATATTCTAGGCCCTAAAATCCGACATCGATGCGCTAAAACTAACCACCTAAGCGCTAAAATATGAAAATGCTAGAATATCCAATGAAAGCGAAAGAGAAAATAATGCCAAGCGCTCAATCTAAAAGTGCTAAATTAGCTAATGGAAGTGCTACACCGGAGTGCAAAGTGCTACAACATGACCTTGATGCACTAAACTAAGGAAAAAACATAGAAAGCATTAAAATGCATAAAAAAAAAAAAAACATGAAAAACAAGGTGGATTATGGGTACATACTAGAGGTCCATAAGCGACCGACCGCTGGTGACACCGCACGCACTCAAAATGATGAGTGTGGTAGGGGATAGGCATCTTTCTCTAGCTACCTCAAAATTCTTTATCACTAGAAGTTGAAAGTCACAAAGTGCAAATGACTTTGAAAAAGACCTTTTGGACCTTATATAACTTTTGAAAAGGGATTTTTGTGGGTTTCTATTTTATTTTAATCTATGGAATTAATTGAAATTCAACCACGGGCTATATTTTTCTTCATCAATGTCAGGAGATAAATTATTATTTTTTCATCAAATCATCATAAATCATCATGAAAATTCAAAATTTCTAAAAAATCATCATATTATTAATTTATCTCCCAAGGGGGCATATTATCGGCAATCATTTGAAAATCAATATCTGGGGCATGTCTGGGGCACACTGAATTTTCATCATCGACACTAGCAGGAATAGAAAAATTTTCTTTGAAGCAATGTGTAAACACATCACTTCAAAGAGGGGCAAAATGTATACACCTAAAATTGTTTTGGAGAATCCGAATAATTAAATAAGAATTATTTGATTAATTATTCTAATTTCCTCTACTATTGAATAAATAGAAATATTTATTTATATAGTTCACGTTCACATTCACATTTAAATTCTTCTAATTCATCTATTATCTCATCTTAATTAAATAAGCAAAATTAAATACTTTGTTTCATTTAATCATCATTTCCCTATTTTATTCTATCACATCAATCTTAAATTAATTAAATAAAGATTAAACACTTTATTAATTAATTGTGATTATTCTTCTATTTAATTTAATGAACAACTTCTATAGTTTGTTTTATTAAATTATTTATCCCTTTTTTGCTAATTTAAATAAATAAAAAATATTTAAATAAAGGCATAAGGAATATTCCTCTATATTTCCTCAAAATCAAATTAGATATCCTATGTCTAACTTATGTCAAAATATGTCAAAATTAATGCTTTGAAACTTCACGGGAATTTTTGGAGACAAATTCCAAATTCTTCTCTCAATCCTCCTCCATCAATCTTTCCTCTTCTCTTTCTTGGTGTTTTCATGGGTAGAGACAATCTCTAAATTTCTCTCAATCTCCTCCATCTCTCACCATTCAATCCTCTAGATTGAATCCAAGCCTCTCTTTTCCATCCCTGTGCATTTCTACAGCCAAGAAATTTATAAATAAAGCTTCATTCAACCAAGAAAAAGATCCAGATTAACTAACTTATGCACTCTTACTCTGTAGGAATTCAAGCAAGGAATAGAGAAATAGTAGTAGGAAAGAAAATACCAATAATAAAGGGAAACAAATTCTACATACACTACTATTAGGTGCTACCTCTGTGAGAGGGGGTTAGGCACTTAAGAGATGACAAATGGAAACTGGGAGGAATATGAAAATATTCTTGAAAAGATATAACTATTTAAAATTTTAAACTAACCATGGGATATATAAGTATTAATCGAAACCCTGACTAGACAAACCCATGGCAAAAGGAGATAATAAAAGGAAGGTAGAGGTTATTGAAAGAATTAAGTTGGAAATAAAAATGAATGGAAAGGAGATAAGGTTGAAACAAACCCAAGATTGATAGGAGGGATACAACATAAGGATGCAAGATATAAAAAAGAGGAAAATATAACATGAATTAGAGTTAGCAGGAGAAAATACAAATGAAGAAGAATAGTGCACTATTAATTGTGCTTCTAAGTATGTCATTGTTAATGAATTCAAGGAATTAAAGAAGGAGATGCTACAAATAAGTTCTAGCATGAAGAGAATAAATAAAATTATAAAAAAAATAGAAGGATAGATTGAAGATAATGGGAACACTAGAAAATATATAGAACAAGTAGATATAGGAATTACAATGCCACATCTAACTAGAACACTGATTACTTATCCCGATTGGAAAATTATTCAATTAGGGATAAATGAGGATTGATTATTGGTAGGTTATAAAGAATATTCAAAATATACCATTTTATGCTAATTAATTGGATGAGTTGGTAACTAGAAGCATTCTAATAATAGGATGAGAAGATGCGATAAAAAATAAAGAGAATCATGTCAGTTTAACAACTTCTAGTGAACCGACACCATCAACTGATCATTTGAAAATTACTAACAAATGAACATATCCAAGGATGAAAATACAATTTGAATAGTTACAACCCTTGGACCAAGAGTCACCCTTAATACCATTATAAACAAGAAGGGTTTCCATTGAAGTAGTAGAAGATACAAGTAAATAGAAAGAAGAGAATAACACAAAAAAACTGGGGATATATCATTTTGACATTGGATATATAGATAGTGAATACGATGATGAAGTATATATGAATACCTCTAGGAAGCTACCCATTTTTCAAAAAGAAACCAATGAGGTATAAAATATATTGGAATTCATGTGGAAAAGATAAAACATAACTAGGGATAACATAAAATTATTCAACTTTATTGGATCCATACGTGGTGACACCCTCAAGTGGTGCCCAAAAACCTATCTCAAGAATGATAGGGACTGAGATATCATGAAAAAGGAATTCTTAGTAAACTTTGACACTCTAGAACTACCTATAGAAGGAGTTAGAAAAATTTGGGAACTTACACAAAATGAATATGAAACTATAAAATAATTCGACAAGAGATTTAAAAAAATAAATAGAATATTAGAAGAACCATTGACTAAAAAGAAAAAAATTGAATGGTTTGTATTTAGAGTAATACTATAAATCTGAATATCCTTAGATGGAAAAATTTTCAATACATATCCAAAACTAGTCACTCTAGCTTGCTATATTGAAAACCAATCTTGGAAAAAATAAGAAAGAGAAAAATTGAACAAATAAATTAAGAAACTAAGATTGGGAATCAAATAATTAAGACTCTAGCAAGACATTATCGTGAAACAAGATATGTTTGCACAAAGACCTAATATTTGGTGTACCTATTGTGGAAGAAAGGGACACTTAATAAATGAATGCTTAAAGGAGATTGGGTAAAATAAAGCGAACACACTAAATTTAGATCTATGGACATTACCTAAAAAGGTGAACTTAGTCTACTATGGAACTTGCAGAGAGTGGGATAATCATGAAACAAAAGAGTTTCACTCACAACTATTTCAAATAAGACAAGATCCAATTATGGGAAATATTAATGAATAAATAGGGATAGAATATGTACAAGGACTAGAAAAAAGACCATTTTACACACAAGAACACAAATACAAAGTACCACAATGGAAAAATAAGAGGAACATTAATTCTATACAAAACCAACCAAATCAATACCCATATATTGAAAGAGGCCAATTTAAAGGAGATAGAGGTTGAGGAAGAGGAATGAGATGATGAATATATGCCACATGCTTCAATTTTGGGATAAAGCAATGATGAATATGAGATGAGAATTAATATGTGTGGATTCTACTGAAGCAAAGACCATGACATATTTAGTTGTGATAAAGCTCAAAATTACTATAAGAATATAGTACCACGATAAAAAATGATGATATTCATAATCTAAATCCATCTAGAGGAGCAAGATTATTACTAAAATTACCAAATGAATTTGACAAAATAGATAGAATATTTGAAAAATACATTGGATTGATATCGAGACTAATGTGACTAGCAAGTCCGAAGTAGAAGATCAAACCGATATACGATTAAATAATAAATAAGTGGTAGTAACAATATGAGGGACACATGATACAAATAAAATAAACATAAAATAAGAAGAAACTATAGATTAAGGGGAATTATATCCAACCTAGAAACAAAATGACCAAATAATAAAAGAAAACTATCGCAAGTGAACAAGATAGAGATGAAGAACATAACTCATATTTTTCTGAACAAAAAGTAGGAATACTTAAAAATTGATCAAAATTTCTAAAAAATCTAACCTATTTGATAAACTAAATCAATTTTGTAAGTATTAGAGCAAACAAATTAAAATACCAAAAATCAAAACAATAAGAAAGAATGATAGACAATGGAAACATGACCAATCATGATTATAGTAAGCATAGAACACAAGAAAATAACCAATGCAATGGTGGAATTAGGAGCTAACATAAACACACTCCCAAAATAGGTGTGGGAAGAAATATGAAAGCCAAAAATTGAACAAACACCTGAAAATATCACCTTAGCAGATGGTATAGGGATGAAAACCTTGGGAACATGGAAATAGGTAGAAGTCAATGTTAAATGAGTAAAAAAATAAATTTATTTTGAATTAGTTTCCATCAAGGAGACTTTTGATTTGTCAATAAATTATAAGTACTAAGGTTGTTTGTAAATGCAAATGAAATTGTAGACTCTAGAAATGAGAAAATATAATTTGTGGATGAAGAAATAATATTTCACATCTCTTTATGGAAAAATCCAAAGGAATCATATATAAAGGAAGTAAACCTAGAAGAATATAGTGAATACAAAAGTAAAAACCTTTACAAAATCTCATGGTTACCACTAAATGACACTTTGGAAGAACCAAATTGAGAAGTAAAAGTTGAAATAGAAATAAATAGATTTAGCATAGATATTTAGGATGTGGTAGATGCATGGATGCAGGAGGAACTAGAACTCCATTCCTAGAGGATTATCAGAATCTATAAAATTTTCATAATTCAGAAGACACTAGAGGATGCTCCAGACTCTATCTCCATTACCAATAATCTATCATAAAATAATTATGGTAACTCAAAAGATATTTTGGATGCTACATCTGAAATAACTCATCATATAAATCACATCTTGCAAGGAATCACATATCAAACTACCCAAATATTTAGGAATAGGCAGCTTATTATCATTCATTACACAGATAGAAATAATATTTCAGACTGAAGAGATGAGACTTGACATACTAAAACATGCACTCATTTTTAACACCAAAATTTTGCACAATACACATGAGGAAAAATTAACGTAATGATAAATATTTAAAATCTTAATCAAAACAAGATACCTACTGGAAGAAGGAGAGTACAAGGATATACCAAAATATAATTGAAATATTCTACTGTAGGATCATTTAACCACTTGTATTACCACATAGAAAATAATAAATGAGTATGATGAATAATTATACATACAATTATTCTATTGGACACTAACACCCATAACATAGACTTGGTACATAAACCTAGAATGAAGAGGAGAAACAAAATATTGGACATAACTTACAATGGATTTTAGATACACCTTCTCTTTTTACAATAAAGACATACACATACATTCCACATTACTCAAAATGAAGGAAACAATATTTAAACTGGATTTATCTTATGAAGTGTATGTATTACAAACCCCTACACCACCTCCCCAATTAGAAGGAATATGGAGATACATAGAATGGATAGATAATTAATCTACATTACTAGAGAGAAGATGTCATCTGATAAAATATGATGATGATGATACTTAAAATTTACAGATAGAATTCCAACAAGGAGAAAGAGAATTATAATCCCTAATAGAAGATAAAAAAAATGTATTATAATCAACCAATCCAACTAAGAGAAGAAAATGTTGCCAAGGAAGGAGACCCTAAACTTGCTAAAATAGGAGACTGTTGGGATGATAGATTAGTGGCACAAGTTGTAGAGATTATAATTTGAAGAAATATTCCCTAAAAAATTTATAAACCTAAAGAGTATAAAGGAGGAAGAAATATTTATGAAGATACAACTAAAAGATGGAGCTAAACCAATATGAAAGATACCATACCAACTAAATCCAAACATGAAAAATAAAGTTAAAGAAAAAATAGATGAAATTTTGGAAGTAGGGATAATCAAACCAATAGAATATGTGGGATGGATTAGCCTTATGGTAATATAAAATAATAAAATAGGTGAAATAAGAATCTATGTTGAGTTCAAGGAATTGAATAAAGCCCGCATTCATGACCCCTTCCCTACACCATTCATTGAAGAAATATTAGAATCAAAGGAAAGAAAAGAAATGTACTCCTTCATTGATGGATTTTCTTGCTATCATCAAGTAAAAATAAGTGAGGAGGATCAACCAAAAAATTATTTATGATAGAATGGGGGTTTTACATGTACACGTGATGCCATTCGACCTAGAGAATGCACCTATGGTATTTAGTGCAGGATAATGATAGATTATTTTAAAGACTTCATGCATGATTTTTTGGAAGTGTATTTAGATGACTGGATGATATATGTATTGATAAAAGACCATTTAAAATTATTGAGAATGATGCTAAATAGGTGCCAAAGTATGCAGATTGCTCTAAATTTGAAAAGTGTATGTTTGTAATACTCTATGGGACATTATTTGGAAACATCATCTACAAAGGTTTAATGGTACCCTATGAAAGTTACTTTGATGATGACATTGCCACCTCCTAAGACACCTTCAAAATTAAAAACTTAATTAGGATATATTGGATACCACTACAACTTTATAAAAGGCTATACCAAAATAGATGCACCAATATAAGAACTACAAAAAAAGAAAATCGATAGAAGTATGAGTTGAATGAATAATTCCAATTAGAATTTGCCACATTGAAGAAAACAATTGTGGAGGCTTCTATAATAATCTTCCCATACTAGAATACACCATTTCATGTACATGTATATGCATCCAAAATTATCATAAAATTAGTATTGTCTCAACCCAAAGGCAATAAGGATCATCCCATAGCCTTTGCAAGCAAAAAACTATCTAAGGTGGAGAAAAATTATACTACTATCAAATGAGAAGCCTTGGCTATGGTTTATGCATTACAAAACTTTAGACACTATCTACTGTTGAAACCATTCAAATTATTTACAATTCATGATCCATTAAAGTACTTACTTAATAGACCTATCATATAAGACCAGATTTGTCAGTGGTTACTCCTATTTTAGGCATTTTGTTTTAAGATATTGGTAAAACCATGAAAGAAAAATCAACAACTTGATTACTTATTAAGAATAGAATCACGAGAAAAACTAAAACATCAACTAGAAGATCTACCTGGATCACATCTATTTAGAATAAATGTGGTATTGATGAAACTGCATGATATTTATATACTCTTGTCTAAAGGAGAGTTTCCCACAAATTTCTCACCATCTTGATAAATAATCTCTACTGTGGATTTCTCAATTGTATATATTAATAGGAGAATTACATCAAATAGGATGAGATGATATCATAAGAAGAGTTTTTTATGAACATGAAAGAGAATCCATCCTGAAAGAAGCACATGAAGGAATAGTATGAGAAAAAATTATGGTGAAAAAACAACCAGAAGGGTGAGGTTAGTAGAAATTTGGTGCCCAACACTACATAGAGATGCAAAGGAATATGTAAAGAACTGTGACATTTTTCAAAAGCTAGGAAACCTACCACAAGGGATGATATGTCCATAAAAATAGAATTAGCATGAATCCCATTTGAAAAATGGGAGATAGACTTTATAGGACCCATTGACCCACCTGCTAAACACTCAAGAGAAATATTCAATAATAACAAGTGTAGAATAATTTAAAAAGTGGGTAGAGGAAGAAGCTACTAAGGAAAATTTTACCACAAAAACTATCCCAAGACTCTTATATGAGAATATAATCACTAGGTATGGCTGCCCATTAACTATAATAAGTTACTAAGGTAAACATTTTGTTAATAAATTATTATAGAGATTCTAAAAAAATTCATGATTACACACAATATGAGTTTACCATATCATGCCCAAGAAAATGAAGGAAGCAAAGATCTAAATAAGATAATTGGGACAACACGTACCAAGATGTGTGATAGAAATATATTAGACTAAGAGAAAAAGATACATGTGGTAGTCTAGGCCTACCACAAATCCTATAAAAGAATCAATAACTTCACATTGTTCCAATTTGATGCAGTCATAGGTAGGAAGGTCTAGTGAGGGAATGTACAACCTCTCAGCTTAAGAAACTAACACTCAGATCTTATAGATATGCAAGGAAAGCTAATGGATAATCAACATAAAGATAACAGATATACAAGAACACATGACACAAGAATTACCCTGGGAAAATCCTCAAAGGGAGAAACCTAGCCTTCAAAGTTCACTCCACATTATACTATGATCTCAAAAAACATTACATATGCGACTCAAGCTTTACAGATACTAGGCCATAGCCCAAGAATTAAAAACAATCCATATAATAACAATCTTTCATCGATTCTTCCTTCCGCTTCAAGATTTCTCTACTTTGTTGATCTTACTAGATCAAAACACCTCATCACCATTCTTCATCATCATGCTTCATCACTATGTTCTTCATACTTCATCTCTACATTCAAAATATTAGAACGTTGTTCACACACATAATTTCACACATCTTGCATGCATCCCTTCCTACTTTCCCTTTTCATTGTCATTCTCCTCAAAACAATCGCTTATATATCCGCATCCAAGGATAACATCAACTACATGTCAGCTCGATAATATATAAAAAGTGTACAAACTGTCGGCCCATATCCATAAGAAATTATCAATGCGCATCAACCAAGTTCATCCCAAACATAGTAGGGCCACAAAAAAAAATGCCTCAAACATGAAACACCTTAAACAATTAGCCTCTAAGATCCACAACACATTACAATCACCCAATCAACCAAGAACAGGAAAACATGAACTCCAAAAAAGAAAATCACCAATTGCAAGCAAAAAAACAATGCAAATCAACAACATAGCTAGATCAAAATCTAGAAACATCCATGAATCACCACTGAAGATCCATAATAACTCAGATTACTAGATTCACATCAGCTTCCTTTAGGAATACGAGCTAAAGCAACCAAACAACTGTTAGAACACAAATACTCATAGCTTGATCAAATCTTCATGTGAACCTCTAAAAAATATGGTGGATAAATTAGACATGCTTGTCAAGAAACCCTTTAATCCATGATTTCTCATCCTCAATATATTGAGCTATCCATCATACTGAAATTCACTACATCACTGACAACCTCTACAACTGAATGTTCTTTGAATCTTTCGAATGCCCCTGCATTAGACTCTCGGGGTTATTTGAAAATAGAGCCTCCTCACTTTGGGCTAATTTATGTCAAAATCAGTGTTGACTCCTTGAATTGGTTCGGTGATCTATTCAAAGGTACTTACAACTACCTCATGGCCTTGATCAGAAATTTGTTCAAGTCCACCCTACAAAGCTACCTCAAATGTAATTTAGATTCGGTGATCTATTTGCAAGCCTTACACTACCTCACTAGTAAGAAATATGAGCAAGCCTACCTTGAAAGTTGCCTCGGGTCCTTCATTGTCTGCTTCAATCAAATAAAAGTTAACACATACTTACATCCTCTTGAACAATCATATGAATTCCTTGACTCATCAATATCATTTCCAAATTTCCTCTGCAACACTTTTTGATCTTTGCATTTCCTTTACACTCATCAAAATTTTATATACTATTCTTTATCTCTACAATTTAGACTCCCCCTTTCTAGTTATGCTTCACACTGGTTCATTGCTTTCACAAGTCTCCTTAAGATCATTGCTTCTTCTTTTGTTTCCACTGTCCAATTCGATTCCTCCAAAGGTTTCCCTTCCTTTGAATAAACTAATTATGTATCAATAGGTTCTTCTTCATCTACACAAACTATCTCTACATCCTTTACTATTTCTCTTTCATTAGATTCTTTGGTATTAGGTTTTTGATGACATTTAGAGCTTAACTCTTTCTTCCTTGAAACCTAAAAAATAGGTTCCTTCTCTACAAAATCTGCTTTCACTCCTTTGGTACCCTTCATTGTGATAAGTATTATGACTCCTGCCACTTCTCCCTCTATTTCTTGAATAGATATCCTTGTTCTAATTTGTATAAGTTCTTCTTTCCCTACATCTTGATCCTTCCTTTCCCTCAACATATGAATGCTTCAATCTGTTAAAATTTTTGAACTTATGAGCAACATACTTCCATTTTAATCCATCAATCCATCCATAATTCATCTATATACAATTTTTCCTAGGCTTTCTCCCTCTCATTTTATTCCAACACATCTTCATAGAATGATTCCTTTGTCCACAAAACTTACAAGGGCATAAATACCAACACAATTCCTTTTCATGTCCATGTCTGTTACAATGTGAACAATACATAATTTTTCTTCCCTAATCCTAATTGTTTGAAACTTTAACTACATCTTTACCCATGTCATATCCAAGGCCTTCACTTTTTTCTCTCCTTACCGATAAAATAGGTTATCTCATTCCTTGTTGATTCTTTCCCAATACTTTTCCTCTGTATCCCATTATCTGCATGATTTTGAAACCAATACCATCTCCAAAAATTACAGGCTTAGTTACATTGTTATCTTAAACTTCAACTTCTATAACATCACAAAAATCATTAGTATCACAAGAAACATCAAAAAGTTCAAGCTTAGATCTCAGATTCTCATTCTCCTTCTCCAATCGGTTAGCATGTTCCTTCAGATCAGAAATTTACTTCTTCTGCAAATTGTTCTCCTTGTTTATCTCTTTCAAAATTTCCTCTAGATCTCTTCTCTTCTTATCCAACTCCTTAAACAATATGAATCCTTCTTCAAACTTATCCAATTTACATTCCAATTCTACAATTCTTGATTCAATTTCTTCCACACATGTATTTTGGCATCATATCCTTGCATCTTGATCTTTCCTTTCCCTCAACATATGAATTCTTCAATCTGTAGAACCTTCTAAACTTATGAGCAACATACTTCCATTTTGATCCATTAATCCATCCATAATTCATCTATATATAATCCATCCATTTTGATACCAATTGACACATTCTTAGGTAGGAGGGTCCAATGAGGGACTATCCAACCTCATAGCCTAAACAACTAACACTTAGATCTTATAGATATGCAATGGAAGCTAAGAGATGATAAACATAAAGATAACATATATGCAAGAATAAATGACACAAGAGTTACCCTAGGAAAACCCTCAAAGGGAAAAACCCAGCCCTCAAAGTTCACTCCACATTATATTATGATCTAAAAACACATTACATATGCCACTCGAGCTTTACAGATGCTAGGTCATAGCCCAATAATTGCAAACAATTCATAAAATAACAATATTTCATCGATTCTTCCTTTTTCTTTAATATTTCTTTGGTTTGTTGATCTTATCGGATCAGAAAAGATCATCATGTTTCTTCATGACTATTGTTATTCATACTTCCTCTCTACCTTCAAAATATTAGAACATTGTTTTCACACAAAACTTAACACATCTCACATGTATGCCTTCCTGTATTCCCTTTTTGTTATCAATCTCCTCAAAAAAAATGGTCTTATATATCCACATCCAAGGATAACATCAACTACATGTTAGCTCAAAAATATATAAAAAGTGTACAAATTGTCAGCCCAAATCCATAAGCAATTATCAATGCACATAAATCAAGGTCAGTCCAAAACTATTAGGTACCCAAACAACATGCCTTGAACATGAAGCATCTTAAAAAATTAGCCTCAAAGATCCACAACACATTGCAATCATCTTGTCAACCAAGAACAGGAAAACATGAACTCCCAGAAGGAAAATCACCAATCGCGAGAACAACAAACAATGCGAACCAACAACTCAACTAGATCACAATCTAGAAACATACACAAATCACCACTGAAGATCCACAAAAACTCATATTACTAGAATCACATCAACTTCCTTCAAGAATACCAACTAAAGCAACCGAACAATTGTTAGAACACAAAAACTCATAACTTGATGAAATCTTCATGTGAGCCTCTAAAACTTTTGGTGGATAAACTAGAAATGGTTTTCAAAAAACCATTTAATTTGTGAATTCTCATCCTCAATATACTAAGCTAGCCATCTAACTGAACTTCACTACATCACTGACAACCTTTGCAACTGAATGTTCTTTGAATCTTTTGGATGACCCTGCATCATAATTAGTATTTGGAACTGATACAATAGTTTCCATAAAATTTAAATCTCCTAACCTACATACCACACTCACGTTTCCATTGGATGATGATGAATCCCTAGCACAAAGGATATAAGAACAAGAAAAATTGTATGAGAATATATTCATAGCCTTGTACAATCAACAACTAGAATGGAAATATAGAAGGCTTGGCATGATAAAAACTCCACACTAAGAATTTTCAAATAGGGGATCTAGTCTTACTATATGATAGAATTTAAAAAATAAATAAAGTTAAAGGTAATATGCCATGACCATACTATATACATGAAATAGTGGAGTTAGGAGCAGTAAGATTAAGAAAATTAAATGGAAACTATATAAAATGATATGTCAATGACATAATACTTAAACATTACCACCAAACAAGAGGATGAAAATAAAAAAGATAAAAAAGATACATATTATATATTATGTATTATAGATTAATAAACAATAAAATAAAACTATTAGTAGTTCAAGGTTGTAAAAAACTAGAAAACCCCGCAAAACCCAATGGGAAAAAGAAATAAATTTCAACCACTATATTGAAACCTATTTTAACACCCTTACACCTAATCTATACTCGCTTGCACTCAAATTATCAAATTAAAAAAGCACTATCCGAGATCTTCTAATCACACATACAACTGCAAAAAAATGGCAACCCCAACCTTGATTAATGTTATTGAGAAGCCACGATTAAAATATAATAATTTGTATATGTTTAAGGAAATGGATGTCGATAAATATGGAAAATTCTCAAGTATCAATATAGAAGTGGTGTATAGAGAGGATGCAATAAAATTGATCATACAAAATTTGAATATCTCAAGAAAACCCTCCTCACCCCATAAAAAATTACATACCAAACTCAATATGAGGAGATAGGGAAAAAGAACCTTGATATCTAGAAGTATTTCCTCATTTTTTGTGATGAGCATGATTGAGTGTGGCTAGTTCTAATAAGAGTACACAAAGATCTCATATATCTCAACAAACACCACTAGATTAAAAGAGAATAAATTCTTGCAATAACATGGATAAGCATGTTTGGAGAAATTCCAACAAAGAAGGTACTGAAGAATGACATAGTGATCATGCTTACTAAGGTAACACTAGATAGGAGAAGTCTAAGAATCTAGACAATCATAAATCTTGTTGTATAATATGCCATAATGGGAATTGTGTATCAAGTTTACTATGCCAATAGAGAAAATTGTGCTATAACAAAAGCTATTCACACTTCATACTAGATGGTGATAGAGGGGAAATAATTTGACCTATCTAGGGTAATGAGGGAGTAGCTAATGGAGAACTTACAAAAAATCAAAACATCTAGGTACAATTTTCTGCTTGGTACATTTCTCACCTGCCTTGTATTTTATTTTCTCAATGAACTTCCAACATTCAGAGGAAAAGTGTAGAAAACAAAACTTTTGATAGTGACATAGATAAACATGCACAATTGTCACATTATCAATAAACACACATATATCACTGCATACTAGGGTTTCTTCAATGTCTTCCAATAACTACAATCCAAAGAGTAGATACCATATGAGTCAGTAACGCAATACATAAATGTCATTACTTTGATGATAGACAAATACTATACTTATATGAAGTAAATGGAGCCACAAACAACATGGATTCCTAAAATCCCCTACAAGATATCAGAAAAGGAAGTGAATTATTACACCAAAAAATTCCTCAAAAGGTTGAGAGACCCGAATGAGGAGTGATTTGAGACATATAAAGAGATTATAGATCAAATATATAAGATAAATTCCAAAGAAAGTTTTTGAAAAATAAATAATAGGTGCAAAAGTAATGTGGCATTTCACCAAAGGAAACAACACAACCATCCTCTTCTGCAATAGCTCCAGAAGCTCACACACTAACCATAAGAAGGTATGAGAGATTACATGAAACCACAAGTAGAAAATCTAAAGGTTACACATCCTCATCACAAAAAATCACCATAACAAAGGTGCAAGAGCTATCAAAAACTATAATACAAATGAGTGTAAAGAAGAAGACTCACAAAACAATAGCCAAGAAAATGGTAAGAAGGAAAGTAATTCAAACTTCCAAGGAAGAGGAGGAAGAATAAGAAGTAAAAGTGATACAAAAGTCTCCATAGAAGAAAAATAAGGAACATACAGTTGAAATACAATAACCAGAGGCACAGAAGAATTCACAACCACCAATTGATGTTATGGTTGTTGTAAGGTGTGTGTCCTTAATCTCCTTGTGTTGTGTAGTGTAGTGCTCTAGTTTGTGACATGGCTTAACTACCTCATGTAGATTCATTAACTTTGATAGTTGTATTAAGCATTCACAGGTCAAAATTTTGGTGCAATGGAAATTGTCTATGCAATAATTGGTATCAGAGCTTGGGTCATGGGTTTAAGTCCCTTTCTTATGCTGGGGGGATTGTTGCAAGGTGTGTACCCTTTATCTCATGTATTATGCACCACATCACTCGGGTTCATGATGTTGCAAGTATAATAAGATTGATGTTTTCATTCATGTCAAAAATCTTACGTTGTCATTGGTGTCAACTATATGTGTTGAGGAAGATTGGTGTTGAAGATGAACAACTGGTGTTGTCTATGCTTCGATTTTTTGCATTATGTTGCCATTGGTTAAGCTACTAGTGTTAACCTCTATTGTTAATTTGATAAGCTTCTAACTATGTATGTATTAGTGATGAAGATATTGTGGATGTGTTTTTGGTGCTTGGTTTCCAAGTTTTTTGAGAAAAAATGATAAAAAAAAGGTAATAGTGTGTTGTAGTGTTGTTTTAGGTTATAGAGAGTATTAGTATTTATAAAATGCAACCCAACTAGGATTTGTGTTTCTCTTAGAGGTAGCCAGCCTCTATATTAAAGAACCACAAAGTCTAGTGGCCAACTGACAAGATTCAGTCAAAGACTGACATCTCCTACACTTATGGCTCTGCAAGACCAAGGTGGGTAAACCTATACAATGCCCAAAACTTAAATCACTCAATACACTGACATTTCTTTATAAATTAGATAATTCCTAATGAAAATACACTAAGGGAAGCATTGAAAACTTCAAACTTGGCTAAATTCTCAGTAACCCAACCCTCTCTTAGCCATTGGAAAGTAGGACACACAACCAACTAAACAGTAACATTAAAAATGATTTTACAATTAAATTTGTTTCTGAGATGCACAAAACTGCATAAAAGATCAGTGTGACTTCTAGGCCATGGAGTCAAACACATAAACCGAATTCCCCAAAAAATAGTCTTAAAACAGTGGATTTAAATTTATGATGTTTTGCATCAGCTGTTAGTGCCTTGCACCAACAATCCTTCTCTTGATATCAATCAGATTCTTCTTATCAAATCCTGTCTGCACACCTAGAATCATAATCACCTGCTCAAAGCATTTTAACCATTTCTTTGAAACTGAACAATGAACAGATAAAATAACCTTATGAAACTTGAGATGATAAACTCAAAGACACTTTGTATTATTAAATTTACATGACTAAAGTGTACAAATATGGAGACAATCTGATGACATTCATGAATGTGCAAACACCTTCATGATATTATTTGCATAAACTAGTTGTATTTACTCATGAATTTAGAAAATTATAGCTTACAGACTCAAACAATGACTCAAAAATTACAATTCTCTATCTACCCAGCCCAATACAAAAACTTAGAACCCTTTACAAATGAGAGAATAAGAGAAGATATAGAAGAAGAGAAACAAGCAGGAGAAAACCTAAATTTGATCTGGAAATGCCATCTGGAAGATTCATTCACCATTGATCAAACTGAAAAGAATATCTCATCTTCCTTCCTTCGCATCAACAAACTCATTCCCTCAAAACTACCTCTTCTCATCATTTCTTAGTAAGTAAAAGCATTCCCATGTGGAGAATCTTCAAATTCACCCAGCTGGAAAATATCCTCTTTCCCGTGCAAAATCCCGTTTCTACCTCTTTCACAATGATGCATATTATTTTCCTCCATATATTAAAGTTTGATAACTTTAATATTTATTATCCTTAATTTGTTGTATATTAAAACCCATCACATATTGGCCATTTAAATATTATAAAATGAGTATTAAATTCATTTTACCCATATCCCCTTACATTTTATTCCCCAACAAAAAGAATGTTTGCTCACAGTGAATATTAAATTCACTTTTCACTGACCTGGGAAAATCAAATATTTAGCTCATGTTGTATACACTTTAGGTGTATATTTTATTCACTTTCCAATTACCTGGGCAAAATAAAATTTTACCCCGTGCATCAGTAAATATTTCTCATTTGAAATATTTCACTCTTTATCCCTTTATTTCCTTGGGCAATATTTTACTTCTAAATATTTTTCCATTTAAAATGTGCAATGGGCCTACCCTCCTTTTAATCAAAACCATTTAAATTTTTTGAAAAATTTAAAATAAGCTCCTCTCATGCATTCTCACACACCTTGCAACCTTTTGGCAACATCATCAAAATTCACGCGAGGCCTACGAGATTACCCTAAAACCTTGATTTCTTTGGAGTTTTCTCGTAATCTACTTTTGGTTTTCCCTGTTTGTGCCATTCACTTGGTCTTCTCCTCCATCGGTCTCACCCATTCAATGGTTTTATACTAGATAAGCTCTCCCTCTCTGGTGTGAGCCTTCATTGTCTTTGATGGATATCCATCCTCCTCCTTTGCAACTGATGTGCATGCCCCTTCTTCTTACATGGTGCAAGCCTCCTCCTTATTTCCTCACCTGGCCGCACCTCTCTACTCCATTGGATGCTTATCGCATAGTGATGGAAGTCTACCAAAATCACATTATTCAGACACCCTTTTAGCAGGTCACGTGCCCCTCAACATAGCATTCCATCCTCTGCTTATGCAAATCATCCTCCTCCAAGCCCACACACCTACTCCTTTTATTTTCTTGAGAGTTTGTAGGGCCTATTCCAAACACCCGCGCCTCTCACCTACTGCTCGCGACTCCTGGAAAGTTACTAACTCTCTGGCTAGTTGTGGGCCCTTACCTATCATGTAATGTGTGGGCCTTTACTGCTGATTTCATTTGTTATTACTACCTACACTTATTGTGCTTAATGCAAAGTAATCATGTGCCAAACTGGCATTGGTCTTCAAGCCTTGAGCAATGGTATTTCATGAAACATACATTCTTTGTTGTGTAAAATATCCATTGCAATATTGGGTCAGCCTTGTAGTGTTAGCATGATGGATGCTCCATCATCTCCATTCATTCAACATGGGGTCTAGATACAAGTCTCTATCTTATCTTGACTGAAAAATATTTCTTCTGCTCTAGAAACCATGACTGTACTTAGTCATATACCACCAAACTCACATAAGATGCTTGAAGTATTATCTATACTGTCCCCAAAAATTCCTAGTTTATACAACCACATCATAGGAAAACTTAGCAATAATCAATTTATATGACAAAAATACTCCTTTTTCAATTTTAGCATCATGTGGCTATTATCAACATTTTCACCCTTATAAAATAGCTCTATTGTCTTTTGTTCATCTTGAATAGAGTACATTTTTTTATAAGAAGTTGTGGTTATACTTAATGGAAAGGAATGAGTAAAAAAGCTCATCATCTATACATACTTGTCTATTCTCATATAAATGAGTATCCTTTTAGTGCAAGACCCAAACTTCTCTTTCTACTTCATATGTGGATACAACACCTAATGCAAGTTCAACTATTTCATATTCATATATAGCTTCAAAAGACTTCTTCTTATGTATAGTCAATCTTCCATGCATCTTTCCTCTGGGAGAAATGAAAATCTAAGGTATAGCTCATCCTGTTGCCTTACATGATCTAGTTAGTTAACACATTCCTAAAATTGTGTTATTCATGTCAGGTCTCCTCGTGAGCTTGACAAAAAAAAAAATCATTCTCAAACATGTTTTATGCTCAAACTGACTTGATACAACTTTTGAATGCCTTTGAAGTTGTAAAACGAATTGGGTCTTCATTAAAATATGTTTTCGGGCACTTTTTTGGAAAATGGTGAAAACCGGCCAAATTGGACCTGGAATCAATTCAGGAAACTTGTCAAACGACCTCTTGGAGAAATAAAAACTTGTTATAATTTAGTCATTTGATCCAAGAGTATAGTGCAAAATATGATTCAGAAAAAGGAGTGAGGAGGTGAAAGATATTAATCGAAAAAGTTGCTCAGTTTGCACTTTCTGAAACAAT
Source organism: Sequoiadendron giganteum (assembly GCA_007115665.2). Taxonomy (NCBI): domain Eukaryota; kingdom Viridiplantae; phylum Streptophyta; class Pinopsida; order Cupressales; family Cupressaceae; genus Sequoiadendron; species Sequoiadendron giganteum. The sequence continues at coordinate 240,140,750 of CM021101.1, forward strand.
AGTTATTTTGAAACAATTAAAACTCAATCAACTGCCAATTTGTAAAACTAGAAAATCAACCCCTAACAATCTTCCATCAGACAAAGAAAATCATTTAGGTACCCTAAGCATGTGTGGAAAAGTGATTTCCTTGAAACATCACTGATCAAAAGTTATTGATGATCAAAGTTGACCACTAAGAAAGGCTGTCAGGAATGCAAATGTGAAACTGAACAAACTGGATTCGGTTTCGATTTGTTAAATTTAACAAATCAGATCACAAGGCTTTGAAATCTAACATGTGAGATCATCTTGATATGGAGAACCCAAAACAACATTCATTCTAACATGACAGTTAACTGGTTGTGAAATCCAAGCTCAAACACAAGGTTGTTTCGCAAAACAAATAGTCTATAAATAGCAGAACAGTGTCAAAACCCTCCAGCTTCACTTTTTGAAACTCTGTCAAAACTTATTGTGGGAAGCTGAAAACTGACATGTCTACTCACATAGGTCAATTGAGTATGTCTGCAAATGGTTTTTGCATGAAAATTAACAAGCTTTAAATTACAAGCCTCCAAAGTGGGTCCTCCAAACTGATTCATCAGGTGCACTTCTGAAAGTGCATAAGCAAATTTTTTGAAATAGGCATATCAAATTTTCAAAATTTGAGAGTGCCATCAGAGCGATGTTCTAATTTTTCTCTACATTTCTTCTAGGTTGAAGATATTCCCATGTGGTTTGGATATGTTGGAAATAGGTGTTCAGAGGTTTTATATTGAAGAGATGGTATGTTTGATCATCATATAGTAGAATTTGTGTTCACCAGTGTGTGACTTTGCATTGTAAAAGTGTCTAAGAGAATTTTTTTGCTCCAAATTTTTCTATAGTTATGCTTGAGGTCTTGTAATTCTAAAAGAGTGTTGATGGTGTTGGTAGTTTACCTCAGTCAAGAGGATTATAGGTTTGGTGCTTCAAAAGATAGTTTTTCAAGTTATAGTGTATCTCATAGTTGTTTGAGTGTATTGGGCTTGTATATTCTTCAAGTGGAAGTTTTTGTGAAGAATTTTGTTTGATTTTAGGATGTTTGAGGAATATTCTAGATCCTAATCAAGCATTGTGTGTGGTTTTCAAGTCGTATTTGGGTTTGTGGAAGCATGTACTTCAAATTTTAATGGTGTTTGCATGGGCAATGGTCAACCTAGTATTTACACTGCATGCAAAGGATAAATATGATATGTGGTAGTGTGTGGTTGAGTGGTTTTGTTGATTTAGGTACCAATTAAATTTTAATGTGGTCCGCATTCACTTCTATCCACCACGAAAGTGTTTTGGTGTCGACCTAATTTAAATCTTCTTGTTTGGGGTGTGTTATCGACCTTGGAGAGGGTTTAGAGGTTGAGGATGCTATATATAAGAGTTGAATTGTTGAATGAGGTTAAGATAGATGAAAGTGTGAAGTGTGAGATGCGGAATTGAGTAGAGTAGTGCAAGCTTTCAAGTGTTGGATTTTAAGATGTAGTGAGCACTAGGTGTCTACAATCATTCAAAAATACTGCAAAGGTGTTGGATCTATTGAGGTGGATTATCTATTGCATTGAGATCATGTTCTTTATGTAACATTACTTCTCTATCTTCTTTTTCATTCTAGCAGTTAGGCTTGAGCCTTTCTAGAAAGTGTGTCCTATTTTGATAGTGAGCCTTTTTAATTGGTTTTGCAATTACTTATATTGCAAGCTAATCCTCATTGTGGTTCTCCCTTCTTGGATTTTCCATGTTAATATGGAATTTTCTTATGTTTGGTTTTGAGTTGTTTAAGTTTTTGTTATCTACCTTTCATGTTAATTCATCATAAAAAATTAAGGGTTTAATGAATGCATGTGGATCTGAATTTTAATGAGGATTTTGATGTTTTGATAAGATACAGCTGATTCAGCCCCCTCTTAGTTGTCTTGTTCATTCAACAATTGGTATAAGAGCAAGGTTCCTTGGAGAAAATATTAATAGCTTGAGGTAAATCTAGGATGAAAAAGAAGAAGGAGATCCATATGTTTGATGGCACAATCTATGCATTCTGGAAGGCAAAGATGGAAGGCTATTTACTTTATCTTGGATATGATATCTGGAAGTCAGTAAAGACTATACATACCATTCCTCTCAATTTCAAGAGAAAAAATGATGAGATCAAGGCCTATGAAAAAAATGGTAAAGAAATATTTTCTCTTTTGAGTGGTCTTGCAAATTTTGAATTAGTGAAAGTTATGGATTTGAAAACTGCTAAAGAAATTTGGGATAAATTTGAAAGTATTTATGATGGAGATGTTACGGTCAAAGAAGCTAAGATTTAGAACTTGAGGATGTTTGAAGATGAAAAAATTACAATCTATATGCATAGGGTAGATGAAGTGGTGAGATCCATTAGAGGTCTTGGAGGTAAGGTCAAAGAACCTAAAGTGGTAAAGAAAATTCTATTGGTGTAATTAATTATTTAATTACACTACCATAATTTTAACTTAGGTCTTCTATTAATTAAGTCCTATGTTGAATTATTAGGAAAATCATTAATAATGGGGTCATTACCCTTTCCATGTATTTAGGAGATAAGATTCCTTCTAGAATATCATCTAGAACCTATCTCAATCAATTCATCATTCCCTAGGTAGTTAGTTAGGGTTTACATGTTGTCACATGTTGTTTGATCAAGACACATGGCAACATCATAATACATCTTGTATTTCATCCTTGCCTATATATTTAGGGCATTTGTACATTTGTAATTATATATTATAGATCAATCAAATAATCTCAATTTGCATGCCTAAGTTGCAACACTTTCTATGTGGGTGAATTTCCTCTTGGAAAATGTCCTCTTGAAGGCTACAAGTTCATAGGGAAATTGTGCATCCATTATTTCAACATGGTATCAGAGCATGTCCATTGAAGATTCATATCAGGATTAAAAAAGTTGGGCTACAGAGATTTGTTGCATGCTTGAAGGTTTTCATTGCAAGATATTTGGCTCCACCCAGGGACCAAGCTAATTTTTGGAGTAGATTGAGTCCAATCCAAGCTCACCATTGTCCTCAAAAGGCCTTGAAACCCTAGGATTTCCTGTTCATTCATAAAAATTGGATACATCAACCCGAGAGTCATCAAAGGTATTTTTAGGGTTTGCAAAATTAATAGTACAATCCATATAATTTGTATTAAAAGAATCCTCCCTGTTAATTGTCCTTTGTGGAATTTTTTTTAGTTGCAATCCATTTTTCATTTCAGAAAAAATTCGGGCTAATCTCTATATTGTTTGGGAAAAAAAAATCATATTTGGGCTTTTTTCTATAGCTCTAACAAAAAATTTAAAAAATCAAGGCGACTGCATATTAAAATCATCTATCGGCTTTTAAATAGGGCTTTATTTTCAACAAAATAAAATCCATCGACATTGAATATCTTTTGATTTTTTAATTAATTTTAATAAATATTAAAATATTCTTTGGTCGGTGCATTCAAAATAAATCAAATTCTGCAGAATATATTTTCATTAGTGGCATTTACTTGGGTTGCAAGGGTAAGTACACTTTCAGATGGGTCACATCACCCATCTCGACCACCGATCATCATGTCATCACTGAAAACTTCTTCACCAGCCCGCGTGTTCACATTCACCAGAGTTTACCTCATCGGTTGTTGGTTTTTTGTCACCAGTGCCCTTGCCCACAAACCGTCGGTTCCATCATGAAAGGAGGATTTTCATCATGAAAAATTACACCAAAAATCATCGCCTTGCCAATGGCTCATGTTAATTTAATCCAGTGTTTTTGCTGCGATGGCTGTATGACCATCAAATTTAACCCAGCGCTAGTTTTTTCCCTCTTTGGAGCTAATTTATTCCGGAGGCCATAACTTGGGTATATGATATCATTTTTTGGTAAACAAGATATCGTCGGAAAGCTGGTTTTCTCATCTTTCCAGTGGTGTTGGTCTCATCACTTTTTTTTTCCCTTGGTGCATTCTACAACCAATTGAAGACAAAGGAGCTATTTTCAGTCTCAAGCTCATAACTTTTGATCAGTTTCTCTATTTTTTGCAATCTTAGCGGCGTTGGAACCGTCTTTTAGAGCTCTTCAGTTTCATCTATGCCATTTTTCTAGATTTCACTCTAGGTATATTTTATTCAATTATTTGTGTTTTCACACTTTGGTGGATTACCTAGACATATTTGCTCTTGGAAACTTTTTGTTCACATGGGATGCTTTGTTTTTGGTTGTTCTTCATGTATTTCCAACATTTTATCTTCTAAGGATATTTTTAGCATCATTTGTAAGCTATCTTTTATGTAAACGCACTAAGATAAAGTGCCACACTATTGTACATGCATCTTTTGGGGATTTTGCACACAAGGTTGTGCCACATTTTGTAATCACACTGTTATTATAAAGTGCCATGAGGGGTTGTGTAGTTTTCCTTTGTTTTGCCATCACATCCTTGTTCGGTGAGTATCCTTCCACGATGACAGTGAATCCATACCATGGGGGGTTGTGTAGTTTTCCTTTGTTTTCCATCACACCTTTGTCCGGTGAGTGTCCCTCCACGATGACCATGGATCCATATGATTCTAGCCTCATGCATGTGTGCTTTGTTTTGCACACCACTTTTTTAGTTGTAAGTGCTATCTTGTGCACTTTCAGATGTTTCTTCTCCTTCATGCACTACAAGGTGTTTCACATCATTTCAGTGGATCTGTCAGGCTCTCCCAGTTCAACATTATGGGGGGGTATTTTATGTTCGTGCTAATTCTTCCTTGGTTTCACCTTGGAAGGAATCTTCCATTCTCAATTGGTCAGTGTTTCAGACTATTGGTTCTTGTGTCATTTGTATCTTCATTCCAGGTGTTTGCCTTTGTTTTCCATCTAATTTGAGTAGTGTCGTATGGGAACTTATGCAGATTATTGTCTTCTTGTTCCTGATCATCCTATCTTCAATGGAGGATCTTCAACACCATAGCAGTCATCTTTCAACAGTTGTTTGCATCTTCTTTTGCTTCAGTGATGTTCTTCTTTTTGACCTTCTACATCTCTTTTTGGATTAGAGCTTTTTCCCATGACGTTTTCTCTATTTCTCCATCTTTACAGAGATTTGGTTGTATTTGGGTACCTGATCTGGCCTAGTTGTCGGGACCCATGTTTGCCTTCTTGCATTGTAGTTACCTTTGCTTTCTTGCATTTGTTTGTAGCTGCACTGTTGCTAATCTTAAGGGGGGTTTGTTAGAGTAAAGGTCTTAACTTAATTATGTTGATTAAGTTACCTTTATTCCCTTCTTAAGATTTCACGTTAGTTTGCATAAAGTGACATTTAATAATTATATTAATTATTAAATGTTATCCTATTAGGGCTTCTATTAGGGTTTTTCCTATTAGGGTTTGCATGATCTCCTTTTTATAAGGATTGATCCCATTGTATTTCATATCAATTTATTCCTTCATTCTCTCTGATATATACATTTTTCAGTTTTCAAAGAACCCTTGCTTGTTTGTCTCCATCTCTTCTTTTGTGACAGGTTATTTGCATGCAGGTGATCTTCGGGGTTTGTGGTGTTGTATTTTCTCAACTCCTACAGTTCAACCGCATCACAACTCCCAAGAGGGGGGAATAGTTTTTCTAACCTACGCCTTGTGGTCACATCAATGACCAATTGCCAATTTGAGGGTGCTTTATTTTTGCACCTTTTTAGCCTATTGGCCCTCATAGGGTACATTTTTTCAAATATCCATAACTTTCAATTACGGTATCAAAAATATACAAACAAGATACCATTAAAAAGAGGATTCAATTTAATTTCTAGTGGTCCAATCCTTTTTGCAAAAAAAATATGCAGTCAACTGAAGTAAAATCCCTAATTTGGACTTAAAGGCTCATATCTTCTCAACCATTTATCAAAATTCAGTGATTCTAGTGGTGTTAGGAAGGTATTCCAAAGCTTTTATCATTAGCTCTTTCCTTTTAATCAATTTTAGCTCCAGGGCTCTTAAATTGGATTTTTTCAATTTGGTGCTTTTATTCAATTACTTGGACATCCTAAATTTTGAAAAAAGGATTTTTTGATTTGGATGGCATCTCTTTAGTTGCATATCATTATTTGGAATTTTCTATTTGATATTTAAGGTCATCATTTTTGTAATCTTGGATAAATTTCATAGTACATTATTAGGATTTCATATTATCATTCTTTGACTATGTTACATAAGGAAAAATATAAAAAATGGCGAGATGGGATCATAAACCATCTCCAATCACTTGAATTATTTCCACATCTATATATGGTATAGTCCCCCATCCAAGTGAAGATATTTAATAATTTGATTGGAGTTGCAACAAATATATTGTCTTAGAGATCATTGCAATGCAAGTTAATGGTGATGTTTTGAATGCTATTGATCATTGTGATTGTCCTCATATCCTTTGGACTAATATTTGGGAGCTATATGGAGATTCTAACACTCCACCATTCCTTGATGATCATGATTCAGAATGTCATTCTTCAAATCAAGCACCCCATGATGATATTGCTATTCAGGAGCTTACAAATTTTGAATGCCTTGAATCTTCAGATGAGGATGTCAAAGGTTCTATAGATACTCCTTCTTCTCCATTAGAGACTCTTGATAGACCTTCACATTCAGTGATTCCTTGTCCATATTCATTGATTGAGGCTTTCATCATTCCCATTCATCAGGAAAAATTCATTTTTCCACAGTTGACATCACATGATTGCTTTGTTTTAAGTATTATTGACTTGGCTATTTTTACAGGTTTGGAAGAAATTATTGAGGGGATATCCCTCCTCTATACAAATCCTACTTTGAAGAGTTTTCTTGGGTCTTGAAATTCCTTTGTCTCAACCTTGATTGGGGATCCTGAGACTATCTTGGAGGCTCTTTTTTTTGTTGCAAGGTGTCACCCTTGGTCTCCTTGGTGTGGGAAAACATGTCACTCAGGCTTCGTGACATGGTTTAACCACCTCCTGTAGATCTTGGATCTTGTATAAATCCAACAGTTGTATTGAGCATTAACAGGTTGATCTTTTGGTGCAACAATATTTTTCTTTGCAACAATTGGTATCAAATCTGAGGTCATTGGTTCGAACCCCTCACTTGCGTTAGGGGGGATTGTTGCAAGGTGTCACCGTTAGTCTTCTTGGTGTGGTCCAGTGTGGTGCTCAGGCTTTATGGAATGGTTTAATCACCTCCTATAGATCTTGGATCCTGTATAAATCCAATAGTTGTATCAGGCATTAATAGGTCGATCTTTTGGTGCAATGACAGTTGTCTTTGCAATAGTTTTCTCTTTAGACATTTCCTATATGAGACTTCTTCCGTCTCATTTTATTCTAGAATCAAATTTTCTTCAATATCCACCATTGAATTGGCTTTAGTATTCTTTTAGTGGTTTTGAGGACACTTCATTTGGGGGGGCAATCTAGTCTCCATCTATTCCTTCAGTGGAAGGATCATTGTATTGCAATCTTTGAATATTGTTCAACATAAGTTTCTACATAGTCTTGGTTTGTCACCTTCTTCATTGTTTGAGAATGTACATGATTTGATCGTGGCATCTTCATCTTCATCAAGCAAGGAGACATATAAGCAGTTTTAAGAGATATATTCATCATCCACATTCATTCTACCTTCCTTCAATTCCTATGTGTAATGGGAAGAATTCCTACCTTTCTATTTGGTTTTGTTTCTTCCAAAAGGGAGACAAGTTTTTTGTCGACATTGGATCATGTTTTGTCTTTAAACAGTTACCATTTTTGTAGGTGACCACATATTTTAGGGGGGCTATATAGTCTCTCTATTTCCATCCTATGGGGGGGGATATTTATTGTAATGTATCCATGTGAAAAATGGTGTACTTGGGGGGTATCATGTAGTCCTCCATCCTTCCTCACTTATCTACATTTCATCTCCTTTTTGGAGAGGGGTTTTCTTCCCATTGGGTTTTCCCCTTTTGTCCATTTCTGGGAGATTAGTTTCATTTCATATCATTTATAAATAGGTACCTAAAATGGCCATCATATAGCCGGGACCCATCATCCATTGCATAATAATTTCATTTTTCATTTCATCCCTAAGTTGCACTTATGGGGGGGTGTCCGTGTAATTAATTATTTAATTACACTAGCATAAGTTTAACTTAGGTCTTTTATTAATTAATTCCTAGGTTGCATTATTAGGAAAATCATTAATAATGGGGTCATTACCCTTTCCATGTGTTTAAGAGATAAGATTCCTTCTAGAATATCATCTAAAACTTATCTCAATCAGTTCATCATTCCCTAGGTAGTTAGTTAGGGTTTACATGTTGTCACATGTTGTTTGATCAAGAAACATGGAAACATCATAATGCATCTTGTATCTCAACCTTGCCTATATATTCAGGGAATTTGTACATTTGTAATCATATATTCTAGATCAATCAAATAATCTCAAATTGCATGCCTAAGTTGCAACACTTTTTGTGTGGGTGAATTTCTTCTTGGAAAAATTCCTCTTGAAGGTTAAAACTTCATAGGGACATTGTGCATCCATAATTTCAACAAATTCTTAGAACCCTTACTAAATATTATAGTCATAAAGTTGCTACTATTGAGGAATTTCAAAATAGAGATCAATATTCTAGAGATTAATTGTTGGATCTTTAACTGCATTTGAGATGAGAGAGTTTGGTACTAACAATGGTGCAAAAGTTGAGATTAATTTAAGGCTAGAGAATTAGAAAAGGCTAAAATCTCATATTAGGATGATATTGATGATATGGAAGATAACTTTTGACAAGTTTGAAATAGGGCAACAATAAGTACAAAGGTAAATTACCTATCAAATTTTTCAGTTGTGGATAAATAGGTCACTATGCTTCAAGAAATCCAAACATAAGTATGAACAATAAGAATAAGGAAAAAAAGGTAAGATGATCAAGAAAATCTATTATATTAGAGAAGATGCAAGTATTTTTAATGATGAATCTGATTATGGAGATTATGACGATAATGAATGCGTTCATGGATTTAAAAGATGAATCTGTTTCTGCTAACTCTAAAAGATGTGTGAAGGAATGTGACCCAGAGATAAAGGATAAGACTAAACGTACTTTGGTTTCTTCCTTTCGTGCTATACAAGATAAGAACTATTGAATAATTGACAACAGTTTCTCTAATCATATGACTAGATATAAGAGTAAGTTTGTTAAACTTGAAAAATATGATGGAGGAATTGTCGGATTTTTACATGATTCAGGTGCTAATATTTGTGGAATAGTTTCAATCAATTTTGATGGAAAGTATAATATTAATGATGTTTACTATGTCAAGGGCTTAAGGCATATCATTTTGAATATTGGAAAAATGTGTAGCATAGGATATAATATTATGTTTCAAGATGATGGATATGAGATCAGAAAAGGTCCCAGAACTATAATTGTTGTTGAAAAAGACCTAAATTTGTGTCTAATTTATAAAGTTGAACCTAAAATAGTGATTGAGGCATGCAAAGATGAGCATTGGATGAAAGATATGGAAGAATAACTTATGTAGATTGAGAAGAATAAGACTTGGTAACTTGTCCCAAGACCAAAAAACAAAAATATAATTGGATCTAAGTGGGTGTTCAAAAACAAACTGAATTAGAATGGAGAAGTGGTAAGAAACAAGGAAAGGATTGTGTGTAAGGGCTACTCACAATTTGAAGGAATATAATTTGAGGAGAAAATTTATCTGGTGGCTAGAATGGAAAAAATCAAGATGTTTTTGGCTTTTGCAGCGCATAAGTATTTCAAAGTTTATCAGATGGATGTGAATTATACTTTATTGAATGGAGAGTTAGAAGAAGAAGAAGTATACATGATAATATGGTTTGTAGATTGAATAAGGCATTGTATGGACTGAATCAAACTCCTAGAGATTGGTATGCAAGGTTGGGTAAGTATTTGATACAACAAGGATTCAATAAAGGTACCAAAAATAGTAATCTTTACTTTAAGGTTGAAAAAGTTCAAATATTAATTATATTATATGTTGATCACATTATTTTGGAGGCAATAACACTATGTGCAAGAATTTTTAGAAAGATGCAAAAATATTTTAACATGTCTATGTTTTAGGAGATGAATTTATTCCTTCGGCTACAAAATCAATCAAAATAAAAAATGAATATTCATTTCACAATCAAATTATGTCAAAGAGAAGTTTAAGAAGTTTGGAATTGAAGACTCCAATCAGTATGTATTCCTATGGTTACTAGTTGCAAATTGAGAAAGAATGACGAATCCCCTAAGGTTGATCAGAGAAAGTAAAAATCTATGATTGGTGGACTGCTATATCTAACTACTAGACCGGATATCATACATATAGTTTGTGTTGTGGCTAGATTTCAAGAAGACCCTGGAGAATCGCATGTTGCAGTAGTAAAATTGATATTTAGATACTTAAAGGGCACTCTAGATCATGGATTGTGGTATCCAAAGGATACTAATTTAAAATTGAGTGCTTACATAGATGAAGATTGGGTTGGTTGTGTGGATGATAGAAAAACTACAAGTGGTGGTGCATTATTTTTTTGATGTATATTGGTGTCATGGCTTAGTAAGAAAAAATATTTTGTTTCTTTATCTACTACAAAGGTTGACTACATTACAATAGCATATTTTTGCACATAGGTGTTGTGGATGAGGAAAATATTGAAGGATATAAAAGTGGTATAGGATGAGCCTATTTCTATCTTTTGTGGCAATAAAAGTGTAATAAACATTTCAAAAAATCCAATGATGCATTCAAGGATAAAGCATATTTTAATCAAATATCACTTTCTAAGAGAGAAGGTTGTGGAGAATTAAGTGAATCTTGAGTATGTACCTACAAAGAATTAGATTTATGACATATTCACTAAGGATATTCCTAAGGATACTTTTGAGTACCTCTGTGAGAAGTTAGGGGTAATTGCCCCTCCTTATTTGAAATAGATGCATAAGTGATAGGGAGGTTGGATGAATCAATCACTGATTCATGCTATAGGTCTTGATTGGTAGACCACTAGGGTGTTTTACTCCACCTTAGATAACCTGTAGGACCCTTCCTTCTAAGGTTCCCTTGGTTCTCCTTACCAACCCAACTATCAATTAAGTTCTTCCTTCCAAGACAACACTTGGTGCTATTTTGTAATGCTTGCTTTAGCCCTTAATCCACCCTAAAGGCTACTAACCCTCCATTCTTATACTTAGCTTTATAGGGGTGTGGAGGTGATTCCAAAGTCATCAATCCATCCCACTATGGGTGTTGAGGGTTCACCTAGTTCCATTTGCAAGTCACTCTCACAAAATTCAAAGAAATGGGCCTAAAAGGCTACTAGCCCTATTAGCCCTATTAGGCCTCCTACTCCGAGAAATCAGGTCTATTCTCCTAATCTTTCCAAAGGACACCCCAATATTTCCTTGGGTTTCTTAGTTCATATGCCCTCCTCTCAAAAAATTTTGGGGTCTTGGCCCTCAACTGTCCATACAAAGCCCTAATTTGAAAATAGGAAAGATTAGGCCTTTCAAGCCCTTTCTTGACTTCCCTGTAAACTATTAGGTGTTCCTCTCACGAGATGGATTGATGGAGCTTCCTCCTCCATAATAAGACTTGGAAAGACTCATACTTGCCCTCTCCACACTGTGACTTGTCAGGAAATGGATACCCTTGCAAATCAAGTGCTCTGCACTTTAGTCTTCCCTAGCCGGACACTTCCTGGCTCGCCTAGAAGAAGACTTCCACAGTGGCTCTGGTGCTGTCAAGAACTCCTAACCCTGCAGTATGTACAACCATGGAGTCTAGTCACAATTCCCAAAGGGTCATACAATTTGTAAGGTGGGAATGTGAGCTAACCCTCCATCCTTCTCAAGCTACCTAGTTCAGATCAGCAACTGTAAAGACAACAAAATTTCTACAAAAAAAGCTTGAAAATGAAAAAAATAGCTATCTACTACCACACAATGCTTGAAGAGAAACTACTCTAATTTCTACACAAACTATGGTGCCAACATTAATCCATTAAACCACTACTTCAAAGAAAAAACTAGAAAATCACACAAAATCACCATTTTTTTCTTTGGAATTCAAAACTTTAACAATCTCCAATACTTCCAACCTGACTCCCATGGTAATGCCTCCCCTAAATAGGGTCTCCAATTCAGTTATGTTCTCCCTTAACCTCTCCTTTTTCCACTGGTGTCTCCCATTGAGCAACATTTTCAAATATTTGAAAAAAAATATCCTCAAAGTCCTAAACCTCATCTTGAGTTTAGACATTTTGACACCTATTCTATGTTCAACATGACCTTCATTAGGACAAAAAACAACTAAAATGACACAAAAATGAACTAGAAGAGGTTGCTTATTTTTCGTAAGAAAAATTGTCCTAGACAACTTCCTAATCAACCTAAAGCAACGTATGGGTGCTCCTGCACCATTCTCCTCCCTCTGCACAAACACTAAGGAATGTGGGGAGAGATCAGAGATAAATCAATACCATGCTTCTTGAACTGAGCTTCATCCACCCATGTATCCTTAGAGTCTGGTTGGCCTTTCCATTGGATGAGATGTTTAATGTATTCCTTATGTTGGGTGGACTTCTTCACCCTGGATTCCAAGATCCTCTCTGCTTGTAGCTTGTCTCTAGGAGGTAAGGCTATGTTACTCACATCCTTCAAGACATCCATACTATTCTGATCCATGTCAATGACTGGTCCTTTATACCTGATCAAATCAGCCACATTAAACACTAGTGAAATGCCTAAGTCTACAGGTAGCTCCACTTTGTAAGCATTCTTTCCATATTTAGCCAACACCTTACATGGTCCCACTCTCTTCATCTATAAGTTGGTTGATGTTCCTTTCTGCAACCTAGATTTGTTGAGAGGGACCATGACATAGTCCCCTACTACAAATTGTAGATCTTTCCTAGACATATTCATCTTAGCTTTCAGCTTGTGAGTAGTGTATGTAATTGTCTTTTTCACTTGCTCTTGAATCTTCTTTCATGGTCTAAGAGAAATCCTCAGCATGGCCACTCTTATGCTCCATAGCTCCTAAATCTCTAAGCTCACACACACCTCTTGGGTGCATCCATACACTATTTCAAAAGGACTTTTGCCTGCGGTCTGGTTCACACTATCATTGTAGGCATATTCAGCTTGTGATATGATCATGTCCCATGTCTATCCATACTCCTTGGTTAGGAATCTTAGAAGGTTACCTAACACTCTATTAATCACCTCAGTTTTTCCATTAGTCTGAGGATGGTAGGCTAATCCAAAAGACAAGTTAGTACCTAATTTTCTCCATAGAGTCTTCCAAAAATGACTCATAAACTTCACATCCCTGTCTGAGACAATGCTCAATGGAAATCCATGGATCCTCACAATATCTTTGAAGAAAAGGTGAGAAATATAGCTAGCATCATGGGTGGTCTTGCAAGGAACAAAGTGACTCATCTTACTGAACCTATCTACCACCACATAGACACTATCAAACCCTATCTTAGTCTTAGGGAGTCCTACCACAAAGTCTATGCTAACACATTTACATGGTCTGTTGGGAGTGGGTAAAGGTTGATATAAACCTACATTGCTAGCTCCCCCCTTGGCTGTCATACAAACTACACACTGCTCCACATACCTTCTGACATCCCTTGGAAACTTGGGCCAATTTTAGAACCTCTGCACTAGTTCCATTGTCTTGTTGATACCAAAATGACCACTAAGACTACCATAGTGCTTCTCCTGGATGAGATTCTCCCTCATTGATCCTTTTGGAACACATAACTGATTCCCCTTGAAAAAAAGTCCACTCTACAATGTATACTCTGAGAATTGACTATGAAAGTGATTCTCAAAATCAGAACACACCTTGTATGCTTCAGAGAAGTCTTCATCTTCCCCACGAAGATCCTTGAAACTCTCTATCCCAATGCTTTTGAATTGAATCTCTTGCATTGTCAGCAACCTCCTACTTAGTGCATCTACCACCTTGTTCAACTATCCCTTCTTGTTTTTGATGGTAAAAGTGAAGGCTCGGAGGTACTCCATCCATTTCAAGTGTCTATTGCTCAACTTTTCTTGTGTGTTGATGTAGCTAAGGGCCTAGTTATTTGTAAACACAACAAACTCTTTAGGTAGGAGATAATGCCCCCACTTCTTAAGTGACTACACTAGAGCATATAGTTCTAGTTCATAGGTAGAATACTTCTTCTTAACTTCATTGAGATTTTCACTAAATAAAGCTATAGGCTTGCCTTCTTGGTTTAGTACTCCTCCTACTGCAATTCCACTGGCATCACATTCCACAGTGAATAACTTATCAAAACTAGGTAACAAAAGGATGGGTTGAGTTGCCACTTCTTGTTTCAATTTCTCAAAACCCTTCTTAGCTTCAAGAGTCCATTTGAACTTAGTCTTTAGGCCACCTTTGATAGTATCAAGTACTAGTGCACATATGCCACTAAAGTTCCTTATAAACTTCCTATAAAACTGAGCTAACCCATGAAAATTCCTTACCTCTATCGCAGTGGTTGGTGTAGGCCAATTTAGGATAGCTTCCACCTTGCTTGGGTCCATCTTCAATGATCCTTGGGATACTACAAACCCTAAATACACAAGCTCTTGTTTGAAGAACTCACACTTCTCTAGGTTGATGGCTAATCTCTCTTCCTGCAATCTTTTAAGAACCAACTCCACATGCTTCAAATGTTCTTTTGTTGTCTTGATAAAGATGAGTATATCATCTAGATATACCACCAAAAATATCCCTATGAAGTCTGTAAGCACTTCATTCATGAGCCTCATGAATGTGCTAGGGGAATTTGAGAGGCCAAATGGCATAACTCTCCACTCATACAGCCCATCAGTTGTCTTAAAGGTTGTCTTCCACTCATTCCCATCTTTAATCCTAGGAATAGGGAACCTATATCTGATTGTAATTCTATTTATAGCCCTAGAGTCAGTGCATAGTATCCACTTACCACCTTTCTTGGTTGCTAAGACCACTGGTACTGCACACGGACTGATGCTCTTCCTAATTAGCCCTTGGTATAACAACTCCTGCACTTTCCTAGCTACTTCTAGGTTCTAATCTAGTGTGAGCTTGTATGCTGCTTTGTTTGGAAATGAAGCCCCTAGTATGAATTCAATCTGATGACTACTGGCTCTCTTTGGAGGTAAGGTTGCTGGTGTTCCATCACTGACTATATCTTTGAACTGTTCAAGCAACTTCTGGAATGCTCCTGGTATGACTGTCTTCTTGGTCTTATCTTCCTCCTTGGGTTGCACCATGACTATATATCCTTCACCTCCTTGTTTTAGAGTGTTGATAAACTCCTTCCCACTACTTAACAAGACACTAGGGGTCTTTGACTATCCTTCTTCCTCATCTGATAGTGACTGTAGTTTGAATGTTTTTCCATCCTTCTTGAATTAGATGGTGTTCTCCTTTCCATCATAGATGGCTCCTCTATCATTCTACCATGGTTTTCCCAATAGAAGATGGCATGCATCCATGGGAAACACATCACAAATCAACTTGTCTTTGTACCCTCCAATGGAGAACTGCACCATTGTCTGCTCATTTACAAGAACACTTTGTGCTTTATTCAACCATGTCACCTTGTAAGGGTTAGTGTGGGGTACTTTCTCCAACTTCAACTTCCTCACTACCTCCTCAGAGATAATGTTATCAGTAGACCTTGAATCCACTATAAGCTTGCACACCTTCCCAAGTATTTTGCATCTTACCCTGAATAAGGCTCTCCTTTCCTTTGGCTCCTCCTTGACTGGTTGTCTGATTAGAACTCTTCTAAACATCAAGTTCTCCCCCATTTATGATTCTATGTGACTAACCTCTGGTGATTTGATACTCATGGTGTCCTCTTGAGCATATGCTACTCTCTTTTCTATATTTGAAGAAGATTCTTTCTCTGGGCACCTATAAGTTGGATGTCCTACTTGACCACAGTTATAACACTTCATACTAGCAAAGTATGAGTTACTTATGCCTGCTCCTCTTCCTCTGTTAGAACCTCCTTGAGATCCTCTACCTCTTCCATAACCTCCTCTAGAAGTTGTTCCACTCCCATGCTCTGTGAGTTTAGACTATCCCTGATTTCTTTGTTTAGTCCCTCTACCTTGGTATCCACCTCTATGTCCTCTTTGATCTCTGCCTTTTCCTCTACTCTTGGAAGCCTGGTCTTGTTTCCTCTCACTTCTTTCTTCAATATTTATAGCCAATTGATAACATTGGTGTACTATCTTGGGACTTAGAAGAGTCATTTCCTCTTGAATGTTCCACTTCAAGCCATTAAGATACCTAGCCACCTTAAGAATTTCATCCTCTAAAACATTAGACCTCATACAAAGTTTTTGAAACTCCTCAATATAGGAATTCACATCTTGGTCTCTTTGTCTCAAGCTCTATCTTTTCTTATGCAACTGAATCTCATAATCATTTGGCATGTATGCTTCTCTCACTTTGGCAACCATTCCCTTCCAAGTAGAAATAGGCTTCTTGCCTTCCTTTTCTCTCTCTTTCTGGATGAATTTCCACCATGTCAAGGCAGAGCCTCCCAATCTTGAGTTTTCCGCCTTCACCTTTTGTGCTTCAGTGACTCCATCACACTCAAAATGGTTCTCCATTCCCTCTATCCAATCCATGACTAGATTAGCTTCCAATTTCCCACTAAACAATGGTATACCTTCAAGTGCTTTTCCACTCATAGCTTTCAATGCCTTCAAGAAAGGATGCTCTTATAGAATAGGGTCAAGTTCACGGATCTTGTCTTCCTCTGCAACCTCTTCACTCTTGGGTACCCTTCCTTCCAACTTATCACTAACCTCATCAGTCTTGGTTTGCACATTATTCATTGCTTGCTCGAGTTGAGCTATTCTTTCCCTCAATCTTCTATTATCTTCCTTTTGATATTTTACCTTCTTGGCCAACTCTATATTTGTCACCATGGTTGTAGAACCACTAGACTCAAGCTCTGACATACAACAGTCAATCCCAAATATTTTGTTGCTTTGATACCAATCTGATAGGGAGGTTGGATGAATCAATCACTGATTCATGCTCTAGGTCTTTCTTGGTAGACCACTAGGGTGTTTTACTCCACATTAGATAACCTATAGGACCCTTCCTTCTAAGGTTCCTTTGGTTCTCCTTACCAACCCAACTATCAACTAAGTTCTTCCTTCCAAGACAACACTTGGTGCGATTTTGTAAATGCTTGCTTTAGCCCTTAATCCACCCTAAAGGCTACTAACCCTGCATTCTTGAACTTAGCTTTATAGGGGTGTGGAGGTGCTTCCAAATTCATCAATCCATCCCACTATGGGTGTTGAGGGTTCACCTAGTTCCATTTTCAAGTCGCTCTCACAAAATTCAAAGAAATAGGCCTAAAAGGCTACTAGGCCTATTAGCCCTATTAGGCCTCCTACTCTGAAAAATCAGGTTTGTTCCCCTTATCTTTCCAAAGGACACCCCAATATTTCCTTGGGTTTCTTAGCTCATATTCCTTCCTCTCAAGGATTTTTGGGGTCTTGGCCGTCAACTATCCGTACAAAGCCCTAATCTGAAAATAGGCAAAATTAGGCCTTTCAAGCCCTTTCTTGACTTCCCTACAAATTGTTAGTTGTTCCTCTCACCAGATGGATTGATGGATCTTAATCCTCCATACTAATACTTGGAAAGACTCATACCTACCCTCTCCACACTGTGACTTTTCAGTAAATGGACACCCCTGCAAATCAAGTGCTCTACACTTTAGTCTTCCCTAGCCGGACACTTCCTGGCTCACCTAGAAGAAGACTTCCACAATGGCTCTAGTGTTTTCAAGGACTCCTAACCCTACAGTATGTAAAACCATGGGGTCTAGTCACAATTCCCAAAGTGTCATACAATTTGTATGGTGGGAATGTGAGCTAACCCTCCATCCTTCTCAAGTTGCCTAGTTTAGATCAGCAACTGTAAAGACAAAAACATTTCTACAAACAAATCTTGAAAATGAACAAAATAGCTATCTAATACCACACAATGCTTGAAGAGAAACTAATATAAATTCTACACAAACTATGGTGCCAACATTAATCCATGAAACCACTACTTCAAAGAAAAAACTAGAAAATCACACAAAATCACCACTGTTTTCTTTGGAATTCAAAACTTTAACAATCTCCAATACTTCCAACCTGACTCCCATGGTGATGCCTCCCCTAAATAGGGTCTCCAATTCATTTATGCTCTCCCTTAACCTCTCCTTTTGCCGCTGGTGTCTCCCATTGAGCAACATTTTCAAATATTTAATAAAAAAAATCCTCAAAGTCCTAAACCTCATCTTGAGTTCAAACTTTTTGACACCTATTTTATGGTCAACATGACCTTCATTAGGAAAAAAAAAGAAGCAAAAATGACACACAAATGAACTAAAGAGTTTGCTTAGTTTTCCTAAGAAAAATTGTCCTAGAAAACCTCCTAATCAACCTAAAGCAACCTATGGGTGCTCCTGCACCAATAAGAATATGCATTAGTCTAGTGGATCTCAAGATATATCCTTTATTTTGAATTTATGATTGTGGCTGCCTCTTAGTGGGAGTTGGTAGTGGCATTTAAAATTATTACATATTTGTGTGTGCTGCTAAGGGGGAGAATTCAAATTAGTAAAGGAAAAGTGTTGTTGAGTAGTTGTAAGAATATTGTGTAATGCCAAAGGGGGAGAATAATGATTTTTTTTTAATCCATTACCATTGATGTCAAAGGGGGAGAAGAGTCATATGATAAATAATAAGTAATAAGGGGAGATTGAATAAAGAGAAAAAGGAAACAATTATGTTTAGAGTTGTTGCGTCTTTGATGGTTTTTCACATAATGTGTTTCTATCAATAACAAAGGGGGAGATTACTGCAAGTATGAGAAGATTGATTTTTTCATTGATGTAAACAAGCTTGCATTTTCATTGGTGTCAATTGTATGTGTTCAGGAATATTGGTGTTGAAGATGAACAATTGGTGTTGTTTATGCTTTGATTTGTTGCATTATATTATCATCAGTTAAGCTACTAGTGTTAACATCTATTTTTACTTTGATAATATTATATCTATGAATGTAGTGTTGATGAAGATGTTGTGGATGTGTCTCTGGTTCTTGGTTTCCAAGTTCTTTTGAGAAAATTTGATAAAAAGAGGAAACAATGTGTTGTAGTGTTGTTCTAGGTTACAAAGAGATGTTATGATTTTTCTCCACATTTCTTCTAGGTTGAATATCTATCTATGCACTTTGGATATGTTGGTAATAGGTGTTATATTAAAGATATGGTATGTTGGATCATCATATAGTAGAATTTGTGTTCATCAGTGTGTGACTATTCATTGTAAAAGTGTCTTAGAGTAATGTTTATATTTCATGTTTCTCCATAGTTTCGCTCAAATTCTTGAGATTATAAAGCAATGTTGATGGTGTTGGTATTTTACCTTAATATTGATAGGATTTGAGGTTTTTTGATTTCGAGGATAGTGTTGGTAGAAGTTGTGTTCATTGGTGTGTGACTGTACATTGTAAAGTGTCTCAGAGAAATGTTTATACTTCATGTTTCTCCATAGTTATGCTTAAAGTCTTGAGATTATAAAGGAGTTTTGATGGTGTTGGTAGTTTACCTCAATATTGATACGATTTGAGGTTTGATGCTTTTGAAGATAGTTTTTCAAGTTACATTGAATGGAAAAGTTGTCTAGGTGTACTAGGTTTGTACATTCCTTAGGTGGAAGTTGTTGTGAAGAAGTTTGTTGGATTTTAGGATGTTTGAGGAATATCCTAGATCATGTTCAATAATGGTGTGTGGTTGACAAGTAATAATTGGGTTTGTGTAAGTGTGTACTTTAAATTTTAATGGTTTTTACACAGGTAATGATTGACCTAGTGTTTACACTACATGTGAAGGATAAATATTGTGTGTGGTAGCATGTGGTTGAGTGGTGTTGTTGATTTGGGTCCCAATTAAGTTTTGATGTGCTCCTAATTCACTTCTATCTACCACTGAATCTTTTTGGCACTCACATAATTTGGATTTGCACATTTGAGGTGCATTTTTGACCTTGGAGAGGGTTTCAAGGTTGAGGATGGTATAAATATGAGTTGACTTGTTGAATGAGGTTAATATAGATGAAATTGAGAATGTTGAGATGTGAATAATGTGAAATTGAGTAGAGAAATGTGAGTTTTGAAGTGTTGTATTACTGGATATAGTGAGAGGAAGGTGTCTACAATTATCCACACATAATATGAAGGTGTTGGAGCTATTGTGGTGGATTATCTGTTGCATTGAGACTATGTTCTCTATGTAACATTCCTTCTCTATCTTCATTTTTATTCTATTAATGAGGCTTGGCTATGAGCCTTTCTGGACAATGTGTCATATTCTAGCATTGAGCCTTTGTAACCAGTTTTGTAATTACTTATATTGTGAGCTAATCCTCACCATGGTTTTTCCATCCTTGAGTTTTCCACATAAATCTAGTGTTTCCTTGTGTTTAGTGTTGAGTTGTTTAAGGTTTTTTTAATCTAGCTTTCATGTTAATTCATCATAAAAAATTAAAGGTTTAATGAATGCATGTGGATCTGAATGTTAATGAGTTTTTTGATGTTTTAATAAAAAAAAATTGATTCATTCCCCCTCTTAGTTGTATTGGGAATTAATAGGTTGATCTTTCAATGCAATGACACCTGTATGTGCAAAAATGGTGACTAAAAGCACCATAATATGTTAGGGTATTCTTTTAAAAGTCCTATCTATGTATGGAGATGCAAACAAAAATATTAAGGATATGATAATACAAAGTGTAATAATATATATAATAAAATTTAAGAAAATTTTAGAGGAGGTAACCAAGGATTTTCCACAACCAATAACTACCAAAATCTAGGATAAAAGGTATAAAGACCTAAAAGAAGAGGAAATAAGGCAAAAATCCATTACAAAGGTAGGGTCTGACCTTACTATATAACAAAAGGATCAACTAACACAAGCCCAATGTAAAGAGATTCATACAAAATAAAGAGTAGACACTCTTATGGAGGGACACCAAGAGGAAATTATAAATATACAAAAGGAAACCGAAAAGATAAAAAAAAACTTTTGGATTCCATCTTGGAAGAGGAAAAATCAAAGAAACAAAAAACACCTCAAAAAGGTAGCCTACCAAGTAATAGAGAGGATGAGGTACAAGAAAAAACATTTGAGAAACATCTATATTAGTCTCTCCAATTCAATCGATCAAGGATTTCCTAGCATAATAGAAACAATTGCACCCAACACCTACACCTTTACTCTAGTTAACAATGGCGGGATCACAAGTAAATTAAACCAATATCTCCCCACTCCAAAAAACTTCAATGTGTCGATATTTTCCATGCTATCACAAGGGAATAAATACTTTAACAAAAAATTGATAGTGTAGATAAAATAGAAGTGGTGGTGCAAGTAGTGAAAAATTCAATTTTGCACATACAAAGGGACACTTACCTTCCCCTACTACAACATCTTAAATAGTTGGTAGATGGTTTGTAGATAGACTTACAAGAACAAAAGGATAGAATAAGGAAAGAAGACTAGCATAAAATTTTGAGGAAAAAAACAAATGAGGCCACAAAAGGATGTGTGCCAGCCCATTCACAATTGGAGAAGGAAATAAAAAGAATAGAGGGGAGAATATCAAAATAAAATGTACTTTATCATTTTTTTCTCCAGTGGCCTATCCTACCCAAGAACTTAAAGGATCAAATCATACAATTAGAGGGCCAAATAGTACAATTTGTGTCTTATTTTAATCAAACTTAAAGACATGGATGGAGCCACCATTGTGAAAATAGAACACACACCCGTCTATAGCATGTCTAGGAATAGATAGAGAAAATAATTATGTAAGTCAAGAAGCTAATGGAAACTGTCACCATCAAACTATCACACTTGAGTGGAGTTCTAGGAGAAGATAGAACTATAGTGCAATAGATTTAGATACCTAAAAACCTTGTGAAATCAAAAGGCACACATATAAACACACAAGGAAAAATTAAGGTACTCCAACAAGAAAAAAAAAACAACAGGATACTACACTTGTGTAGTTGAAGCTCATATACAAGCATATTCTCTGAGGTAAGTAAGAAACATGTCTTGAGGAGAATACATAATTTTTAAATGAGGGTTGTTGTTAGCATGATACAAGATAGGGAGTAAAACATTTCCACAACCTACCACATACGACTTGCGGAACCTAAGGTTGACAATGAAAATGGGATAAGAGATTCCCTATAGGGGTCATGTCTCTATAAGAAACAAAGAGATAATATATGTATGTAATAGATATTAGAGTAAGATAGAAGTAAAATCATCATAAGAAGAGATTGTAATACAAAGAAAAGACCTAGACCTACTATTTTAACTATGATATGAATATATATATATAGAGAGAGAGAGATAAGGCTTTAATGCATGTTTGTAATATGGATAAATATTGTCTTTATTTAAGATATATATGAAATTTTTATATATATATAGATACCTACCACACTTACTCTTTTTTCTCACTATATCCTCTAGTTTATAAATAGACTACATAAGGAATACTAGGGTACAAATCTCCAAACTATAATTCCTCTTTTCCTATTGTCAATAATGATGTATGGAGGACTCAATGATACCCCCCAAGACTACATTAATCATGAATATTAAATTCATAGGCCTCCCATATGAGGGAAATAAAAAAACTATATAGCCCCCAAAAAAATTGTAATCTCATAGAAAAATGGTAAGTGCCTAAAGATAAAACATAATTCAATATTGAAAAAAAAATTAACTTACTTTTAGAAGAAATAATACCAAGTAAAAATGCAGGGATTCTTACCATTCCGGATAGGAATTGGTAGGACGAAGAATCCATATGTATGAATATTTTGTCTTTGAATTTTTCTCATGTGTCAGCATGTCCATGGTAGATGATGAAAAATTAGGTACATTCCCAACCAAAGAAGGTGACAAATAAGGATCAAGTGGTAATTATTGTTGAACAAGATTTAACGATGAAGATGAAGTGATAATAGCTATGATGGGTGATTGGATTAAACTATGGATGGTTTCATGAGATAAATTCTCCTTGTAATTCTATGTAATTGGTATATTATTTAAATAAATCCTTGAGAGTTTTGTAGTGGTTTCCTTAGTTTATTCCTAAGTGTCAATTTGAGAATCGTAATCTTGTGAAGGGTGTTGTGGTAGTTGTTGTGTAGTATCGCACACATGCCCCTCTGAAAGTGGGGAGCCTCTTTTGGTTTGGTCTTTTGGCCCATTCCTTGGCTTTCCCCCCCTCTTTGTGGTTATCTTTCAAAATCTTGAGGTTTTGGTTCTTGGTGCCTACCTTCATTTGGGGTGCCTTTGTGATTGAGTTCCTAGTGGTCTTGGAGTCTTGTGGATGTCCTCTTGGAGGTGGTCTTATTTTTCCTCCTATCTTCTCCCTTTGTGTTTGTTTTTGGGTCCTTGGGGTTGGTTTCTCCCTTTGGCTTTCCCTTGTTTTCTTTCTTCCATTTGTTCTGTCGGAGGCAGAACTGGGATGGAATCAGTCTTCAAAATTTTCAAAATTTCGTGGTCTAGTCTTTGTTCTTGTTCCGACTCCACTTCTTGTTTCCTCTCTTTTCTTCATCGTGTTGTTTGTTTTGTCTTGGGGGGTTGCTTTCTTCCCTTGGGTTTTCATCAGGTCGCTTTCCCTTCCTTTCATCGGAGGCGAGACTAGGATGGAATCAGACTTGAAACTTTTCAAAAGTCCATGGTTTGATTTCCATTCCCATTCTGGCTCTGTCTCCTACCTTGTTGTTTTTGTTGTTGTTGCTTTTGTCGCTTTTGTCCTAGTGGCAGTTTGTTTCGCTCTCCCTTCATTTTCCTCTAGTGGAGTCGGGAACGGAATGGATTAGAACTGGAAACTTTGGGGAACTTTTCCAAAGTCCCCAATCTTGATTCGGTTCTGGCTACAGGTCCACCCTATTGGGTTGGTCTTTTCTTCGATGGTCTATTTTTTTGGTTGTTTGGCCCTGGCGCCTCCTCGCGTGCATTTAGTTTTTCTTTGCCCGGGTTTGCCAAAGTTGGGAGTGGAATGGGGCCAGACTGGGAACTTCTCCAAAGTTCCTAGACCGATTCTAGTTTTGGGTTCGCCTCCCTTGGTTGTGTTGTTTGTTTCTAGTCCCGCCGGTGTGCTTGTTTTTTCCATGTTGGTTATGTTCATGTTTTTGCTCTAATTCCGCCAGGCTTCTCTTGGGTTCCTACTTTGGTTCCCGCTCTACTTCCATCAGGGTTGGTTTTATTTCTACCTCCACCTATTTCTTTTGGGTTCTCTTTCCCTTTCCCGTTCCACCTCTGGGTCCGCCAGGGTGGGTTTTGGTTTTGTTTCACTTGTTTTCCTTTCCTTTCCACCTCCGCTTCGGGTTGGGCTTGAACTAGATTCTCTAACTTTGGAACTCTATGAACCTGCTTAGATTTTGAGGATGTATTGGGTACTAATGGTGGCCATTTTGGGTGCAGGTTGGATCGATCTAGGTGTTGTTGGGATTTGTAGGATTTACTTTGAAGATTTGGATGTGATTAATGGATGCAGTGGAGTACATTTTTGTGGCTATAGTCACAAAACCCATTCTTGCATGCTAGGCCAATGTGTTTGGTGTTTATTAATGGTAGACATACCTAGTTGGTGTTTTGGATCATGTTTTGTTTGATCTAGACCATCCGTTTTCCCTATTATGGATGGGATCGGTGACTTTTGTTCGTCCTAGGTTACACACGTGATGTTGTTCCTCTATTCGCAGAGGTGTTCATTTATTGTTGGGTGTGGCTAGAGGGATTTTTCGTTGACTTTGTGCGATCCTAGGTTGATCTGACGATGTCCCTTGTTGCATTCATGACTGAAAGGTGAGTTATTGTTGTCTGTCAAGGCTGATTTGGTTGGTGGCTAAGTTGTTTGTAACCCTAGCTTTATTTCGTGCTGGCAGTTTTCTATAAGTATGGCATTCTTCTTCTTTTTTAAGGTTTGCTTAGTTAGGCTCTTTCCCACTAGTCTATCAAGAAAAATAAGTCATAAGGCTTGTAATCATTAGGTTAGTAGTAGAGTAACATGTTAGAAGACTAGAAGTAGCTTTCACATCTCAGGCAAATGTTGTAATAGATCAGAAATGTTGTGAACATGATGATTTAATACAAAGTGCAAACATTGAATTATGACTGGTGCCTCCTTTGCATTGAGTATTCTTGCATGTTTCTTGCTTTATCTTTCAAATCGCTTGGAAATGTTTGGATGTAGATTAAATTTAGTTTGTAGTGTTTGATGATCTAAGATCTAAAGTGTTGTAGTGATCCCTGGTTCATATCTTGGGTAGTTTCTTGACTATGGGAATGTTGTACAAGGTCAACCTGTACCTTATATTCATGTCCTTAGTTCAATTATATGTATTCATTCAGTCCCATTGAATGAATGCCTTCAGTCTCAAAATATTTAACACCTTAGAAGATTGCACTATTTTCTGCAAGATTGCAGGTATAACCTGGGTCGACCAAAATTAGTTTAAGGGATTGGTCCATTCCATATCTTTCATCATGTGCATGATTGATTTTAGAAGTAGTGTTAGCAATTAGAACTTCTGAGGCCCTTATCTTTTGTTGTTTCTTTATTAAATGGTTAGAAACTAAGTTAAAGCATCACTATATCTTAAAATCTAAGGAGTTTAGAGCTTCTAACACTTGTGCGTAAGACCCCTTGTGATTACCAGCATATTCACATTTATCACAGATTTTGTTCCACTGTATTTTCATGACCTGACACCCGAGAGACCTTAGGGTTATCTCTTTTTCCATAGAGATCAACCTTTCAAGAGAGATATGATAACTTTTATTCTATTTGATTTGTTGATGTGAAGAAACACCAAGCAATAGGATTGGTGCTTGAAGGAGGGCTATCAACAAGCAAGTTAGAGCGTTTTCTAAGCACCATTTCTCTTGAGAGGCTTAAAAGGAGAACTAGATTTGTAGCAAGAGAAGAAGAAGAGTTACAAGAATTGCCACCTCCAACCAGGTCAAGAAGGACCAAAAGAGTGGTGGAATCATCATCCATTCCATTATTTCCACCACCTTCACCCCCACCCACTCCATCTTCATCTAAATCTAAGAGTGGTTCCTTTCCACAACCCCAACTAGTCATTCATCAGCCATTACCACCTCCACTGATGGATTTCTTGGCAAATAACCCGTCACCCTTGACATATAACAACTGCAATGTCATGCCCAAGAATAGTGAGCACTTCTGCTCTAAGTTTCATATGAATGACCCAAATAGGACAAAAAAATAACATATCAGGATCTTTCAAACCTATCTGAGGGATTGAGGGATTAACCATGAAGATGTTGCATGCAGATCTTCCCCTAGTCGCTAGGAGAAGAGGAATTTTATTGGTATAACCACTTACCTATTGCTTCCATTCATAAGTGGGATGAGCTTGAGGTTGCATTCTTGCTAAAATTCAAGATTCACATTAGTGCCAATGATCTATATATGCTATTCACTAGAGTTAAGAGACAAATAAACGAGCCTATAGGATCATTCAACAATAGGTTCCACCGAGCATACACCTGACTGCAAGAACCTTATGTTGGAAATAAGGCCACTTCCCTAGAGGTCTATTTTCAAGCCCTTGATAGTCTCACCTCCACCTTCTTCAAGTGGAGAAATATCCCTCCCACTACCTTTCTCGTTGCATATACAGAGGTTGTTAGAGTTAACACCGATCTGAGACAACACTTGTCAGGACCTTTGCTATCTCTAGGACCTAATGCTCACCCGAGCCAGGTCCAATCTCTCAACCAAGCCCTGACTAATCACACTCCCCTCATGAATCCTACTCCATAGTTAACTCTAGATCCTCACCCAGGTCATCCAATAAACCAGGTCCAGCCAATGCCTAGTTATCCCCAGCAAAATGCTAAATATCCCCTCCATTCACAACAACAACAGGCTAGCTTCCCTACATATTTGCAAAATTTGGAAGTTTTGAATCAGCCTACTAGTTTTGGAGGAGTGTTAGGGTACTCCCCGCACACCATGAATCTGGTCCCTTACAACAACCTAGATAAAGAAAGGTTAGATTAGTTGACTGAACAAGTAAAGAAGCTGAACATGGAGGTAACCTATTTGAGAAACCAAAAAATTCAACTCGAAGCTAATGAGAAGAGCATGCAATCAAATTATAATAAAAGGAAACACTATGATAGAAATTAGAACTTTGAAAGAGGACAAGGTTCTAGTCAGAACTTTGATAGGAATAAAAAGGTGGACAAGGATTCAAAAGAAGACAACCCCTAGAAAAAATAGGCCATGAAATACTGGACCTAATAATGGAGGAGTCCCCACTCCATTGGATCAGCCTCCCAATCAAGAAAAATCTCTAGGTGGTGTACATTTGGCAGAAGCTGCTTTGTCTAGGTGGTGCAGACTTCACGAGAAAAATAAGAACTCTGAGCTTGATTGCCCTCAATTTCAAACCGCCACTTCCATCTTTCAATGTGAAGTTAGAAATAACTCCACCGGCCAAGAATTGGTTCTCGCAAATCCTTATGATTCACCAGTTTTAGTGTTGAATTATGCTTCATTCCCTAAGGATGAGGAGAATGAACTAGAGGAGGAATCAAGCAACCATAATGGAGAGGTTGAACAAGTTCTCAATGAAGATGAAATCTCTTAGCTATTTGATGAAGAAAATGAGAATGACAATGGCCCATTGGATGAAGAAGAGGCCAATGTTGATGAAGTACAAATGTTTCAGCAGCCGACAAGAAAATATGATCTAAGGAGTAAGCCCCATAAGGATCCGCAAGTTGGAGGACCATTTACTACATCTACCCCTCCACACAATTTTACTACTCCACCAAATCCACATGCCAATAACAATTTGTCCTACCCTCAGGTGCAAACACAATACCTCACAAAGGAAGGAAAACTAAATGTCTTCAAAGGAGGCAATGTCGATGCACCAAGGGATAAGAAGTATGGTCATTCTAAGGAGCTCCACACCAACTTGAATGTGGAACATCTGGGAGAATGTCACCAAGGAACTCAGAAAAGTAAAGGTGAGTCTTTCTATTTTCGAATGATTAGGAGTTCCTAAAATCATAAATGTGGTCCTTGGGTCCTTTAATTCAAGTGTAGAAACACTAGGAGTAGCTTCCAATGAGGTCATTGCAAGGCCTCCTATCTCACAAAGACCCAAAGGTCCTATTTTATCACAACCCAAGGAAAATGGTAAATAAAAGGATAAGAGTCAAGTTGCCCAAGCTAACTCATAGTTGAGTTTATTCCAAGGCAAAAAGGAAACCCCTCCTTTTCTGATTTTTATTCGTATATTTGGTAAGAATCTATACAACTACCTGTTGGATTTTGGGGCTTCCATGAATGTTATACAATTTTCTATTTGTAGGTCTCTTGGTATTACCCTTGCCACTTCTAAAAAGAAAGTCACCCAATCAGATAAAACCGAGGTGAACATTGTAGGAGAACTAAATATGATTCTCATGCAAGTGGCCTCAAACCCTAGAGTACAACAACTGCTCAATATTTAGGTGGCTGACATCCCTGACACCTATGGTCTGATCTTAGGAAGGGATTTCAATAAGGCACTCAATAGGTACACATCCATAGATCATTCCCATATGTGGCTCCCTTGGAAAGGAGTCCCAAATCATATCAGAATTGAGAGAGAACCTAGAATGAAGTATGTCATCACCGAATATAAAAATACTTCAAATGAAATATTGGTAACAAAAGTTAGTATGGGAAACTATGTCCCGTCTTCTCTTGATTTTGACATCAAAGAGGTCCTGATTTTGCAAACCTCTTTGGGTGAGTCCACATTAGAAACCATCAGTTTTGAGGCACCATGTAACCAAAAAACAAGATTGGTTATGGGCGAGGAGCGTAGTGATCAGGAAGAAAGAAAACTCAGCTTGTTGGATAACTTCCAAGAGTTTATCTGAAAATCTGTGGAAGATCAGATTCAACCTGGTAGAAATATGAACTTTGAAGAGTTGCTTCTTCCTAATTGGTGTTGAATCCATGATGCTCCTCATTCCCAACTGGAATTTTTCTTGTGTCAAACTATAGTAGAGCAGGTAAAAAGGCACATCAACACATCCCTGAAGGTTGGGTCAAGTGTAAAGATCATGCAAAATAGTCAGAAGGGGAAGGATCTAAAAACTCCTGATGAACCTTTGGGTGATAGTAAGGATAGAGACACCCCAAGAACAACAAGAGCTAATGGTTGTTGCACATTGAGGTTTGATGGATTCAAATCCAAGCAAGGTGCTAGAGAAGAACTGGAGCTTATTAGTCATAAAGGTAAAACCTAATTTTTTTCTCATAGAATCCAATTCTAATGCACCAAAAATGTAGTTGAGTATGAAGCCTAGTTCATGGGCTATTAATGGAATTGAGGAAGAAAGTTAAAATCGTGCAAGTTTTTGGAGACTATGAGATCGTGGTTAGGCAAGTAAGAAAGAAATACTCATGTCATGAAAGAAGAATGGCCAATTATAGGCACCTAATTTGGGACCTTATTGATGTATTTGATGCCTTCAACATTCAACTAATACCCCAGAGTAAGAATCTAACTGCTAATTCTCTGGCACAAGCAACAAGTACCCTACTGCTGTTATCATTTTCGGGCCTAAAAAAGTTCACTGTGAAACTTGTTCCAGTACCCTCGGTGCCTAAAAATGTCACCAAATATTAGGTATTTGAAGATGATAAGCACATTCTTGATTTTATTACTAGCTATGATGTATTTTCTTCCCAAGTAATTGATGAAGTTTAGCCTCAAGAGGTTGAAATAGAGTTAGAAGGAATCCTCAATTTGAAGACTAACACTATCCCAAGAGGCATGGTGCAATTAGAAAGGATCTTCGATCTAGATAGGATAAGAGATCAGGAGTAGAAAATGAAAAGGGAGTCCCCCAATTGTCAATGTGAAACGTATCACATGGGGACCCAAGGTAATATCAACAATTTATCTATTGGTAAGGTGTGCACTCAAAAGGAGAGACAAGGAATTATTGATGCCTTGCACACATATTATGATGTAATAGCCTGGAGCTACAATGACATGAGGACATATGACACTTCAGTCATTACACACACAATCCCCCTCAAGTAGAGTGTCAAGCCATTCAGGCAAAGACAATGACCAATCAATGCTATATTGGAGCCCATTATTTAGAAGGAAGTGTAGAAGTTACTTTTAGCATGAATCATATTTCCTGTAAGACATTCAAAATGGGTTACAAACTCGGTCCCAGTTAGGAAGAAAAATGGAGAAATCATACTATGTTTCAATTTTGGAAACCTAAATAGAGCATCAGAAAAGGACAATTATCTATTTCCTTCACTAGATGAGGTGCTTTAGGTTTTCAACGGATTCTAGATGATTTCCTTCTTCGATGGATACTTTGGATAAAATTAGGTCATGGTTCAATATGAGAATAGGCACAAAATTGCCTTCACTACAAAATGGGGAACCTTTTCTTACAAAAGAATGCCCTTTGGATTAATCAATGTTGGAGCCACATTCCAAAGAGCAATGAATATTGCCTTCAAAGACATAATTGGAAAGTGCATAATCATTTACATGGATGATTTGACATTCTTTTCCAAGAAGAGAAGTGATCATTTTGTAGATCTGTGCAAAGTATTCCAAAAGTGTAAGGAATTTGGTATTTCACTTAACCCAAGGAAGTGCATCTTTGGAGTTACTGAGGGTGTAGACACATAAAAATTACCAAAGTCTACAAGCAATATTTTACCACCTTTCGTCCTAGCATAATTATGACATTTTAGTTATGTTTCTAACCCACATTCAACTAGTAATTAAATAATTCATAGTTATTTAATTAATTCACGATTCTTTTGTTCTTCATGATTATTAAATAAATAAATCAATCTTATTTATTTAATGTGTCACTAATTATCAAAGTCATCTCATAATTAAATAAAGTCTCATTTATTTAATTAATCCTTATCATTAATGTCCTCCTAATTATTAAATAAATAAATTTTAATATATTTATTTTATGTCACTAATTCCTAAATCCTCTCTTAATTAAATAGATTCATTAATTTATTTAATTAATTAACTACTTCTTCTAAATTAAATAATTATTTTTAATTATTTAATTGTTGTATGTGACACTTCCTTATTTTCAAATAAAACAATTTATTTAAAAATGTCTCACATAGTTAACTGATTCTTCTTTTAGTAATTAATTTCAAAAAATCAATTACTTGTTATCTCACAAAATACATCTTTTGAATTCATTTAATTCAAAATGGAAAGATTCTTCTACAAATCAAGTCATTTCTAAAATTACTGATTTGCTAAAATATCAACTCCTTATCTTCTGATTTTTACTAATTTCATCTCAATGTCACATTTATTCTCCACCATTGTTTTAATTTCCTAAATTAAATCTCATCCACACATTTGGGGATTTTACCCTAACCCTAATTGAGAGTTGTCATTTTGAATCTTAACCATTGATTCTAGGGAATTTTTCCAATCTCTCATCTCATTTGTTCATTCAAGATTGCATTTTCTATAAAATGACACTCTTCATCTCATTTTCAACATCTCTTAATATCTTATTATTATCTCTTGATCCCTTAATATTGTAATTGATCTTATTATCTTCTTGCATACTTATTTTGTCATCTTAAGCTTCTTGCATTTAGAATTAATTTTCTTATGCAACATCATATTTTCAAAAATCCTTCAAAGAATTGTTTAGGAATGGACATATAGAGTTTTCTCATCAAATCTGAGGGCATCCATTATCACAGAAAATCCAAGGAGGTACAATGGAAATCAAGCATGGAGGAGAGAATATTGGGTGAGACTGTTCTAGTTTCATTCATTTTCCTGTTTATCTCCTATGTGTTTCATTGTTTGTTGGATTTTAATTAATATGCATGCTTTATTATGACTACTGTTGTGTGACCTGTTGTTGTTGTGTGTCTGGGTGCCACTGCCTATCCTACTATAAGATCAGGACAATCCTAGGTCCCATCTCTCTGGGGGAACCACCTGCTCATATAGCAACCTATACTACCCCCTGATCTCTGCCATCCTAACCATCTCCCTAGCCATGTCCCTTGTTGGCCCTGCGTACAACTCAAAAAACTCCATCACCCACTAATCTGACTCCTGTCGTCGGAGCACAACCTAATCCCTCTCCACTCGGGTAACCTCTAACTCTACTGCCAAGGCCTTGTTCTGAGACAAGGTCACATTGAGTCTTCTCTGAAGATCAACGATCCTCTGATCAATAGTGGCATTGATAGGAAAAATCAGTGATCTTTCACCCTCCTCATCCCTGACAATCATCCACTCCTGCAATCTCTGTTCTGCCTCCTCCTCCTCCTCCTCCTCCTCCTCATCTCTCTCCTCATCCTGCTCCTCCTCTGCCCAGATCTCCTCCACATCTATATCAAGAGGTTGTCCTCTGAAAAATGGATCCTCCTCTTCCCTCTCCTTCGCCCTCACCTCTACCTCCTTGTCATCCCCTCTGAGCTCCTCCCCTGCCTCCTACTTAGTTGACATCTCTCTCTCCTCACCCTCCTCTCAAATGGGTGACAATGGTGGACCACCCACCCTCTACCTAACTCTCCTGGATTGCCTCCGCCCTTTGCCATCCCTCCTCCTCCTCACACCTCTCCCACCTCCTCCATCCCCTCCTCCCCCACCACCTCCATCATCTCCCCATCGTGGCCTTTGTCTCCTCTATCTCTGCTCCTTGACCCCCATCTCCCTTGCCTCCACCTCTCCCCCCAACCCCTCTACCATCTTCACCTCTATCCTTGCCACCCCGACCTCTCCTCGGTACCCGTGGGATGACTAACCTCTGATCTATAAGCAGTGACCCATCTGAATCTATCAAGGGGATAGGATTGTGAATCTTCCACTAGGTGTTGAACTCGACAGACATACTTGCATCTATTGGACTTCCCCTCCACATCCATGGAACTGCAACTAGGCCATCTACCTATTGCTCAACCACTATCACTGATATGGGCAGCCCCCATATGGTCTCCCTAGAAGACCATGTATACTTTGTCGTGCCTACTGGCACATCCTGCTGCTCTCTGAACTATCATAGCACCCATTGGGTAAGGTACATCTCTATGATACACTAAATTTGCACTATACAACCGATCAGGTATCTAAATTGTTTACATAATGATAAATGGCCATCCTCATCTGGCCACTAACCATAATCTCTCTAAGGCCTCCAGGAAAAACTAATCATGGTGTCAATCCTGTGATGCCAATATTGGGTATCTCCAACGTGAGTCTAACTGACTGAACCCACATATAGGTAGACATACAACATCCCATCGCCCAGCTGTTGCATTTGTACTGGTGGCCGAAAGATGGGAATGTGCTCCCATGCCTAGATCATGAGAAGGGTAGTCCTGCAACTGATACTATGGCCCTAGTGATAAATGGCCTCGTGCAACTGATGATATAGCATGGCGAAAAAATAAGGTCCCCAAGCAAAAAAAGCCCTTTGTCCTTACATACGGACTAAAACATCCCCCCATCCAATGGGAAATACGTGACTATGATGATCTTGAATCAGTAATCCAGCAATCAGAGTCATCAACATAGCATCCCACTTGGGAAACCAATCGGCTACAACATCCCAACCTATCTCATAACCATCCATACCCAACTAGGCACCACCGACATCCTCATACATATCTAGTAGGGCCTATCGCCCTTGGTGTAGCTCATATACAACCCTCTCTCCATGGATCGGTATGCACAAAATATGGTACAAATCCTCTAAGGTGACCATCGCCTCTCCTACAGGCAGATGAAAAGAGCAAGTCTCCGAGTGCCACCTCTCACAAAGCATTGTCAGCAAACCCCTATTTTCTCAAATAATGGGCATGTACACGATGTAGTATAAACCTAGTGACATTAGGTGTTGCCTCTCCCTATCACTCAAACGATCCCTAAAGGTGTATGTTGTCAGCCTGAACTCTTAAGTATAGATCACAACTAGTGGACTATGCACGGGCAAAGACAAGAGTTAACACACATGGGGCAGCATTACTAAAGTCAAAATACATCTAAAACTAAGGTCACCACAAGTCAACTCTGGTCAACCATAATTGTGTCGTGTTGACCGCAAATGCATCACAACTAATCAATTGCGGCTCTACACATGGCACTTGCATCGCAACATGTCAAATGCATCACTTTATCTATCAATTGTGCAACCTAACAACGATTGTGTCATTCCACATGGAACTTGTGTCGCAACATGTCAAATGCGTTGCTTTATCTATCAATTGCGCAACCTAGCAATGATTGTGTTGTTCCACATGCTCGTTGCATCGTGGTTTTTCAATTGCGGCATTTGACCTAGAAATTGCATCGCAATAGTACAAATGCATCACAGATTGCCTCACTTGTGTTGAATCTGGTGATTGTGTTGTTTCCCCTCGTGAATGCGCAAGCGAACAAAATAGCCTAGCTACCTGTTGCACTTGCATTACGACACAAATAAATGTGGCAAATACAAAGGCAATTGTGGCTTACGTGACATCATTTGCATCGCAACACGTCTGTTCAACCCTGCTTAAACCCTCATAAATGTGTTAAATTTAAAAATTGACAAGTTGGATAGGGTACTTACTGGTGCCTATATGCCCTCGGGTCATCGATAGGTTTGCACATGGTATCCACGGTCGGTAGTCACTGGAATCACCATCGTCTCTCTGAGCTCTGATCTCTGAAATTTCTATATAGAAAATGAGAAAATGACACTTGTTTTTGCCTCTTCAACCTATTTGTAGGCTAAAAATTAGGGTTTTGACCTAGTGGGTTTGTACTGGAAGCTCATTTGACTACCTTCGAATGGAACTTTCGTTGATGTCATTTGTTCCAAAAACTGATCGCATCGTTATTTGTTTGGTTATTAATTTGATTAATTGGGACACTTTCCAAAATTTTCAAACCTTGGGTCGAAATTCAAAAAATTTCCTAAGGGGGCATAGGTACCATCACTGGGGCATATTCTAGACTTGTTTTCTTTGCCACAATGTGACAAGTTGCATTATGACAAAGAGGGGCAAATTTAGACACATAAAAATGACCAAATCCTGCAAGCAATATTTTACCACCTTTCATCCTAGCATAATTATGACATTTTAATTATGTTTCTAACCCACATTCAACTAGTAATTAAATAATTCATAATTATTTAATTAATTCATGATTCTTTTGTTCTTCATGATTATTAAATAAATAAATCTTACTTATTTATTTAATGTGTCACTAATTATCAAAGTCGTCTCATAATTAAATAAAGTCTCATTTATTTAATTAATCCTTATCATTAATGTCCTCCTGATTATTAAATAAATAAATTTTAATATATTTATTTAATATGTCACTAATTCCTAAATCCTCTCTTAATTAAATAGATTCATTAATTTATTTAATTAATTAACTAATTCTAAATTAAATAATTATTTTTAATTATTTATTTGTTGTATGTGAAACTTCCTTATTTTCAAATAAAATAATTTATTTAAAAATGTCTCACATAGTTAACTGATTCTTCTTTTAGTAATTAATTTCAAATAATCAATTACTTGTTATCTCACAAAATACACATTTTCAATTCATTTAATTCAAAATGGAAAGATTCTTCTACAAATCAAGTAATTTCTAAAATTAATGATTTGCTAAAATCTTAACTCCTTATCTTTTGATTTTTACTAATTTCATCTCAATGTCACATTTATTCTCCGCCATTGATTTAGTTTCCTGAATTAAATCTCGTCCACACATTTGTGGATTTTACCCTTACCCTAATTGAGAGTTGTCATTTTGAATTTTAACCATTGATTCTAGGGAATTTTTCCAATCTCTCATCTCAGCCGTCTATTTAAGATTGCATTTTCTATAAAATGACAATCTTGATCTCATTTTTGACATCTCTTAATCTCTAATTATTATCTCTTGATCCCTTAATATTGCATTTTATCTTATTATCTTCTTGCATACATATTTTCTCATCTTAAGCTTCTTGCATTTAGAATTAATTTTCTTGTAAAACATCATATTTTAAAACATCCTTCAAAGCATTGTTTAAGACTAAACATATAGAGTTTTCTCATCAAATCTGAGGGCATCCATTATCACAGCAAAGATAAGGAGGTACAATGGAAATCAAGCATGGAGGAGAGAAGATTTGGTGAGACTATTCTAGTTTCATTCATTTTCCCATTTATCTCCTATGTGTTTCATTGTTTGTTGGATTTTAATTAATATGCATGCTTTATTATGACTAACCACCTATTTTGCAAAAATCCATCATTACAGAGGGAAATCTATTAGGACATGTTATTTTGGAACAAGGTATTTCCATTGATCCCGAACAAGTGGAAGCAATATTAAAAAATTCAACCCCTACAAGCAAGAAAGAAATGAAGTCATTTTTTGGCAAGATTAACTTTGTCAAAAAATTTATCACCGGATTTGCAAAAATAGTCAAGCCCTTAAATTCCATGTTGAAGCAAGAAGTAAAGATTGAATGGAGTAAAGAGGATAAGGAGGAATTTGTAGAAATCAAAAGAGCTATTATTGAAGCCCCTATTCTGGTAAGTCCTGATTATACCAAGCCATTCTACATCTATTTGTTTGCTTTTGATCACTCCTATTCGGGCTTGTTGACACAAAATTCTGATCAAGGTAATGAACATCCCATAGAATTCATGAGTGCACCTTTGAAAGATGCCGAGATGAGGTACCCTAGTGTTGAAAAGCAGGCTTATGCCTTGATCTGAACTGTGAAGAATTTTAGGCACTACATACTGAGAAACAAAGTATTTTCTATAGTCCCTGATCCTGTAGTCAGGTTGTTGTTGATGCAAAGTGAGCTGGGTGAACATAGAGCCAAGTGGGGGAAAATGTTACAAGAATATGACATTGAAATTCAACCCATGAAGCTAGTAAGAGGGTAGAGACTAACCAAGACAATGGAAAAAATGGGCCCTAACCTTGTTGCCTAGCATTATAATCTCAAAGATGTTTCCCTGGGGAACCGGTATGATGACATTATCTACTACTTATTGAATCATCAATGCCCACAACACCTTAATTCGGTGCAAAGGAGAGCCCTACGCTTGAAGAGTGGAAGGTTTATGATGAAGAGAGTTGTCTTATACAAGAGAAAACATGAAGGTGTCCACCTGACATGCCTAGGGAAAGAGGAGGCAGGGAGAGTGATGATTGAATTTCATGACAAAAATGGCACAAACCATGGTTCAACACCTTCCACTACAAATCAGATCCTGAGGATAGGCTATTATTAGCCTACCTTGTTTGAGGACACATGTAACCATGTGAGAACTTTCCATGTGTATCAGACTGTAACAAACAGGGAGAGTTGTGCATCTCTTCCACTTTAGCCCATCATAGAGGTAAAACCA
Organism: Sequoiadendron giganteum; assembly: GCA_007115665.2. NCBI lineage: Eukaryota > Viridiplantae > Streptophyta > Pinopsida > Cupressales > Cupressaceae > Sequoiadendron > Sequoiadendron giganteum. The sequence continues at coordinate 240,178,373 of CM021101.1, forward strand.
TTTGCACAGTGGGGAATGGACTTCATAGGTCCAATCAACCCACCTTCATCTATAGACCACATGCATATTCTTACCATAATTGATTATTTTACGAGGTGGACTGAAGCTCTTGCATGCAGACAATGAACTTCTGAAGTAGTAATTAATTTCATGGAATCAGGTATCATCAATCATTTTGGTTGTAAATTAGTTGTAGTTTGTGACAATGGTTCTGCATTCGCATCTTTAAAGTTTTCTAATTGGGCTTATGACCATGGGATTGCCATAAATTTTGCATCCAATTACTATCCACAAGGGAATGGTTTGGCTGAGTCTTCCAATAAGAACCTTTTGATAGTCATCCAAAAACTATTAGATAAGAACCCCAAGGATTGGCATACCCAGATCCGATTTGCTCTTTGGGAAGACCTCACTAGACAAAAGACATCCTTAGGAACCTCTCCTTATCACTTGGTATATGGTTTGGAACCTATCTTTCCCATTCATCTGAAGATCCCTACCCTATAGTTCATTAATGAATATTATGATGGAAAGGATAAACATGAAGCCCGCTTGGCTAAATTGTTGCATCATGAAGAGAGAAGAGATGAAGCCCTAGAAAAGTTTGCCAAACATCAAGGTATAGTGAAAAGATGGTTTGATAGGAGAGCCAAGGTGAAATAATTTAGAATCTCTAACTTGGTCCTCTACTAGGATAAAGCCCATGATAAGAAAGGGGAGCATGGAAAATTTGACAGACTTTGGCTCGGCCTTTATCAGATTGCTGAAATTTTGGGAAATAATGCTTTCCATTTGAAAACCCTCACTAGAGGAGATGTCCCATTGCCTGTCAATGGGTAGTATTTGAAGCATTATTTTCAGTCTTGAGCTGCTCTCAGCTCTATCCTTGTACATTATTAGAGTATTTTTCCTTTTCATTGTGTTGTTTTTCTTTGTTTTATGTTGGGTGTCTTTGGATTTTTCTCTGCTTGTCTGTTGCTTTAGTTTTGGTTCTCTTCGGTTTGCTTGGGTCAGTTTCTCCTCTTGTTGCTTTGAGGGTTGCCTTGCTTTACTTTTTTCATGTTGCATCTATACAACTGGTTGCTTGTCTGAGGTTACTTTGGGATTTATTTTACAGACTTTTATCATCTCTTCGGATTCATTCAAACTGGTGGATTTCCTTCATCAGATGTTGCATGGGCTGAGAGTTAGTATCACTTGACTAAGTTGAATTATGGAATATATTTGGGTCTAATATCTTCACACAAATCTTAAGAATTATGAGGTTGCATGTGGTCTTTAAGAGGTTTGACTGGGTGAAAAATCTTAAATTTTGCTTTAGTGCCGCTATGGTTCTCATCCTTGAGTGTAGGATTCATTCCCTGCAAGGTGAAAGGGTAAAGTTGTAAAAGAAAATCTCAAAAGAGAATATCACAAGAAAATAAAGAAAATGTTGAAAATAATAAATGTTCACCTTTTCAAGGGTATCCTAGTATCTCTACCGGGGCTATGGACATCTAGCTGGAAGTAGAGCTATGCTAGGGAGGGTCATAGTGATAACCTCACTGAGGCTATGGACACTTGACTAGCAGTGAGGCTCTATCCAGGTTGCTTTTGGGGTTAGAATTATTATGTAGCCTTTTCAAACTGAGTTTGTTCCTTGTTGCAACTTAGGAAAGGAAAATGAATGCATATGCACACACTTTGCCCCTAGTATAGGAAAGGTTGGCTTGTTAGGGGGGTCTGAAACCTTGTCTATTTGTAACCTGTTGCTTGGATTGAAACCGAAGATTTTGGTTTCATGATGATAATTTTTGATCAAAATTCTCTGGAGCATTTCCCCAGTAGATTCGCCATTGATTGTGCAGTATCGCATGCATGCACCTCTGAAACTGGGGACCCTCTTTTGGTCTATTCCTTGGCTTGCCCCCCCCTCTTTGGCTTATCTTTGAAAATCTTGAGGTTTTGTTCCTTGGTGCCTACCCTCATTTGGGGTGCCTTTGTGATTGAGTTCCAGGTGTTCTTGGATCTTGCATATGTCCTCTTGGAGGTGGTCTTCTTTTTCCTCCTGTCTTCTCCCTTGGTGTTTTTGTTTGGGTCCTTGGGGTTGGTTTTTCCCTTTGGCTTTCCCTTGTTTTCTTTCTTCCCTTTGTTTTTCTAGAGGCAGAACTAGGATGGAATTGAACTTTGAACTTTTTAAAAGTCCGTGGTCTAATTTCCATTCCTATTCCAGCTCCGCTTCTCGTTTCCTCTCTTTTCTCCGTCATGTTGTTTGTTTTGTCGTAGGGATCGCTTTCTTTCCTTGGGTTTTTGTCGGTTCGCTTTCTCTTCCTTTCGTCAGAGGTGAGACCAAGATGGAATCGGACCTCGAACTTTTCAATTGTCCATGATCCAATTTCCATTCCCATTCTGGCTTCACCTCCTGCCTTGTTGTCTTTGTTGTTGTTGCTTTGCCCACTTTTGTCCCAGTGGTAGTTTTTTCTGCTCTCCCTTCATTTGCCTCTGGTGAAGTTAGGCGTAGAATGCATTAGAACTTGGAACTTTCGGGAACTTTTCTGAAGTCCCCAATATTGATCTAGTTTCGGCTCTAGGTCCACCCCATAGGGTTAGTCTTTTCTTTGATGGTCTGGTTTTTCAGCCGTTTGGCCCTGGCACCTCCCCGCGTGCATTTTTTTTTTCTCCGCTTGGGTTTGTTAGAGTCAAGAGCAGAATGTGGCCATACTGGGAACTTTTCTAAAGTTCTCAGATTGGTTCCAATTTTGGGTTCATCTCTGTTGGGTGTGTTGCTTATTTCCGGTCTCGCCAGTGTGCTTGTTTATGCCATGTTGGTTTCGTTCTTGTTTTGGCTCTGGTTCCACTGGGCTTCTCTTTGGTTCCTACTTTGGTTCTTGCTCCTCTTCCGCTAGGGTTGGTTTTCTTTCCGCCTCCAACTATTTATTTTGGGTTCTCTTTCCCTTTATTGTTCTACCTCTGAGTCTGCCGAGGTGGGTTTTGGTTTTGTTTCACTTGTTTCCCTTTCCTTTCCGCCTCCACTTCTGCTTGGGCTTGAACTAGATTCTCTAACCTTGGAACTCTATGGATCTACTTAGATTCTAAGGATTTTTTGGGTGTAGGTCAGATCAAGCTGGGTGTTGCTGAGATTTTCAAGATTTACTTTGAAGATTTGGGTGTGATTTACCGACGCAGTGGAGTAGGTTTTTGTGGCTATAGTCACAAAACCCATTCCTACACAATAGGTCGATGCATTTGGTGTTTATTAATGATGGAAAAACCTGGTTGGTGGTTTCGATTGGGTTTTGTTCGAACTAGACTATCCATTTTCCCTATTATGGATGGGATCGGTAGCTCGTGTTCCTCCTGGTTTATGCGTGCAATGTTTTTCCTCTACTCGCATGGGTGTTCATTTATTATTGGGTGTGGCTCGAGGGCCTATTCCTTGACTTTGTGCTATCCTAGGTCGATCTAACAACATCCCTTGTTGCATTCAAGACTGAACAATGAGTTATTGTTGTTTGTCAGGGCCGATTTGGTTGGTGTTCGAGTTGTTCGTATCCCTAGCTCTATTTCATGTAGGCAATTTTCTATAAGTATGGCATTCTGCCTCTTTTGTAAGGGTTGGTTAGTTGGGCTCTTTCCCACTAGTTGATCAAGCATACTAAGTTAGAAGGATTGTAATCAGTAGGTTAGTAGTAGAGAAACATGTTAGCATATTAGAAGTAGCTTTCACATCTCAGGCAAATGTTGTAGTAGATCAAAAATGTTTTGAACGTGATGGTTTAATAAAAAGTGTAGACATTGTGTTATGACTAGTCCCTCCTTTTCATTGAGTATTCTTGCATGTTTCTTGTTCTATCTTTCAAATCGCTTGGAAATGTTTAGATGTAGATTAAATTTAGTTCATAGTGGTTGATGATCTAATATATGAAGTGTTGTAGTGATCCTTGGTTCATATCCTGGGTAGTTTTTTTACTATGGGGTGATCCCACAATAGTGGTTTACAATTTTTGGCCAAACTGGACACTAAAATTATAATTTTTAACTAAATCTTCACATTCGGGCACCTATAGCGGCTAAACCGTAAGGAATTTGAAGATGATGCAAACTAGAGTCTCATCAAATTTTGTTTGTAGATTCTGAAAATATTTTTTCCAAATTTTTTGGAATAAGATTGCACTTATTTTTTTATCTCCCACGAAAATTGGTTTTTTCCAAAAAACAACATTTTGAAAAAGTGAGGCTCACCGTATACAACATAACTCTTTTTGTATGAAGGATAAAATTATAATTTTTTCGAATTTAGATTTATAACTATGATATCTAGCACTTTCATTTGGTCTCATATTTTTTTATTGAATATTTTTTCCTTAATAGAGTTTCGAAGTCAAACCAATTGCAATTCAGACATAGGCGGACTGTATACAACATAACTTTTATGTATGTATCTAAATTAAATTTTATTTTTTTTAATGGATCAAGGAAATAAATACCCAGCACAAACATATTTTAAAAAAAATTATTTTGATAATTTTCTATTTTTTCACATGTGCAAAACAAAGAGCTTGATTTTCGGTGAAAAACCTATGTTTAATAAAACTAAAAAAACACATACATAATAAAACCAAAACATATTAAAATTATATTCATGGGATAGATCATTTCAAGGACTACCATAATAATTTCAAATAAATTTTAAATGAATTCATTTTATCCCCCAAAAGGTAAATCAAAAGTGATTTTTTATCAGCATTTTGATAGGTGTAAAGGAGACTCATTTATAGGTATGGTTTAAAACTAGCGAGGTTCTATCCAAGGGGGTTTGATCTAAGGTGATTTGATCAAACCCTCTTCAATTGGAATCCTTAAAATGGAACTTTTAAAGGATTAAATCATTTTATTTTCTAAAAATATGTGATTTCAGCAAAAATCAGTTCCTGTAAAAAATTGTAAACCAGCTTTGTGGGATCACCCTATGGGAATGTTATAAAAGGTCAACCTTTACCTTATATTCTGTGCTTTTTTCAACTATATGTATTCATTCAGTCCCGTTGAATGAATGCCTTCATTCTAAAAATATTTAACACCTTAGAAGATTGCACTATTTTTTGCAAGATTGCAGGTATACCCTGGGTCGACCAGAAATTAGTTTAAGGGATTGGTCCATTCTATATCTTTCATAATGTGGATGATTGATGTTAGAAGTAATGTTAGAAATTAGAACTTCAAAGGCCCTTATCTTTTGTTTTTTCTTTATTAAATAGTTAGAAACTAAGTTAAAGCATCACTATATCTTAAAATTTGATGAGTTTAGAGCTTCCAATATTTGTGTGTAAGACCCCTTGTGATTACCAGCATATTCACATTATCACTGAGTTTGTTCCATTGCATTGTCATGACCTGACACCTAAGAGACCTTGGGGTTATCTCTTTTTCCATAGAGATAGGATAAATTTTATTCAATCTGAGTTGTTGATGTGCAGAAACACCAAGCAATAGTAGTTTACCTAAGGGATGAAACTTGTGAGCTAAGTGGGGATGGATGAAACTCACAAAATTTGTATTTATTCAAAATTCTAGTTTTAAGACTTCCTATCAATTCTATGACAGGAACTTGTGACAATAATAGTCTGTAACAAAGATAGATTAAAGTCAAATAGTAAAAGAAAATCAAGACTTCACACTAAAAATGAATTGATAGAAGATAACTAAGTATTGGAATTGAAATGTAACGTGATAAAATAAATTCACATGTATTGATAAAGACATCAATTAGTGCTGATTAAAATAATATGCTAAACTAATTGCACATGAAATAAAAAATACACTGATTAATACTTATAGGGAAATAATATACTAAGTTGAATTCTCTTGTAACAATAAACACACCGATTAACAACACACCAAATAATTACAAGTTAACATAATAATTAAATATTTAAAACATATTAAAGCTGAAACACTTATTACAACACATGTACTCATAGTTTAATGATTCACTAGGTAACCAAGGAAGTGGGCCCTTCCTTCTCCTATTATCATGCGATGAAATTAAAGCTTACTCCACGCTAATCAATACTCATGCAAATGATGTTTTAAATAATAGTCTTTCCAAACTAGAACAACTTATAAATGTATATTATCTATATCAATCTGAGTCTTCACATACATATTTATAGATATTATGAACCACTAAGTGTATAACTAGTGCTGATAAAAAAGAATATAACTATTTAGGTTGTTTTGGCCTACGTACAACAACCTCATAGGCTAATCAAAAATAGATTACAAACTTTGGTATTGTTTCAAAAAATTCTAACAAATCAAACCAAACTTAATAAAAATGACACATGAATCTTGAACGGTTTCATCTCTATTCCACCAATGACCCTCTTGCACCCGTGTGCTATGAACCTAATTATCCCTTGATTTCATAGTCATGAAGATAACTAGTAAATAATTGAAGGTTTTGATACATTTATAAGTTTTTATCTTTTCTTTGCATTTTACTAAATATCCTTATTTCATTAACAAATAGTGACAAGAACAACAAAGGATACTATATAAATAAAAGGGTAAAAAGGAAAATAAAAGGTAAAAGTGGTAACACATTTCACCCCATCATTTCCCCCTAGCTTGAGTTTTTGCAATGTGCTTGTGATTTCATTAAACCACAACTGTTTTAGTGTATGCATCTATTTTTTATGGTCTTGAATGGGAATAAGAGATGCATTGGATGTATTTTTTTGCTCAAGTGCCACTTTTATCTAACCAATGTCCTCTTCATATGAAGAAATAAGAAACCATACATCATGAACCTACTTTTGTAGAGCTTGATTCTCCTCAGTTAACTTGGTTACCGGATTCTGAAAGCCATAAATTTATTCATTTCTCAATAGAGGATTCTCTTCCTCAAACTCATCTTCTACCTCTTCTTCTGATTCTTGTTATGCTTCTTATGTTTTAGTGTGAGGTATTTCAAATTCACCAATTCCTCGTTTTGAAAAAATTTCTAGGTTTTCATCACCCATTTGTTCAGTTTGAATAGGCTCTTCCTAAATGGTGTTCTCATCATGAACACTTTATATGGAAACTGGCATCTCTTCTAAAATCAAAGAATTTTATTGAGGCACTTCAGTTTCTTTCTCAGGCTCAATTTTATCTATTTTAATGGCCATAGTATCGTCTTGTGATTTTCTACTTTTATTCCTCCACAACTCCCTAGAAAATACCTCTATCTTTTTGGTTTTATGGAACACTATACTTAATGCTGTCAAATCATCAACTTCAATTATTTTTATAGGACTTAGGACATTTCTAGCTACATTGGCCAAATTCTCCAGTTTGCAATTGTGGCAGCTAATGGTTTTTCCTTATTACTGGAAAAATCTAAGAAATTAGTTGAGGACGACCCACTATGAAATTTTTATTTACCCCTAGAGTTTGGTGTGCTATTTTTAATAGATTTAACACTTATAGGTTTAAATTTTGAACCCTTGACCTTCTTGCTGCATGAACCTAGGGTTTGATTAGTATTTTTTATAGGAACCCTTTTCTTTGAAGAACTAGGGGAATCATCAAGGAATTATTTTGCCTTAGAACCTTTGTTATGTATATAAAAAGGATTTTTATCCTCACTATCCTCATTTGAGATTGTATGTATAGATTCTCCTCTTTCAGAGTTTTCAGGAGATTTTTCTATGTCAAGAGAGTCCTCCTTAGCAAAATTTTATAGGGTATTAGGGAGGTCTTCCTCAATAGAGTTTTCTGGGGTGTCATCTCTAATAAATGAGCCAGTCCCTTGGAGGAGAAATATTCTTTAATTCCCTCACAATAAATAGTTTAATGAGTCCATGACGGGATAAATAATTGTTGTTTCCTTTTTGGACTACTTTTCTAATTTGTGTCACAAAGGAATAAAGAAAGAAAATAGCATTCATAAGAAAACCCCACTATAGATGCAACATAAGTAAATAATTCTTAGCATATACATATACATACCTACCTTCACAGGTTATGTATTGAATGATAAATTTTGCTACATCATTCTAGGGATGTGGGAGTGAGGCCAACTTCATACCTTTCCCATATACCATTTCAATAGACTCACCTCATCACAAAAACCTCTTACGAAGGGGCTTAAGATGTTGCACTTGCTTTGAAATGTCAGAAAAATGGTTCTCCCCTATTAGCGAGAAACCAAAAACATCAGCTATGGAATCTACTATGATAGGGATAGCTAAACCACAAACTCTTTCTTGATTCCTATGAAATTTCATTGCAATTTCCCATGTAAGCTTGTTATCATTCCCCCTCAATCTCCTAAAATATGCATCCCACCCTGCTTGTTTAAAGATTTTATATGTGTCAACAACTATTGGAGCTCTCAATTCATCCATGGATGTGGGCTCAAAATAGTGATGGTGGTCTCCTTTCATTATGCTACAATGAGGTTTTTTCAAACTAGAATAGTGTGTAGACAAAATCTATTAACAGATGTAGAAACTGCCACTGGAAATGAATTTTTTTGGGAATAGTTCAAAATAGTTTGTAGATAATGGTTGTGGTAAAAATGAAAAGTAGGTAGATGGTAACTAATTTTAGGTAGTGGTTTATAATGGTAATTATGGTAACTTATGGTTATAGGGATGAGTGGTAGGGTAATAATATTACAGAATAGATGAGGTGAAGTAATAAAGATTTATGACTTGACAGAAAATAAAGATATATAATGGAAATGGTATGGGTATGATTTGACAATTCTCAAATATGAAATAGATATGATTAGATAGTTCCCTCCCCCCAGCTTGGCATGTGACCCTTCCTTGGGTTACATCACCATTTATTAAAGAAAATAAAAGATATTCAATAATATAATAAAGAAAAATAAAAACTAAAACATAGCAATACCAAACCATGTGTACGAAAATTTGACGTGGAATTGAATGCATGAGAAATTGAAAAAATAGAAAATAGGAACAAACAAGGCACATGATTGGCACTGAAATAGAAATTCTAGTGAAGTAGTGTATAGATGAGAGTAAGCCAACATAGAGTGATGATGAGGTTAGTACATTAGAATATGCACCATCAAAACCATGGCCAAGGTGGATTGGTATGGGAGACATGAAATGGACTACCACAAATGCCATACTACCATGTGTAAAATGGAGTGTGATCAAATGGAAGTAAGCAACATGAATTTGTTAGTAGAACATAGAACCGACAAAGGAGGAAGTGTATCTAGAACTGGGGCAGAATAGATGAAGTACTAGAATGGAACCATGGAAAACCCTCAATATGTGCAAGATGACACCATGAAGGATGTGGAAAAGATCAAAAGAACTATTGAAAAGAGGAGACAAACACCAACCAACAACATCTACAAAAAGACTCAAATAAGGCCTCCTGTCCAAAAAATGATAGGAATCAAGTCCTGATATAACCATGCAAAATGAGGCACATAGAATGGTGGTGTAACCAGCCAAAAAGGATAGCCAAATGTCAGAAATTCAGCCTCAAACAATGAAAACCATCTTGTTCACACTAGAGAATAAGTAAGAACTAAGGTTAATGAATGCATAAGGGAGTTCTTGGTATAGAAGTGATAGGATTTTTTTTTCACAACAAAAAACCGCTAGACATGTTGATTTTCAATTTGCCACCGCTTAGAGGTACCAAAAAATTGATTTTCACCACTAATTTTATTTTAGAGTTAATATCCACCAAAATTCGGTTTTCAAATATTAACTAGACAACAACACTCGAAGGTTTTCATTGTTGGATCTTTTATTTATTTTTTAAGTTTTTTTTTGTACTTATATATATATATATTACTTATCTGAAAACAAATTATTCTAAAGAGGCGACAAGAACAAGAGCAAGTTCCTTCGCCAAATCACAAAATTAAAAGTATCTTTTGAAAGGGTCCATTTTTAAAATTTCAAATGGTTTCCATTAACAAGAAGAACCATGCATTCATAATCCATAGTGCATAGTCTAACAACACCATTATCATACACGTTCTAAATTTCATAAGGACCGAGCCAACGAGTACGAAAATTTTCTTTGAAGTCATGGAACTGAGAATCATAAAGCAACACCTAGTCCCTAGGCTAGAATGTATGTGACCAAATGAAGAATTTATGCAACTACGATCTTTGGTTTTGCACCACTTCTGCATGAAGAAGGGCCTCACAATGAATATTATCTTAAGAATGGAGTTGAGAAATTCTCTTTATGGGCATCACTGAGACTCAACCCAAGTTAAAGAGTTGTGCGAAGAGTCTTCACTTCAAACTCAATTGGAAAGACAAAATTTTTATCATAAACAAGTGCATATGGTGTTAGTCTTGAGGTTGTCTTCCAAGTTATGTGGTAGGCCCAAACTACTTCGAGAAGTTTGTCTGCCCAGTCTTTCTTGTGGAATGCTACTTTCTTCATGAGAATATTCTCCAATTATTGGTTGGCTACTTCAACTTTCTCATTGGCCTACGGATGGTATGGAGAGGAATTTTGATGCTTGATTTCATTTTCTCGTACCAATGCAACAACCAAGTTAGAAGTAAACTATGCTCCCTGGTCCATTAAAATTTATCTAGGCACATCGTACCTAGTAAAAATATTTGAATACAAGAAGTTAGAAACCTTAGTATCCCTATCATGCTTTAAGTCTACTACCTCTACTAATTTATTGACATAAGATTTGTAGACCAAAATATATTATTTATTTTGAGGAGGACTAATGGGCCCTGCAAAATTTAAACGCCATTTTTCAAATGGTTCTATTGACAATTGGGGGTGTAAGGTAATCTCATCATGTTGAATACCCAAGATACTAAGAGGGGTGTGAATCAGTATCTTCTTTAACTTATTGAACAAAAACTATCCAATTACTCCAATGCATATAACAATCAAGATGAGAAAAATCATTAATAGATCATAAAAACACACAACACATGAACACAAAAAAAATTATATGGGAAACCTAGAATGGGAAAAAATAGGGTGAGGATTAGCTCACAATATAATGTAGTTCCAAAATTGAATACAAAAAGGCTCACTACCAGATGCAAAATCTCACTGCTTACAAAGAGGACTCACTGTCCAAGCAAGGAGGATCACTACCTTCAAAAGGATCACAATACATAAGTGGATTTAAAAAAATAATGAACTGGTAAGAGTACACCTAATAAGTGATGATTAAGTTCCTTTGAAGCTCAATAAAATTACTTAATGCACTTCATCATTTCTGCACACTTCACTTAAAATTTTCACCATACATCACATTCAATTCATTTCAACAATCTCAAAACAATCCAATATATATAGTTGATACATCCACAAGCATCAATTAGGTCAGCCTAATTAGATGCAATCTTTAATCACCAAAAAAAGTAACTATCGAATCCAAGTTAGTATAAAACTTCTCCAAGAATAATCCAAGTGTGTAGCATGATACAATATGTCAACATGGACCAAAGATAGGTCACACATATATCCACAACATAAATTAATCCATTACAATATTAGCTATTCATTAGGATGGCTAGGGATAGACCTAATAACAAAATGAAATCAATAGAATAATGCCAACTTGCCATATGATCACATGAGCACAAAAGATTCTGAGATTACAAGCTTCCAACATCCATAAACCATTTACCAGGACCGCACACAATGAAAATCATTAGTGGAGGATTTCAAACCAAAATACCAGAGGATGTCAACTCATTCTCCATACCGGTTCAGAGTACCAGATGAAACTGACGAGTCAATCAACATGGTGACATCAATGACAACACAAAGTATACACAACAAGACATTATTCTTCATTATTCCAACACATCAGAGAATGTAGGCCAACCCAAACATTGGCACTTATCACAATGTTGAAAAAACCTTTTACAATCCTTGTAAATCATTGGCCAATAGTATCCTGCAATTAAAAAATTATTAGCAATTTGAACTGTGTCATTAAATGGCCTCCACAAGGCTCACATTGGAAAGTGTAGAGGATATCAAAAAAATCCTCTTCTACAACACATTGATTTATAACATTATCAATCCTTGTATGAAAAAGAAAACCATTTATCTAAATGTATTTCCCACTAATCCCTATGAGCCTTCATCATTCACACGAGAATTGGAGTGGAAACCTATAGGTAACAAGATAGTTAGAAATATCATAAAACCAAGGTCTCTTTATAGAAATAGAAAAAAATTATTCATCTAGAATAGTATCGTCCATCGGAATTGGTTCATCATCATTTTGTAGTCCAGATAGAAATTCAACCACTAGATTCACCCGTCCTAGTTTGTGAAGAATGGTAATGCCAAATTCCTAACAAAGAAGCAACCGTTGGATAGCACATCCTATAACAACTTGTTTTTTCATCAAAAATATAATAGTAGAGTGATCTGTATTTACAAAAAACTTGTACCTAGTTATCTAGTGGAAAAACTTGTTTATTGTATAAACTACAACCAAAAATTCCTTCTTAATGATAGTATAGTTTACCTTGACACCACTAAAATTCTTATTGATATAAAAGATAGAGTAAAAGAGATAGTATCTCTTTTGCAAGAGTACAAATCCCATGTAAATATCTGATGCATCGATCTATATGTGGAATGGAAATTCCCAATTGGGTCCTCGCAACAGAGATGTAGTTATAAGTTTACCTTTGATTTCTTTGAAGGATTGTTGGAATTTGACTGTCCATGAGAAGTCAACATCTTTCCCTAGCAACACAAAGAGAGGTGAGGCAATATTTCTAAAATCTTAAAGAAACCTTTGATAATAACCAACATGTCCTAGGAAACTATGTACATCCTTTGGAGAGGTAGGCATAGGAAAGTCTTGAATAAATTTTACCTTTGTAGAACACACTTCAATTCCTTTTGAAAAAATATAATGACCCAAAACAATGCCTTCAATCATTAAAACATGAAAAATTTCATGACTTAAAGAAATTTTAGTATCAATACATCACTTAAGTAATTTTTCAAGATTTTCCTTGGCTTCATCATATATATCACCATAAATAGTAAAGTCATCCATATACACTTCCACAAAGTCATGAATTAAATCTGCAAAAATACTCAGAACAACTCATTGGAATGTAGCAGGTGCATTACACAATCCAAAAGGTAAGACATTATAGGAAAATGTATCCCACAAGCAAGTAAAATTAGTTTTTTCTTGGTCTTCTAGAGTAATATAGATTTGATTATACTCACTAAATCCATCGAGAAAGGAAAATAACTTCTTTCCAACTATGATGTCTAAGACCTAGTCAATGAAAGGAAATGGGAAATGGTCTTTCTTAGTGGCCTTGTTAAGGGCCCTATAGTCAACACATATTCTCCATTTTCCATTCTTTTTAGGAACGACCACAAATGGGGACATTGATTAGCTATCTAATATCGAGTAGATAAATCCTATACGAAGAAATTTTTGAAATTCATCCTTAACTATTTCCTATAAGACTGGATTTACTTTGGGGTTGTCTCACAAGTCTAATCCCTTCCTCTATATAGATATGGTGCGTATAGGTAGTGGGATGAATACCTCTCATGTCTTGGTAATCCCAAGAAAAGTCCTCTTTGTGTGAATGCAACAACTCAATCAAGTCTTCTAGCTGGGAGGCATTCAAGTAGGGATTTATGTTGATAATTTTTTCATGCAATATTCTATAGCTTGGTGCTATACAGGGGTATTTACATCAAGCAATTGTTAATTAGATGAAGATGGGTTAGAATTACTAGATATAAAAAAAAGGGCTATACATACAAGTATGCGGAAATAATTGATGCAAAGTAATAAAATTTTGAATAGACTATGAACTACTAACTAATGGAAAGTTTCCAAATAGGCAATTATCACTTATACCCATAGGAAAAATCATTGTCTCAAAAAAATTATCAACCAAATAATAATTTTGCAAGAAATTATTAATAATAGTGTCTTCTGATATATCCTCAAACTCCCTACTTTTATCTATTGTCAAAATAGGTAAATACTCTTCCAAATCACTATCGATCCATAAGGGATCCTCCATTTCCAACAATTGCTATGCTGGAGGGTACAATGTTAATTGCTTCATTTTCTCCCCATTCAAAATCACCATGTTTACAAACTTGCAATTAATGAAAGCATTAGTAGCATCTAACCAAGATCTTCCTAGAATTAAGTAGCACCCCTGAGCTTAATATTTGATTGCAAAATCATTAAATATATTGGATACTCCCAAGACTCAATAGAAATAATGATGTCTTTGATCATACCTTTTGGTTTTATGAGGGAGCGATCAGCCATTTGCAAGACCGTTGGAGTAGGTCTTAGTCCTTGAAGGGCCAACCTCTCCCCAATCTCGTTAGTCATTACATTTGTAGTTGCTCCTAGATCCACACTTGTATTTAGAATGATTATATCACCAATACATACCTTAATCATTGGACTCCCTAGATTTCCATATTTAGGGATGAAGATCCTACCCAACATCAAGTCTACAAGTTGTCCAATGACTTGGACTGTCTTAGGATCCTACTTCTTTTGTTGTTTCCTCCCATAGAGTTCTTTCACTACTATAGTGTACACTAGAACAACTTTAATAGCCCACAACAAATGAATTTTAGTGTTAACATTACATCACTCATTCATAAAATCAAAATCTGGTTGAGATGTTTCTTTTTTTTTGGTTTCTCTTGCAACCTATTAGGAAATGGATGCCTAGGTTGCTCCTCTTTTGGATCAAATAGAGATTCCTTAACTTCTATAATGGTTGGTCCTTTGAGATTCTTCCCTAACCTTAAGTTTACACCATCGACTTTGAATGCATTAACATGATAAGTTAGAAATCCTAACACTTCATTATTATAGATTGGTTGAGCCACTTTATTGTTTGGATTGGATGATGGTTATGTGGGAATACGTGTGGCTTTCAGAGGTTGAGATGAGCTAGATGGTTGATTAGATGAGGATGGAATAGGTGGCGAGATTTGTTGAGATTAGTGATAAGGATTTATTATTGGAGGTGGTAGATATGAAGGAAATTATTGATATGATGAGTATGTTGGTGGTGGTGCGTAACATGATTTCCATGATTATGGAGCATGGGGATATTCTTGTGGCCATTGGGGGTAGTATGGAGGTTTTTTCCAACCTCTATACCATCCAAGTTGGTTCGGGAAATAATTTTGTTGAAAAGGAATTTGGGGTGTTACTTGGTAATCAATTAGGGGAATTGCTCCTAGTTTCCAAGGTCTTCTCTAGCCCATGAAGTAAATAGGCTCATCTATGAATTCTACCTCATTCATACCTACAGGAAGAGGTTTTAAAATAGTGTCCCTATTGGCTTCTTCTAGAGAAGAAATTTTTATTCTATTATATGGACATTCTTCATCACTATGCCTCTTCCATCAAATAGGACAAAAGAGAGTCAAGGATTTTTGAGCCTCCTGCTACTTCCTTCATGTATATAAAGTATCTATCTATTTACCCATTTTATTTAATAAATCAGTTTTTAGATCTTCAAGTAAATTACCTATTTCACACTTTGTTATACCTATTGCATTTCCTGAGGAAGAAAGCTTACTTAAATCATTCCTCCCCAAATTTTGAGACCTCGAATAATTCATGAAAATGTCACAAATATCATCAAAGTTCAATTTAGAGATGTTCCCTCTACCTATTAAATTCAATACATCCATAGTATCATCTCTTAATCCCATAAGTTTTTTTTTTATAGTTGTATCAAGAGTTAGTTTCCATGATCATTGTAGGCTAAACATGAAGCATTCAAGGTAATCTCCCATGGATTGATTTTTTTTTGTGTCATATGGAAGATCTCATCCCAAACCTCTTTCATTTTACAATACTCTTGGTATTTTTTCAAAAAGACTTCCTTCATGGCACTCCATGTTCTAATGTTTTTGAGGTTCATGAACTAGTGTAGTGTTGCATCCTTCAATGTGGGTGGGAGTAATTTGAGATTTTTTGCATCACTCTGATATTCATAACTATGGAACGACACATCAAACTCAAATAAAAACATATTAGGATCGTCAATAGAAAGACCAAGAAAAACAAGAAAAGTAGAATGGAGTATGCTTTTCATAGGGGCATCCTCTTCAGAATGTGCAATTGGAAACTCAAAAGTGACCAGGTTGTTGTGATCCAATTCCCTCTCATTAGTATTATTGTTGATTTTTTAATTATTGAGATCAATCATGACTTGAGATGCCCAGGGGGTGAAGAAATTTTTGAATGGATTTTGGTTTCCGAAGGATGGACCATCTCTAGACTTGTAAGATTCTTGGAATAACTTTGCAACCATTTTTTTCAATTCTTTGAAAGACTCTAGATGAGTACTTGAAGGGGTCTCAACAATGGTAGACTCAGTAACACACTTTTCAATATCTATTTTGACTAATTCTTCCTTAGGTGATGTGTGCACCACTACTGGTTTTAATTTGTTTTTAAAATTTTCTTCTTTTGAGATACTTCCTTAGCTAATGATTTTAGTTTGTTTTTCAAATTTTTAAGTTGTGAACTACTTCCCTTATCATTTTAAAGAAATATCCTTCTACTATCTCTACTAAAATTCATGCACCTATATGACTTACAACAGAGCAAACTAAGGGTAATTATCCAAATGAGGTCAACTGTCACATAGACTTTCACCTTAGCGCACTAGTTATAACTTAGTTGACTAGGCTAGCAAGCCTTTAACACCATTCCCCAAAAATGACACCAAAATGATTGGATTAAACTATGGATGATTTTTTGAGATAAATTATCCTTGTAGTTCTATTTAATTGGTACATGTATTTAAATCAATCCTTAATAATTTCATAGTGATTTCCTTGGTTTATTCCTAAGTGTCAATCCTGGAATTGAAAGCTTGTGAAGGGTGTTGCAACTATTTACCTAAGGATTGAAACTAGTGAGCTAAGTGGGGATGGATGCAACTAACACACAATATATATTTGTTTAGAAATCTAGTTTTCAAACTTCCTATCAATTCTTTGATTAAAGCCAAATGGTCAAAGAAAGATTAAAGCCAAATGGTCAAACGGAATCAAGACTTCACATTGAAAATGAATTGATAGAAGATAACTAAGTACTGTAATTGAAATGTAACATGCTAAACTAAATTCACATGTATTGATAAACACACAAATTAGTGATGATTGAAATAATATGCTAAACTAAATTCTCCTATAACAATAAACACACTGATTAACAACACACCAAATAATTATAAGTTAACACAATAATTAATTATTTAAAATAGATAAAAATTGAAACATTTATTACCACACACATACTAATACTATATTGATTCACTAGGTAACCGAGGAAGTAGGCCCTTCCTTCTCTGATTATCAAGTAATGAAATGAAAGCTTACTCCACTCTAATCAATACTCATGCAAATGATGTTTTAAATCACAATATTTCTTAATAGAACAACAAGTTATAAATGTATATTATCTATATCAATCTAAGTCTTGACATACATATTCATAGATACTATGAACAACTAAGTGTATAACTAGTGCTAAAAAAAAAAACATATAATTGTTTAGGTTGTTTTGGCCTATGACCAACAACCTTATAAAATAATAAAACATAGATTACAAACTTTGATATTATTTCAAAATAAACTAACTCATACCAGACTTAATAAAAATGATACATGACTCTTGAACAGTTTCATCTTTATTCCACCAATGCTCCTTTTACACCCATGTGCTATCCACCTAGTTATCTCCTGCTATCATAGTCATGAAGATAGTCAATAAATAATTGAAGGTTTTGATACATTTATAAGCTTTTATCTTTTCTTTGCATTTTACTAAAAATCCTTATTTCATTAACAAATAGTGATAAGAACAACAAAGAATACTATAGAAATGAAAGGGTAAAAAGGAAAATAAAAGGTAAAAATGGTAACACATTTCATCCCCATCAATGGGGTTGTCATCAACAAGAGATATAACCCCTCAAATATTCTCTCAAAGTCTGAAATGTGACACTCCACAAACAAAGACACAATTTTTGGTAAATTTTAATCCCAATAAGAAAGACAATTAGATAATTTTTGCAATGAATGACTAGAAGTTCTTAATGAATTACCAACAAAAGATGAATGTGTGCTCTCAATTAGAGAAGTAAGAGCTACAAGAGAAGTATGAGCAGTAATAGAAGTCACTAGATTATCAAGATACTCAATTTTTGTATCATATACATGCTCCTCTAAGGTAACATCATCAAAGGGTAAATGGTCAACATCATCAAGTGGAATGAGGAAATTTGATGTAGGATTATATAAGAATGGAGGATTATGTGAATCTCCAAAAATCTCCCAAATTATGGTCTAAACTATACGTGGGCACCTGATTCCTGAAATCTAATTTTAGGTCTCTCTAAAGATGCTTGTACTAAAACTAGAACCAATCAATCCGATGGTATGATCATTCTTATCACCCCAAAATTATTTCTTGCATGTTGTCTTTGGCTCAAGTATGAGTCCATAAAGATGAGGTAAAATATTGGACCACCTACAATGTGTTAGGATTCCTTTTTTCCAAGACTCATTATTATCCTTCATTAGAATTATTATAGAAGGATGAGTTGCATAACCCATGATTATAGATTTGATACACTTCTCAAATGATAAAAACCATATATTAATACATGAAATACAACTAAAATAAAGTATATTGATCAGAAAAATACCCTCCCAACTACCAAAATGTCCAAGTAAGCCTCTAAGATAGCTAATGGGAAAGAACTAAAAAAATACTTAGGAAATAATTATGAAAAAGTGCATGGATGGCTAATAGAGCTCCTCAATACCTTTCCAATGATGCAAGAATCATAAAATTTAGAGATTATGACAAAAAATTATGAGATCAAGAGCCAAAAAATAATATCTAACTTCAATCAACATTCACTATCACCAAATATTTTTTTTAAAAGATAATGTACACCACTATAAAATCCATAAAGCCAACTTTTCAGAAATATCTTGTTTATGAGAAATCGATACCCTGGTGATAAGTTATCAAAGTTTGAAAAAAACCCTGTTAGGACTATAGGGGGAAACATTAGGCCTCTAGGGGGCTAGAACCTATTCACCAATATGACCATGTGACTCACATGAAGAAAAAAAATACCTAACACCCAAGCGAGTGGTGGGGTATAGGTGGCAGCTCTACATGCCACTAAGAAAAGAAATCAATGCTTAAGTTGAAGCCCTTGGATTTCAAGCCATGAACAATGGTTGATTACCAACTACAATAAACTTTAAACCTATAACGATTGATAATTTTTTAATATAAAAAATTACCAAGATTAATATATGTACCTTGAAACAACAATAGATGACAAAAAAGTATGAATACAATGCAAACTAAATTATTAATCAATGGGTGATGTAGGGAATATTCCAAATTAATATGAAAATTATTCTCCCAACTACCTATGACTGTGTTGACACTTGCAAGCTCTACAAACTATATGAATTTGTATGGATCTATACTATATAGATAAGATGGTGATGGTACACCTAAAAAAAAATTGAATCCCTTGAGACAAAGTGTCCAATTTTGATGATTCAAGGGGTGATATTTAGGATTTTATGCATTTTGAACGTGCAGCAAGGTTAGTTTTTGCCCAAACTGATTCAACAATCTAGCTACCTCTAGAATATAGTAACCTTCACCCAACTTGAAACCCTTATATATCTAACCCTATATGTGAAATTTTGACTTTATGTTATACCTTGGATTCAACTACAAGGTCCTTGAAACCCTAAATCATACCCAAAAAAATCTTCAAGCCAAAATATGTCCCTCAAATATAGGAAGGAGTTTACAACACTAGAGCTCTAATACCTATTGGGCCTTGCAACATGAGCATGGAGTATGGATGGTTTGTGTTGGTTGTCTTTATGTTTTCAGTGATGTCAACATGGTGATAAGTATATGGGAAGTCTACTTGGTTTATCATAAGTTTTTCTCTGCCGATAATACTCTTTTGTGATGGATTAGTGTGTTGATATTTTAGTCCAAAATTCACCGCAAGATCAGATGTGACTCTAATCTATTAACCATGTTGTCATTACCCATTCAGATAGTTTTATCTTGGATCTTGATAATTCTTTGGTTGTGAGAAGAAAGTTATCTCTGACAGATTTTATCTCTATATTCTACTGTTGTTCTATGTTTGACATACTATGTGGGAGAATCAAAATTCTATTAAGGTGAACATTCTTATGCTACAATTTTGTTGGTGGTCTTTATGTTGGTGGTATGATGGGAAATTAATGTGTTCTTAGATCCGAAAGGTGTTTTTTTTAGGTTTATTTTTTGGTTTGGAGAATTGTGTTCTAGCCTTGGCTGAATTAGCATATGTAACACATTATGGAGACTAACTATGTTTTACGGATGTTAGCCAACTTGTTATACGACACTGCATGGACTAAATGTTTCAATTATACATGGTGTCGACAAAGAGATTTTGTATTTATTTTTCATATAATTAGGTTGACCTAATTGATGAATGAGATATACTTGTATATATATAAGATGTTTTGAGGAATGAGGAAGAGATGAAGAGAGAGAAGTGGTGTATGTGGAATAAAGGTCCTAGCCTAAATGCTTTATTAGTTGAGGATCAATGCAAATTTTTTGAGAAATTTTTGTGTGAGGAAACACTTCATATTCTAAGCTTCATTAGAGCTTTACCCTACACATTGAAGGTGTGTTTCATCATTTCAATCTTTTGGAAGTGAGCCATTATCTTTGTATCTTGGTGGTTAGCCATCTTTTGTACTCAGGAAATGAGCCTTTTTAAGGATAGTGAGTCCTGGAAGTGAGCCCTATAATATTTTGTATCTAGATATAATATATTGTGAGTTAACACTCACTGTGGTTTTTCCCTTTCTGGGTTTTCCAAGTAAAAATATTGGTGTTCATGCGTATGGTTGTATTCATTTGTTTTTATGTTCCTTATTGTTGATTCAATCAGAATTATGATAATGATGAGATGGATTTTATTATGGTTTTATGGAATACTAATTCACCCATCACTCTTAGTATTTTGAATGTTCAAAAATTAGTATCGAAGCTTGGTTCCTCGTAAGAATCCTAACAACTTGAGGAAGGTCTCAGAATTTGAGTATAAGAATTTTTTTCCTCCAGATATGGGCTTTGTTGGATATTAAGAAGAAATAGAAGATCTAAAGGAAATTTTGATAAAAGAAAATGAGTATATTGAACAGATACAAAGTAAAAGTGTTGAATCATATGATCTATTGGGTAAGACAAATTAAATTATCTTCGGCTTGTTGTAAAAATTAGATGAGACGAAAAGAACTGAAGAATTTCATAAAATTAAAATTTAGAGGAAGATAGATGAATGCATAAAAATTGAGGAAGAAGCATAAATTTTGAGATGTGATCTAGAAAAGGCAAGAAGCTTTGAAGAAAAATTTAAGATAATATTGGTGATGCTCAATGATTTGATTACCTCTTAGAAAATGTAATGGATAAGAATGGTTTTATGGTTTGAAAAAGGTCAAAGTTCCAAAGCAAAGAAGACTCCATGAAAAGATGGATGAATCAAGGATCTAAGAAATAACTCTAGAAGAACTCCTATCAAACAATCTATTGCTAAAAGGTATTTATCTTTCAATGGTGCTTTTTATTTCTACAAGAAATTTGATCATAAGTCAAAGAACTGCAAAAGTAAGATGAATAGTTCTTTATCATTCCTTGAAAAATTTCTTAAGTAAAAGAAGATTGGATATAAATTTAATCTATGTGATGATAAGCTGAATAAAATAAAATATAGAATGAAGAATTTTATTTACTGTAAGTACAACAATCCAGAACACCCTGGTAATAACTGTAGAAGAAGAAAGAATAATCTGGTGAAGAAGAATGATCAAATCATAAATATAGAAAAGAAAGAAATGAAATGAAAAATATTTGGAGAAAGGAAAGAGAATTCAAACAAGATTTGGAATAATTAGTGTTATTTGTGCCGACCTCTAGTGCAAATACTCCCATTAATTTTTAAGTCAAGCAGTGGCTAAGGGGGAGAAATTATAAAAAAATATATTAAAGTCCCTCATCAATACTTGTGTCACATCATGACAGAAGTATGTTTTATGTGGTAACAAAATTAAGGAATTTTCTTAGTCGCATGTGTGAAGGATGAAGTCTATAGAATTTGAAAGAATAGAGGTGTACACAATTTTCAAGGCAATCTATCTACGATTTGAAGCATTTATTGCAAAATCATTTAGAATGAAAGGAATAAATTTAGATAATTCAAGAGGCTTATGTATTTTTGGAGAAGCGTGCAAAGGAAGTCTAGAGAGCAATTCAAGGTTTCAAGGTTTGAAGAAGAAATCAAGTGGATTCAAATTTGTAGACATGTAAAATTGAATTGACACCTATCACACAACATTGAACAACATCACACAACACTGAACGACATCAAACAACACTGAATGACATCAAAACAACATTGAACGACATCAAATAGTCTCAAGCAATGTCAAACGATATGGAACATCATCTCACATCACTTCAAAATGACTTGGAATCATCTCGTAACACTTCAGAATGGCTTGGAATCATCTTGTAACACTTTGAAATGACTCAGAATCATCCAATAACACTTCAAAATGACTCAAAATCATTCTCTAACACTTTGGAATGACTCAAAATCATCCTATAACACTTCAGAATGACTTGGAATCATCTCATAACACTTTAGAATGACTCAAAATCATCCTGTAACACTTTGTAATGACTTAGAATCATCCCGTAACACTTTAGAATGACTCAAAATCATCCTATAGCACTTCAAAATGACTCATAATTTTCCTGTAACACTTTAGAATGACTCAAAATCATCTTATAACACTTCATAATAACTCATAATCATTCCATAACATCTTAGATCAACTCAAAATCACCCTAAAATAGTTCAGAATCATCCCATAATGTCTCGCATCATCCCATAATTCTCAAAATCACACCGCAATGTTCTTGCATCACACCACATCGCATCACATAAAAAAACATAAAAAACCCAAATTCCTCTATTAATTGAATAATACAATATTATTTAATTAATTCACTTTTTCATCATTTCAGACAAATTTAATAAATTTAATTTATTTAATAAAATCCTAGAAACCCTAATTCCTCTATTAATTAAATAAAACAACATTATTTAATTAGTTCATGTTTCATCATTTCGAACAATTAAATAAATCTCATTTATTTAATAGAGTCCTAATCCCACCTTATTTTGTCTTGATTAATTAAATAATGTCAATTATTTAATTACATTGCTAAATCACCTTATTCCACTAAGTGGATTCAATTATTAAATAATAATTTAATTACAACACTTTCCCTCCAAAAAATTGAATTAAATCAAACTATTCAAATAAATTATCAAAAAAATCAAATCAAACTAACGCAACTTTGTTTACAAAATTCAAACTTGATTTGCACATTCAAACCCCCAAAAGGAATTTATTAATTAAATCAATCAATTCATATTGCTCACCCACTTTCTGATTGAGAAACTTATGATTACTGACTAAGCAATCTAATTTGTTAACTAATCCATCTATTCTATTAACTAAACAATCTATTCAGTTAACTAAAAAATCACATTCCTAACTAAGCCATCACAAAGTTGATTGATCAATCTATTTAGTTAACTGATCAATCACATTCTTGACTGGCCAATCTATTTCCCAATCACACAAATTGTGCAATCAACTTGGCACAATTATCTCATGTCTAAATCCTCTCAAAACACTCCAATTGTTGATATGGATATTCCTCAAAATGATCTTGATCATCCATTTCAAATCTCATTTTCTATATAAAAAATCCCTTTCCTCACAAATAAGAATTGGAGAATCAACATACATTGAGCAATGAACTATTGTCAAGATCATCCTTGAGATTGAACTTCATCCATCGTCTTCGATCAACCAGAGACAAAAAAGAATTCATCCACACTTTGCACATGAACTTTGGAGGCTTCGGTGAGATAAGAAAAATCCAACATCAAGAAAAATACACTCCACTACGAGATGGTAAAAGCTATATTTTTTTCTCATTATGGTAATTAGTAGATTCCTTATCATGTTTGCATTAGTATAGTTTCAATTTCGTATGTGTAGGAGTTTCTAGATTTAAGATTTAAGCTTTTTGGTTGTAGATCAGATTTCTTCATCAGATTTCTCTAATGTCCTTCTTGGATCTTTAATATAACGTCCCTCATTCTCTCCTCACACATTTTGGCATGCTCGGTGGGACCCTTGTCCCCTTTACTAATTTTTGTTTGATCCATTTGTGAAGTTCCAGGTTCTGAAAATGCTTCCCTCACAGTTTTCATGTGCTCATTCTGAAGACTTGAGCATCTGTCTGACAAGAAAACTATGCACTTTTTAGAAGAATGGCACATTTATCAAAAGAACTATGCACTTGTCATGGGAATGGAACATTTTTCTAAGATCGGTGCATTTTTAATTTCTTGAGTGAGCATTTGTTTGACAAGGTTTTGAGCATTTCTTCTTAAAACTGTGCAGTTGTCTGAAACCTATGCATTTGTCTTTTCTATTATGAGCATTTGTTTTGACAAACAAATACACCAATCCTACACTCTTGTAATAGGTTTTCACTAACAGGTGTTTTTTTTTTTATGTGTAGGAAAGAATTGATAGATTTTAAGAAAGATTCCAACAACTCTAACATGTTTATTGTAGGGAAAAAGATCAGTCCCAGTTGTTGAAATTACTTTTTTAAACTTAGGAATTTTCACTTTGGTGTTCTAAAATGAACAACAGCAAAATCAAACGTTGATTTTGGTGTTGATAAAAAGAACAAATTTCAAGCTTTTAAAACTTAGGAATTTTCACTTTGGTGCTCTAAAAATGAACAACATAAACTCACACTTTGATTTTGGTGTTGATAAAAATAAACAAATTTCAAGCTTTTTAACTCAGGAAATTTCATTTGGTGCTCGTAAAAAGAACAAAAAAACTTCAATTTTGGGATCTAAAAATGAACACATTTAATGTTTTCATAAGTAGGAACCTTTAATTTTGGTGCATAAAAAGAGAGAAATAATTTTTCATTTTGTTGACACACACACATTTTTGTTTGTTTGTTGACCAAGATAGGACAAGGATTGCCTTTCTTAGAAACACTTCTATTGGAGATCTTAAAAATGAAAAAATGCTTCTTTGTGATTTCTCACCATTGCTATCTTAAATTCTTGATTTCTTGACCTAATATTGGTGTAAGTTAAAAAGAAATTTTGTTTTTCTTTAAAACAATTTTTTGGGGATAACACCGCTCAAGGTGTTTCAAATGAATCAAATTACAATGAAGTGTTTTATGTGCATACAGTGATTGGAAAAGATAAAAGTGTTTTATCTTCTCCCCTCACACCTTTTGGTGATATTGGGTGAGTTAAATTACATTTTTAAACATTGCACTTTATTTTTCAAGTTTATCTTAAAGAGGGAGCTTGCCTTGAGATACATCCTGCACTGGAGAACTCATTGCAAGGTCTCAAAGCACATTTACTGGCAATCTATATTAAAGGTTTTGAAATCGTAAGAAAGTAGCTTCAAGCCATGTTGACAACATACTGCACCTAATCGCATTACTTAAGTGGAATGGGAACAATTAAAGAGCCTTAAGTGGCCAATGAGTGAGTGTCATATTTATGCATTAATGGTTATCACTAAGAACCAAATTATTTTAGAAGCCACCCTATCATCCAAAAAACTTCTCAAAAATTGGTGCGTCAGAATTTACTTCTGAGAAGTTACTTTCCATGTTTGACTACATGCTTGTGCCATATGTTGCATGTAAAAATGTCTCTTCAGAGCATGAGGTAGGCCTACCTAGGAGAATGGTGTGTATCCCCTAGGGTTGTAATTGTTGGTTTATGTTAAAGTTAGCTCATTACATTCAAAAACAATTGACATCAAATTCTATGTTTGATTCAAAGAAAAAGAACACATTCAAAACAAATGTTGAACAAGATGGTTAAACCACAAACCCTTTGATTTAGTGCACACTTGTGAGAAAAGCCTTATGTTTGTACTCCTTTGAAAGGATATTTCCTTAAAGTTTTTTTAACATTATGGCTTTTATTTTAGGGTACATTAATCAAAGTAAACATTTGGAAATTATGGCTTGGGTGTTTTGATTTCACAGCCTAAGTTATAGACATGAAGGCCACTTAAGTCCATGCTTGTTGAGTTAGTCCAAGTGTTTCCTTATCACTTTCCATATTTCAAAAACATAGAGAAAAAGTTGAAAAAAATTTGTTCACAAGATCATTGTTCAAACAAAAATAACTGGAAAGACAAAAGGTCAGATAGTCCCACATCCATTATTGACATCCTACTTATTTGAAATTAAAATCAAGCGAGCCATTAAGGTCATTCTTCCACTCAAATGTCCACGATATTAACAGTTACTTGGGACTCACATAGAGAACAAGTAGACTTTCCTGTAACATATCCGTTGGACAAGGAAGTGGAATATAGACTTTATTTCTTCAACATTTTTATTTCCAAGAATTAGTGTCATCCAAAAAAACACTCAAACCCTAGGGTCTTGAGCTTCAAAACAACCATCCCATAAAACTACCAAATTTATGACCATTTGGTGACCAACTGCCCCAGTTCAACAATCAAATCTTGTAGCACCAATTATTCAACCAAGTCTCACACACAATAGAGGTGCACAAAATGACATCATAAGTAGTTTGAGATAATTTATATCTGTAGAAAATGAGACATCTAGCCATTTTCTCACCACATCCATTGTCCTAAATGAAGAAGAAGAAAAAGAAAACATAGCAGTGAGAAAACCCATACTACTACCTCCCGCGTGGAAATAATTATCCCCTTCATGATCTCATGTAAGGTCAAGATCCCTAAGTCCATAGGACATCATTTCAGATTTAGACATCTAAGTCCAAAATCTCTCAAGAAACATCTTTGGGCACTTCACGAAATCATAACTAGGTTGTTATATAACTTCTACAAATGAGCTTCTAGAAGCAATCTAAACTTGTATTCCTTCTACTATTGCCAGAATCTGGGCCTATTCCAATAGTTCCAGTATCTTACATAATCTTTATGGACAATATCAGGTCTTTAGAAATAGATTCAACTAGAGAGTACACCACTCTCCCATAGGAGAACTAGGTTGTTTATGATAACCATGAGATCACAACATAGGAAAAAAATGGAAGCAAGAAATAACAACACCAAAATCCCACCAGAAAACACCATGAATGACAAAACTGGCCCATGGGGATATAAACCAAGTGAATTTTTGATACGGTATTGAATATCAAAACTTCCCCAAAACATGTTATTACCCAAATCATTCTTATCAAGGGTCACAATATCAAATAGGGAAACAACATCAAGGGTTTCAAAATCCCCACCAAGGAATAACTCCAAAACATCAAAATTCGCTACATAAATTTGAGACAAATCTTGAGGAAATTAAATGAAATTCCATGTGCAAAGTCAAGACATTACATCATCATTCCACAAGAAGCTCAACCACACCTCCAATATCAACAATATCAAGGTGTGCCTCAAATGCAATATCGGGGTGTACCTCAAGTGCAATATCAAAATGTACCTCAATCACAATATCAAGAAGTTTTGCAATGCCAAGGTATACCTTATGTGAAATATCAAAATATACCTCAAACAAAGTATCAAGGTGTTTCAAAAAATCAAGAGAAAAATAATCAAGAAAAGTCACCAAAGAAATATTACCAATCAGGAATGAAATTCACCCATTTTGGAGATACTTTAGAGGTAATCAAGCATGAACTAGTACAATAGGAACTTATCAAAATCAGCGATAGTCCAACTTATGGTGAACCAAGCTTTAAAGTTCCTTGGTATAACTAGTACGGATGATGTGAGCTCCAAAAAATAGATGTGCTACACTTAAGAAAATCATCCAAGACCTCATTTATCAAGGAGAATTAGCTATTAAAAATGATGCTCAAGGGCCATCTACCAATAAGAACAATGATAATGTCTCAACCTCAAAAGTTCAAAGAAACTATCAACAGCTATCTATCACCAATCACATTGACAATGTTTCTACATCATCTAGCGAGAAAGAGGACATACATCAAGAATTTAATCCCAAACATGATCAAAATCAAGCACCAGATTCTAGCAATGACCTAGTCCAATATATATTGGTACCATCCAACCTCATGATAGTACATAGTGATGATCAAGAGACTCTTGATCCAACACTTATACCCAATGCAAAAAACCTAAGCCAAAATTCATTATCCATATGTCACATTTTGAGAAAAGCCAAGGAGCCTTTACAAGCAATCCCTTCTTTTAAATTGATCCATGTCGAGAATGTGATCCAAAGCATGCCAAAGATGATACCACACGAGGTCAATATTGAGAATCCTTATCATCAAAATATTATAATGACCTAGTAGATATCTTCCAAGGCATATCATGTTTTCCAAAAGGAGAACAAATCCATATACTGAGCACACATAAACCTACCAATGAGATGCTTACTCATAATTTACATGTAGATGATATTCATCTAAGACAAGAGTCACATACTCTTGATATCATTTCCAAAGAACAAGAATCTCCTACTCTTAACATTTGTACATAAGATCAAGACATAAAAATAGCTAGAGACATATCTATAAAGGATCATGAAGAAGACCTATACATAATTTGTGAATCAAAAAAATCTTATGGGGACATATCAAAAATGGATCATAAAGAGGACTTATACATAAGTTGTGAATTAGAAACATCCTATCAAGATATATCAAAAATGAATCATGAGGAATAATTTTGCATGGATAGTAAATCAGAAACACCTCTTGAATAGGCATTGAAATCTAATATTTTATAGGATCAGGCCAAATATATCAATCAGGAAGGTATCCCACATTTGAAGGACCCTATCACTGAGGAAGCTACGACATTTAAAAATCCACAATAGAGAAGAGAAATACTAACACCTTATTTCCAAGGTAAGACATATCCTATTGCAAATGAAGTTTTTCAAAGGATTCAATATCAAGGCAGAGGATTATCTCTACATGAACAGGGTATCCTACAGCTAGCGAAGATTATAGGAAATCCTAACCATCAAGGTCTTGATTATTTAGCAAATAAGGGAGCTAAACACATCAAGGATACCTCCATAATACTAGGGGGAAATTTATCTAATGCAAGCATCAACATAGAGAGTACAAAGGGTCCTTATGATGAAAGTGATACCAATGCTACAACTAGCCATGTCATGAATCTTCATCCACATATATTCCCATCCTTTGATTGGGACCAACAACAAAAGAAAAATCTATACCCAAAAAAAAAACAATTCATTGAAGCAAAAGAATCAACAAAGAAAAATGAACAATAAAATTTTAAATGGATACAAAATAAAAGGAAAGAAAATCATCCCTATCAAACTCCATTAGTCAGGGAAACTATGGAAGTTCATCCCTCAAAGAAGTCCAATAATGTAAAATAAAGCTTCAAGAGTGACTTACAAGGTATATCAAAATGTTGTTACCAATTGAATCTCCATATCCACCCATCATTTCTCATCATCCCAAGTTTGGAGAGTTAAAGGTTCCAAAATATCAACCAATCCATCTAAAAATCATATCGCTCAATGCATTTTTCCATCCATGATATCCAAGTCTCACATTGACCACATGTTGGAAGAAAATATTTATCATAAATACTTTAAGGGAAATATATTGTGATGTGCACATCAAGGTAAGGTTAACTCTAGTATCAACAAAGAAGAAAATAATTTCCACGGGTTACGTTTGAGCACTCGAATTCAAGAAAAACAACTCCTCCAACCAGGATATCATTGGCATGTCATGGAAGAAACAATGACCATATCAAAACCAACAAAATCTATATCAGCACCACCAAGTGGTCCAACATGAGAGACAAAGTGTCACCATGATGAAAACCTAGTAAAAAGGAATCTTGGGTGACATTAAAAAAAAAGAAAAAAAACAAGAGAAAAATCGTCCTCCAGTGAAAACCACTATGATGGCACTTTAGAAAATTACCAAGATGAAAACATGGAAAATAGGCATCATGTGTAGAATCAAGCATCTACATGTGCCATTTTAGGTGGAAGCATCTTAGCTTATCCATAACAAACCTAAACTATTTTTTCCAAAATCCAACTTATCTTGATCTTGACAAATGTTTGACATACATTTTTACACTTTCTTATGGAAAATATCTTGACATGGGTCATTATCATTGATCCTATCTTATCTAGCATTATCAGAGGCATGAGGCATTATACAAAAGGGCATAATCCATCCAAACATGTTATCCTATCACAAGATAATCTATTACCTACATTTCTAAACACTGGGGGAAAATGATTGCATCCTGCTTCAGAATAAATATTGACCTATGTCTTCTAGCTCACATTTTGATCTAGACATCATCCGAACAACAAGGTATACCCACCAATGTACTACCAGGGTAGTATTTGAAACAATTCATCCCATCAACAAGGTATCCTACTAACGCACTACCAAGGTAACCTTCAAAGATGATGAAAACATGGAGTATTCCTTCACTTGAAACTTCTAAGATATCAACAGTTCCTTAAACCCCACAGCTAGTTCAAGTCAATTTTTCCACAACATATCCTCTAGAAAAAAAAAAGTAAGGTATCAATCCAAGTTTTCAGCATCTTAAACCCTAGAAAAGAGGGTAAAAATCCACCAACAACAAGGTATACTTGCCAACGCACCACCAGGGTAACCTTCAAAAAAATTCATTCCAAGAACAAGGTGTACCCCCAATGCACTACCAAGGTAGCATTCAAAAATTTCAACAACTTGGATTTTCCTTCACTAAAAAATTCTAAGATATCAATAGTTGCTTAAACCCCACAACTAGTTCAAGTAGGCTTTTCCGCAACATATTCTCTAGTAAAAAATAAGTGAGGTATCAATACAAGTTTTCAACATCTTATCCCCATGGGAAAAAGGGTAAAAATCCAAAAACATCTGAAAACATTAAAAAAAAACCATCGTTGGATTATTCCTTCACTCGAACAGTCTAAGATATCAACATTTTCTTGAACCCCATAGCTAGTACAAGTAAATTTTCTGCAACATATCCTCTAGACATGGAAGTGGAATGTCAATCCAAGAATTTTTTATCCCAAAAACAAGTTTATGCTTTGATTCAAATGGTCGAACTACATGGTCTTTGCGTGTACAATGTAGGAAAGGTTTATCTCTGATGAGTCCCCGAGGCCTTAGGTTAGTCCCATTAGTTTTTTATTAGGCTTTATTCCAACTTAGTCAAAAAATACAAAATCCAAACAAATTAAAAATTCCAAAATCCAAAAAGCATTCACAAAATAGTAAAACCCACGAAATTGGTAATCAAATCAAATGGATCCTGAAGTTGTCTCTCACTTGGCTACAGTGGTTTGAGGACCACCTACAATCATTTTAAACCAATATTTTAGGGTTTAATTCTCAAAATTTAAAACAACACAAAATGATACAAAACATGATGACAAACAACATTAGGATGACAACAAGAAAATGCTATCAAGGTTTAAATCAAACAAAGGAAAATGCAAGATCACAACAAAATTAGAAAATTTAATTGCAAAAAAACTGAAAACCCACCTACATTATTGCAAAGATCATGAAATTCTACCCATTTTAAAAACAAATCATTGAAAAATACTTCTATATGACCAAGATATGGTCGTTTGAAGATATGGTAAAATTATAAGTCACAAAGCAAACAAATGCGAGATTTTAAGAGAAGTGCATGAAACAAATGTGATATTTAAAGACAAGTGCATGAAAAAATATTAGATTTTAGGAATTCTTAAAAAAAAAGTGTCAGTTTAGAACAACTGCATAGTTTTTGAACAAATGCTCAAAACAAATGTGTTAGTTTTGAAAAAATGCATAGCTTTTTATAGAAACACAAAAAAACCTAGCAAAAGAACCAAAACCGATGTAAATTCTCAAAAATCACTAGAACTTTTCTATTGAATAACATAACAAGAATGTAATGAAAGGAAACAAGAAGTGTCAAGGTACATACTATAAAAATGATGCGTAAAGGACATCCAAACTGTCAAAACGCATCCACATGATATGAAGCTCCCTAAATACTCTCCATAGCTCCTTGACAAGTCGAAACAAAAACAAAAAAAACATTAGATAAACATCAAAAGCACAAAAACATTTGAAAAATCTCAAAAAGCCTATTTTCTCCATTGCCTATCTGCAATAAAGGTCCATCCATAATAAATAGCTTGTGACACTCACCCTGTCACAAAACAAACAAACAAACAAAGAAAACATCAACAACTAGAACTTTCAAGCAAAAAAAATCACATAAGAGTTGACTATAAAATAGACAAAAACAAAGCCAAAGTATCAACTACCTATATTTTTAAACAAGTCCCAACATCCTAAGATATTTCTTAATGGATTTGTTCCTATGATAGACATGATCAACAACAGATAATAGCCCAACCCTAAAAAGATATGGCAAGTGACAGTGCAACGTTTTTTTTAATCTTTTTGTGGTCTTACTTTTATGTGATTTATTTTATTGACTCATTCCCAAGATCTCTCAAGGATGTCCAAAAGGATATAGAGAAGAAGGAATGGGGGAAGATGAACATCATTTTGATTTTTTATTTGTAAGATATTTTTGTAATATTACCATGGTGAATACTTTCTTTATTGACTATGGAAGTTGTATCAAAACAATTCGTGAAGAAGTTACATGTTAGGTGTTCTATACCTCTCTCTATGACTGGTTTGAAATATTTTTCACGCAACCCCCCCTATACTTAAAAAAAGGTTTTTGTATGTATGGTATGAACAAAGATACTCTTTAGTTTTAGATTCAAATTCCATGCAATAGATACAAATTCACCTTGGTAATTCATTCCCTAGTGCATCGTATATATTTGCTACATCAAATGGGATTTTTCAAACAACAAAGTCTCTAAAGAGAAGAAAAGTAACATCATCAATTCTATATATCACCATATTTTCTACTAACTAATAAACATCATCATTTCTATCCATCATCATATTTTCTACTAACTAACAAACATCTTCATTTTTCTTCTAATTAACATAATTTCTCTATCTATCAAAATATTTCTTCTAAATTAACATTTGTCCTACATAACACATCATTAGTACCATATCCATACTAAATCAAAAAATTATGTCAATAAATATCATGATGATAAACCAACTAAAAAAATCATGTAGCATGTATGGGGCATTCATCTATCAACATCCATCACATCATAAAATGAGACAAAGTGTGATTCCTTCATCTATATCACCATCACATAAACATACAATGAGGCTGAATCAAAGAAGGTATATCTCATATATATCATCATCAAAATGGAATATATCATAAGTACATTTGTAGTGCCACAAGTGTGATAGGAAAGTACAAAATCATAACATATATACAAGGTCTCGACTAGACTGATGAATATATATATAACACATGTCTACATAATAGCTTTGCACCATGAAACAACATGAAGATCAAGTCCCAAAAATGAGGACACCCTAAAATGCAATCCCACTGCATCAAGAAAGTCTCACTCCAATGCGCCGAACTAGGCAATCGCATCAAATAGGTGATGAGGACATATCTCTCTCATCATGAGCGATCGAAGATTTGCCTGCAAGCGACATAAACCATGAAGTTAGGGTTTCACCCTAAAGAAAGCAACAAAACATAAAACAACACATGCTAGATGAAAAATGACATGTATGATGCTAAATGAACACAAGATAGGTTTTTTATTTAATACAAGCATGGCAAAAAAATGAATGCAAGTTAGGGTTTCACTCTAAACGTGCAAGAAACACAAAATGACATGTTTAACGGTAAACATACACAAGCTAGGGTTTACAACACATGCATGGTAACAAAATGATGCTTAAACATGAATGAACACAAGTTCAGGTTTCACTCTAAAACAATTGAAGCAACATATAATGACACATGTTAGGTGAAAAATGACATGTATAATGCTAAATGAACACATGCTAAGATTTTGAAAGGAGGACGACAAAATGATGCTTAAATGAAAAACAAATGCAAGTTAGGGTTTCAATCTAAGACAAGTGAAGCAACATAAAATGAAACTTTCTAGGTAAAAAATGATAGTTGAGATGGTAAACAGACACAATACAAGGTTTTATAATTCAAACATGATGAAGAACAAAATTCAGGATGAAAAACAAACACATACTAGGGTTTGGATAGAGATAAGAGATATATGACAGACGTAGACTCAATTACCAGATTTTGGGAAAAATGCTCAACAAGAGACAAACAAATATGCTAGTTTTGAACAAATGCGTAGTTTTAGGACAAGTACACAAGATTTTGGGTATAGTTTCTAAACAGATGCACAGTTTTAGAGCAACTGCACAGTTTCTAGACAACTACGCAATTCTTGAACAAATACTCAAAACAAAAGTGCCAGTCTTGTATAAATGTGCCAATCTTGAACATAAACACTAAAATCACCTGAAAAGGCACCAAAACTAAGACAAATGCACCAAAACATAAAAAATAGTGCATTTGTTTGACAGGACTTCACACACGCAAAACGAGAATGAAAACAAGATGAATGCGAAGGTGAAAAGGTATATATTGGGGAACCAATGTCTAAAGGTCATCTATGCTCTTGAACAAGCTTGGAATGATGTGGGGAAACTTCAAATCTCTAAATTCTCCCTCAACAACTAACAAAGTGTGGAATCCATAGACAAGAATTAGCAAACAAAACCAAGAAAAAATGATCCAATTTGAAGACAAATTGCCTAAATAACACCTCAAGGAAATCCTCATTTCAATTAGGAAACCCTAATTACACTTAGGAAATCTTCCTACATACAAATTAGAAGCTCTAAATGAGAAACGATGCACACTAAGATAGAATATTCCATCTAAAAATATCGAAACGAAAAATACAATAGTGTCAAGAGCCTGACCTGAAAACTTGAAATTTTTGGTCAACCTCTCGAGGGGGTAGCACAAAGTCCTACCATAATTCCATTGAACACTGGGGCATAGTGAGGCTTAAATTTTTTGAAAAAAATTAATATTAAAAAAAAAAATTGGAAACAAAGCAACTAGTACATTGTATCAAAGAGGGGGAAAATGTAGACATGTAAAATTGATTTTAAACCTATCACACAACACTAAACGAAATCACACAACACTAAATGAAATCAAAAAACACTAAACGACATCAAACAACACTGAACGACAACAAAAAAAAACTGAACAACATCGAACATCCTCAAGAAATGTAAACGATATGGAACATATTCTCACATCACTTCAGAATGACTTGAAATCATCTCGTAACACTTTGAAATGACTTAGAATCATCTTGTAACACTACAAAATGACTTAGAATCATCTCGTAACACTTTGAAATGACTCAGAATCATTTGTTAACACTTTGAAATGACTCAAAATCATCTCGTAACACTTTGAAATGACTCGAAATCATCTTGTAACACTTCAAAATGACTCAAAATCATCTCGTAACACTTTAGAATGACTCAAAATCATCTCGTAACACTTTAAAATGACTCAAAATCATCTTGTAACACTCTAGAATGACTCAAAATCTTCCTCTAACACTTCATAATAACTCAGAATAACCCCATAATGTCTCATCCTAACTCTCAGAATCACCCCAGTTCTAAATCACGTAAAGATCAAGAACAGTTCAAAATCAACCTGTAATGTCTCACATCATCTCGAAATCATCCTGAAATGCTCAGAATAATACCTTAATGTTCCTGCATCACACATTGCACCACATCACATCACATCAAAATCACATAAAAACCCTAATTCCTCTATTAATTGAATAATACAACATTATTTAATTAATTCACTTTTTCATCATTTCAGACAAATTTAATTTATTTAATAAAGTCCTAGAAACCCTAATTCCTCTATTAATTAAATAAAATAACATTATTTAATTAATTCATATTTCATCATTTTGACCAATTAAATAAATCTCATTTTTCAATAAAGTCCTAATCCCACCTTATTTCGTCCTCATTAATTAAATAATGTCAATTATTTAATTACGTCTCTAAATCACCTTATTCCCCTAAGTGGATTAAATTATTAAATAATAATATAATTACAACACTTTCCCACCAAACATTTGAATTAAATCAAACTATTCAAATCAAATCAAACTAATGCAACTTTTTTTTCAAAAGTCAAACTTGATTTGCACATTCAAACCCCAAAAAATAAATGAATTAATTAAATCAATTAATTCATATTCCTCACCCACTTTCTGATTGAGAAAATTATGATTACTGACTAATCAATCTAATTTGTTAAATAATCCATGTATTTTTCTAACTAAACAATCTATTCAGTTAGCTAAAACATCACATTCCTACCTAAGCCATCACAAAGTTGGCTGATCAATCTATTTAGTTACTGATCAATCACATTCTTGACTAGCCAATCTATTTACCAATCACAAAAATTGTGCAATCAACTTGGCACAATTATCTCATGTCTAAATCCTCTCAACACACTCCAACTGTTGATCTGGATATTCTTCAAAATGATCTTGATCATCCATTTCAAATCTATTTCCTATATAACAAACCTCTTTCCTCACAAATAAGGATCAAAGAATCAACATACATTGAGAAACGAAGTGTTTTCAAGATCATCATTGAGAGATAACTTCATCCACCATCTTCGATCAACCAAACACAAACAAGAATTCATCCACACTTTGCACACAAACTTTGGAGGCTTCACTGTGATAAGAGCAATCCAACATCAAGTGAATACACTCCACTACGGGATGGTAAAAGATATCTTTTTCTCTCATTTTGGTAATTAGTAGATTCCTTATCATGTTTGCATTAGTATAGTTTCAATTTCATATGTGTAGGAGTTTCTAGATTTTAGAGTTAAGCTTTTTGGTTGTAGATCATATTTCTTCATCAAATTTCTCTAATTTCCTTCTTGGATCTTTAATCTAACGTCCCTCATTCCCTCTCACATAAAAGTGAATTCTAGAAGTAAGATATCTATACATTCCATTTTGTAATTTATAGAGGTATTCTTGTTTGCACAATCTTTCACTTTTATTGCTATGGATAATTCAAAGGTTGTGAATAGTGCAGATAGAGTGCAAGTTAGTTTGAAGAGATATTTGAAGAATTTGTCGGAAGAGTTTTTTGGTGAATTCTCTCGCATCCCTCCAAGAGTGTTTCCTATAGAAGATATCTATGGGTTTTCTTACTACAAGATAGAATAAATGTCATTAGTTTAGTTGAGCATGTTATGGAAGAATGAATTGGAAGAGAGCGTTGATGCCTACAAAGTGTTAGTTGAAAATAATTTTTTGGAGGAAATTCCCTTTGTTTGAATTAAATAAGTATATTTGAATAGTATTGAGTATAATTCATGATGAATATTTTTGGATTGATGAGATACATTTGATTACTAAATAAACAATCAAATATTTAACTAGTTTTTGTTCCTCCAGACTAGTTCCCAAATGTAAAACTATGGATGAGCAAGAGATAATTGAGGTTACTGGTGCGAATCTTGAAGGGAAATAGATTGATTTGAGAATTTTTTGTGTAGAAACTCTATGCCATGATTGATTCTTTGAAATTCAGCATCTTTGGACTTGAAGTACATGTTGAAATTAGGTTCAATGAAGGAAATTTGTAAGATATCAAAGAAAAATTTGTAAATGCACATAGTCAAGTGATGAAGGAGTTGGAGAGTATACAGGTATGTGAAGAAGAGGCACACAAAATAATTTCTTTTTGCCTATATTGGTTTGGTAGTACACTAGATATAAGAAATGAGATAAGGATGAATGAGTCTCAGATGAGCACTCAAGAAAACACATACATATTAGAAGAAGATAGAGATAATCAGAGGTGGTCCTATATTTTACAGCTTCAGGAAAAAAAAATCTCTATATGATCGAAGGACACATATTATCAAGAAGTTTGTGGCACTCAAAGACATGATTAAACTAAGGCACACTTTTGTTTCTAGTGCTCTTGGTTGTATTGGAGAATTATCAAAGATTAATCTTAGTCCCAATACTCTAGAAGATGGTATATATTCAATAACTAAGCTTGAGCTATTTCACAAGACTCTTATGAGTAAAAAGGGTTCATGGTAAGAAGGAAACACATTGTGAAAGGTCATCCTAGAGAATCTGAGAGGTTCTTCTTTAGGTTAATTCAATTTGGTATTCATATATTTTTTTGGTTACACTTTGGAGCATATATACATACATTTTGAACCGTGTCCTTTGTCATTGATGTCAAAGGGGGAGAGATAGAGAGATAAAGAGATAGAAGTTATCAGAGAAAAAGATTTTTTTGAAGAAAAATTTTGATAGGGGGAGTATTCAGAATATTTAGTTGTGGTATATTTTAAAAACTATTTGTCATGCATGTTGCCATCAATGCAAAGGGGGAGATTTTTGGGCCTTGCAACATGAGCATGAATTATGGATGGTTTGTGTTAGTTGTCTCTATGTTTTCATTGATGTCAACATGGTGATAAGTATATGGGAAGTCTACCTGGTTTACTAGAAGTTTTTCTTTGTCAGTAATACTCTTTTGTGATGGATCAATGTGTTGGTATTCGAGTCTAGAATTTACCACAAGATCTGACATGAATCTAATATCTTAACCATGTTATCATGACCCATTTAGAAAACTGTATCCTAGATCTTGAGATGTCTTTCATTGTGAGTAGGAAGTTATCTCTGATAGATTTCAACTCAGTATTCTACTATTGTTTTGTGCTTGGCATATTGTGTGGGAGACTCCACATTCTATTAAGGTGAACATTCTTATGCTACACTTTTGTTGATGGTATCTTTGTTGGTGGTATGATGGGAAATTAATGTGTTCTCATATTTGGAAGGTACTTGTTTTGAGGTTTATTTGTTGGTTTGGACAGTTGTGTTCTAGTCTTGGCTGACTTAGCGTATGCAATGCATTATGGAGACTAGCTATGTTTTGTGGATGTTAGCTGACTTGGTATAATGCACTAAAAGGATTAAATGTTTAAATTATACATGGTGCCAATAAAGAGATTTTGGAAAAAATAATTCATCTAATTAGACCAACCTAATTGATGAATGAGATATATGTGTATATATATAAGATTTTTTGAGGAATGAGGAAGAGGTGAAGAGCGAGAAGTGGTGTTTGTGAAAGTGTGTGGAAGAAGGTTTGAGCCTAAATGCTTTATCAGTTGAGGATTGGTGCAGATTTGTTGAGCAATTGTTGTGTGAGGCACCACTTCATATTCTGAGCTTCATTGGTATTGTACCTTGCACATTGAAGGTGTATTTCACTAGTTCAACCTTCTGGTATTGATCCATTATCTTTGTATCTTGGTGGTTAGCCATCTTTTATAGTCAAGCAGTGAGCCTTTTTAAGGACAGCGAGTCCTAGCAGTGACCCTTGTAATATTTTATATCTGTATATAATATATTGTGAGTTAATTCTCACTGTGGTTTATCCCTTTCTAGGTTTTCCACGTAAAATCCTAGTGTTCATGTGTATGGTTGCATTAATTTTGTTTATATATTCCTTCTTGTTGATTCAATTATAATTTTGATAATGATGAGATGGATTTTATTATGATTTTATGGAATACTAATTAACCCCCCTCTCAGTATTTTAGATGTTCAACAATACCGTGCAGGAGCTGAATGTGAAATCCCAACACCCTAGGATCATCTTCCAAAGAAAAATATTTTCCAAAAGGGAGAAATGACAATTATATCTTGTTATGATTAAGGATACAATATTGATTGATTGAATATATCAATGCACATATGGTTCCTTTCTTATAAAGTAAAGGTTTTGAGATAGGATTAGACAAGATCATGACATGTATCTTAATATTGTACAATGATAAAAGTACCTCAAATTTATTAAATGAATTAGGACACAAGTATTAAATTCTATGGTAAGATAAGATAAGATCACATTACACATAAGAATTATATAAATATTACTCACAACCTAAGTAAACTTATCATGTAAATAAGACCTACAAGTAAACTAGATAGGTAAAATGCCTATTTACACCAACATTTTTTGTCATGCTTATCAAAATTTCAAAGATATTCAATCAAGTTTGACTACCAAAGAGTCTATAAAACAATGATGCCTTGGAAGTGATATCACCTTGACCTACCCCTCAACTCTAAATTAGTGGTAATTTTATTTCATGCACCATTTTCCTTTTATTCCTATTTGACTAATCCTTTTCTTTCTTTTCTTTTGTGATTGATATTTTATTGAGCTCTAGTGACTAGTTTTATTTCTTTCATATGATATAGAGGTTTTTTGAAAATGTTTTCTTCTTAAGTGTTTTCTAGTTCATGTGTTTTCTATGTAAAATTTGAGTGTTTGTCTTCCTCTCATACATGGTAATGGTATATTTGAGCTGTTTTTCTCTATTTCTACTATTTTATTTTCTTGGTGTTGGTCACTTTTATGGTGTGTTTTCATGAACTAGAGAATTTTTATTTGTTCCCCTCATTTTTAAAATTTTTCTATTTTTTGTATGATTATTTTTAATGCCCTATAATAGTCACTTTCCCACTTGAGAAATTCATCTATCATTGTTCAATAATTTTTTTTCCTTATGATATCATTTCTCCATAAGCCTTGATGTTAGGAATCATACTTATGGGCTTGATCCTTATCATATTATTCTAGAATGAGTTCATTCAAGCCACTAAATCCTAACTACCATAATAGTAAATTTATTCTATATTTTTTTGAAGTTAATGTTTTGGCCATACTCATATTTTGGTTTGTTTAGTGTTTTATCCAAATGACATATCCCATACTTATATTTTATTTTTAGTTTTTTGGGGTTAAGGTTTTAGTCATCCTCATATCTAGGTACCTATTTTAGGGTGTATCTAAAGTATAACTCCCATCCTTAAATTATTTTTTTACCCTTTTTGGAGTGAAGTTTTTGTTCATCCTTGTGTCAAGGTACCCATTTTAAGGTGTCTTTGATTCCCCTCCTATGCTTAATTTTATTCTATTTATTTTTAGAGTGAAGGTTTTTGTTATTCTCACATCTAGGTAACCATTTTAGGATGTCTTTGAATTATAATTCTCATCATTATGATTTATTTAATATTTTTTAAATTTATATTTTTGTTCACTTTCATGTCTAGGTACCCATCTTAGGGTGTCTTCAAAGCTTTAACACTATACTTAGTTTTATTATGTTTCTTTAAAAGTTGATTCTTTTGTCATAGGTACTCATTTTTCCATGTCCCTAAAGATTTATCCTTGATTAATTTTCACTATATCTTTTATTGGGATCATGATTTTAGGCATGTTCTTACCTATCTACTCATTTTATAGTGTCCTTTATGTCTTATAGCCAACTATTTTTCACTCTATTTTATTAGGATCATGATTTTGGGAATGTCCTTACTCAAGTACTTATTATAAATTATTCCTAAAGTCTTATCCCAAACTACCATATGCTTTATTATTTGATAGGATCATGATTTTGGGTATACCCTTATTTGTATATTTATTAAGAGGTATTCCCAATCCCAAAAACGTTACACTTTATAACTAGTTTTTCCTTTAGATGTGATTAAGTGGTTTAAACTCAATATAATTAAACTTGAAGGATTACTAGTACTCTAAGTATGGATAATTTTGGGATCTTGAATGTCAATTATCTAACAAGAATATGCTAGAGAATTTATCCATAAGAAATAATAGGCATTGTGGTAAGAACCTGTAGGTACTTTAAAAGCTTGTCTAATCACTATATTTTGATCTAAGTTCTTTAGTTACATGTTGTAATATATGATCTAGTGGGGTTAAAAGTTTATTGATCATGATCACTAACCAATTTTGAGAGATTACAATTTTAAATACTCTAATAGTCTTGTGTGTAGTTGGAAATACATATGAAACAAGGGAAACAACCACAAAAGTGTTGCAAGTATAGATGTGTTTGGTGGTGTTTTCATTAATGTTGTCATTGATTTCAACTCAGTTCAGAGTGATTGAAGGTGGTACTTGCATAGTTGAGATATTGTAGAATTGTTGAGAGTACATGGAGCTATATTTATGAAGTTGCAATTGTGTTGATGCTAAGTGCTTTTGAGAAAATTAAGAAATAATGAAGACTATGTTGAATGTGCTCTAATATTGTGCTCTAAATTTCTTCTATGTTGATCCTATGCCTATGTAGATCTATAGTAGTGATCATGAGATTTAATGGATAATATATCCTAATTTTTAGCTTCTAGGTTGATGAATTGTGAAAGATGTGTGAATTAGTCTGTCAAAACTATTTTTCTATGGATTAGGAGAGATGTCTTTGCTCTACAACCTTCAGGTGGTTCATCTTAGATCTTGTGTATCTGGAATAAGGTCATTCTTGATGTTTTATATGTTTTGACAAAATTTCTTGTGGTTTGGTGCTTCGAAAGGCTTGCTCCAAAGTTATAGTGTGTTTTTGCTCGGTTTAAATGGACTGTTGAAAAGTGTTTTGCAAATAAAGATTGTTGCAGTTGCTGCAGATGTATCTGATGGTTTCTAAGATGTGTTCAAGTGTCTAGTGAAGCATGTTGGATGATACACATGTGATCATCTTGTTGGAGATGTGTGTACTTCAAAGTTCTTGGGTGTTTTCATTAGGTTTGGTCGACCTTGTGTTTACACATTATATGGATATTATGCATCGATTAAGGAAGCATGTGATGGATCCAAGATGTTGTTGGGGTCTTAATGAAATATTTCATTGGTCTTCTCTCATTATTATCCATCACAAGAATGTTAGGTAGCTGACCTAAATTGAATTTTGTAAAATGAATAATGTATATCCAATCTTGGAGAAAGTTTCTAGGGTTGAAGATGGTATAAAATAAATTAAATATGTTGCAAATTGTAAAAAAATGAAGTGAAGTGTGTGAAAAAATGTGAAAAGTAGAGTGTTTAAGAGTGAATTAAGGTACCAGTAATTTGATGTGTTAGATTCCTGAAAGAAGTGATTTTATGGTGTCTACAATCTATTGATCAAGTTGTGATTGTGTGAAACCTATTGTGATGGATCTTTATTTATCCTTTCTTTATATGTAGGCAGTGAGCCTCCTTTTGGATAGTGAGTCCTATCTGTAGGAAGTGAGCCTTTGTACCTAGATAGTAAGCCCTCTAGTAGTGAGCCTTTGTATCTAGTATTTTATTTTTACTATATTGTGATTTAATCCTCATCGTAGTTTTTCCCTCATTCGGTTTTCCACATAGATATGGTGTATTTGATGTTTTCTTTCTGTTATTTTCATTTTATGTTTACTCTTAATAATAGATTAAGTTAAAGTGCAATTTTGTAGGGTTAGAAGTAAACTAATTTGGTACAACTAATTCACCCCCCTCTTAGTTGTCTTGTGCATTTCAATAATTGGTATGGGAGCTCTAATTCCTTAGTGAAAATCTTAACCACTTGAGGTAGATCAGATGGCACACAAGTTGTAAATCACTATTTTTCATGGAG
Source organism: Sequoiadendron giganteum (assembly GCA_007115665.2). Taxonomy (NCBI): domain Eukaryota; kingdom Viridiplantae; phylum Streptophyta; class Pinopsida; order Cupressales; family Cupressaceae; genus Sequoiadendron; species Sequoiadendron giganteum. The sequence continues at coordinate 240,222,116 of CM021101.1, forward strand.
TTGATTATAGTGACTGGAAAGTATAGATGAGAGGTTACCTGATCTCTCTTGGGTTCAAGAATTGGAAAGCTATTGAGACAAAGTATGTTGAGTCGACTAGTGGTCCTTCATCTATAGATGATATTTTTTCCTATGAGGAGAATGAAAAATAAAGATATTCTATCTTCAGTGCTTTATCTAAAACTCAAAGGACAAAAGTTATCTCTTTAGGAACTGCTTATGAAGTATGGGAAAAATTGAAAGATATGTATGAAGGAAATGATAGAGTGAAATTGTCAAGGAATCTAACAACAAAATATAAATTTGAGAACTTGAGAATGGAATAAATTGAAGATATTGTAAGCTATTATTAGAGAGTTGAACTTTCAGCAAATGAAATCAAGAACCAGGGCGGTACCATGACAAATGAAGATGTAATTGAGAAGATCTTCATGACCCTACTAGATAATTTCCATGATAAGGTCCCTGATATTGAAGAATATATCATCAAAATACATTTACTAAGGAGTAGATATTTGGCACATTGTATGCATTTGAGATGAGGAATTTTGGAAGAGAAAAGGAGAAAGCTGAAACAACCTTTAAAGAAATTAAGATAGGAGATGATTCAGATAATAATGATTGAAAAGAGTTGGAAGCAAAATTTACAAGGAATTTGAAGAAAGGTACTGGTAAGTACAAAGGTATGTTGCATTTTAAATTTTTCATTTGTGGAAATATTGGTCACTATGATTCAAGATGCCCAAATAGAGCTACACATAAGAAAAAAATAGATAATGATAATTACAAAGACAAAAAGGATAGGAAGTTCAAGAAATTGTATTATGTTAGAGAAGATGCAGGAATTTCTTTTGATGAGTTTGATTTTGAGGAGGATAAAGATGAATGCTTTTTTTTGGCATTCGAAATTAAATTTGTGTCTACTAACCATGGAGTATGTGAAAGGTAATATGATATGGAGAGCAAGAAGGATGAGATGGAAGGTACTCTATTTATTGCCTTTCATGCTAAACAAGATGAATACTATTGGCTAATTGACAGTAGATGTTCAAATCATATGATTGGAGATAAGAGTAAGTTCACTAAACTTGAAAAGTATGATGGAGGATTAGTTATGTTTGGAGATGATTTTGGTGATAAGATTGTTGGAAAAGGAAGAATTAGTCTTGATGGAAAACATAGTATTGATTATGTCTATTATGTCAAGGGATTAAGGCATAATATTTTGAGTGTTGGGAAAATGTGTAGCAAAGGATTTAAGCTCGTGTTTCAAGATAACACCTGTGAGATCAGAAAATGGTTTGGAACTATGGTAGGAGTAGGAATAATAACTCATGGAAACATCTATCAGCTTAAGAGTTGTGACTGTTAGTGCTTTGTTTCTCATATTGAATGAAAGTTGGATTAGATAAATAAAAGAGGAATTACAGTAGATAGAGAAGAATCAGACATGGGAACTAGTTCCTAGACCAGAAAACAAGAATGTGGTTGGTTCAAGATGGGTATTTAGGAATAGGTTAAATGAAGATGGTGAGGTGGTAAGAAATAAAGAAATAATTGTATGCAAAGGTTATTCATAAATTGAAGGAATATATTTTGAAGAAACTTTTTCACTAGAGGCAAGAATGGAGGGCATTCAAATGTTTTTGGAATTTTCTACTCATAAAGACTTTATAGTGTACCAAATGGATGTCAAGTATGGATTCCTAAATGGAGAATTGAAAGAAGAGGTGTACATGAAACAACCAAAAGGATTTTAGTTATTAGACAAATTGAACATGGTCTGAAAATTGAAAAAGGAATTATATGGACATAAACAAGCTCCCAAAGCATGGCATGAAAGGTTGGATAGATACTTGACACAATGAGGATTCAAAAAAGGCTTTGTAGAAAAAAAATTCTATTTCAAAGTTGATAAAATCAAAATGTTGATAGTTGTGGTGTATGTTGATGACATTATTTTTGGTGGAAATGAAGGAATGTGCAAGAAACTTGCAGAGGAGATGCAAAAAGAGTTTGAAATGTCTATGATTGGTGAGTTGGATTTCTTCCTTGGAATACAAGTGAATCAAGCTGATAAGAGGATATTCATTTTACAATCTAAGTATGTCAAATAATTGTTGAATAATTTTGGAATGGATGACTCCAAACCAGTCTATACCCCTATGGTAACCAGATGCACACTAAGTAAGGATGATGAATCTTCTAAAGTTGATCAGAGCATGTATAGATCTAAGATTGGTGGACTATTGTATCTTACTACTACTAGACTAGATATCATGCATGCAGTATTTTTGGTTGCAATATTTCAAGAAGAACCTAAAGAAACATGTTATTTATGAAGAGGATATTCATATATTTAAAGGGAACTATAGATCATGGTCTATGGTATCCTAGGGATATTTATTTCACATTGAATGCCTACACTGATGTAGATTGGTTTGGTTGTCTAGATGACCAAAAGAGTACAAGTGGTGGTGCATTATTCATTGGAGGAAGATTGGTATCATGATTGATTAAGAAACATGATTCAGTTTCTTTATCCACTAAAAAAGTTGAGTATATTGTAGCAACATCCTATTGTACACAATTACTTTGGATGAAGAAAACATTGAAGGATATAGGTGTGATAAGTGATGTCCCTATCCCTATCTTTTGTGACAATAAAAGTGAAATAAACATTTCAACGAATATGGTGATGCATTCTAAGAAAAATAATATATCTATTAGGTATCATTTCTTGAGGGAGAAGGTGTTGTAGAATGAATTCAAGCTTGAATATGTGTCTACCAAGGGACAAATTTATGACATATTCACTAAGGCTCTTCTGAAGGATACTTTTTAGTATCTCAGGGGGAAGCTAGGGGTTACTACCCCTCCTTCCTTGAATTAGGTGCACATGAAGGTGCATTAGTCTAGTGGATTCACAGGTTCCTTTTGGTTTGGACTAATGATTGAGGTCTACTCCTTAGGGGGAGTAGAGAGCTTCATTGTTGTAGCATGTGATATGGGTGTACTTCTAAGGGGGGGTGATCAGAGTTTTATATCGCAGATGTTTTATGAAAAAAATTACTTTACCATTGATGTCAAAGGAGGAGAGAGAGTCATGTGAAAATATTAGAGGGGGAGAGAAAATATTGTAAGGAGAAGAGAGTGAAGAGAAGAAGAAGCAAGAGAGTATGTATGTTGTCTTTGATGGTTTTTCACATCATGTGTTGTCATCAATGACAAAGGGGGAGATTATTGCAAGTATGGATGTGTTTGGTGGTGTTGTCATTAATGTTGTAATTGATGTCAACTCAGTTCAAAGTGATTGTAGGTGGTACTTAAATAGTTGAGATACTGTATAAGTGTTGAGAGTACATGGAAATATATTTATGAAGTTGCAATTGTGTCGATGCCAAGTTCTTTTGAGAAAATTAAGAAATAATGAAGAATGTGTTGAGTGTGTGTTTTGATTGTGCTCTGGTATTGTTCTCTAAATTTCTTCTATGTTGATCCTATGCCTATATAGATCTGTAGTAGTGATCATGAGATTAAATGTACAATATATCCTAATTTTTAGCTTTTGGGTTGATGAATTGTAAAAGATGTGTCACCAGTGTGTGAACTGGTTTGGAAGAACTATTTGTCTGTGGACTCAAAGAGATGTCTCTACTCCCTAGTTTTTTGGCAGTTCATCTCAGATCTTGTGAATCTCGAAGAAGGTCATTCATGATGTTTTCCATGTTCTAAAAAATATGTTTGTGGCTTGGTTCTTTATAAGGCTTGTTCTAGAGCTACGATGTGTTTCTGCTCGGTCTAGATGGACTGTTGAAGAGTTTTCTAAAAATAAATATTGTTGTAGTTGCTACAGATGTATTTGATAGTTTCTAAGAGGTTTTCAAGTGTCTAGTGAAGAATTTTAGCTGATCCACATGTGATCATCTTGTTGGATATGCAAGTACTTCAAATTTCTTGTGTATTTTCATTAGGTTTGGTTGACCTAGTGTTTAGTTAAATGGATATTATGCATCGTTTAAGGAAGTGTGTGATTGATCCAAGATGTTGTTTGGGTCCTAATTAAATATGTAATTTTTCCTCTCATTATTATTCACCATGGGAATGTTGAGTAGCTGACCTAAATTTAATTTGTAAAAAGAAGAATGTATAGCCAACCTTGGAGAAATTTTCTAGGGTTGAAGATGGTATAAAATAAAGTCAAGATGTTGTAAATTGTAAAAAAAGGAAGTGAAGTGTGTGAACAAGTGTGAAAAGAAGAATGTGTAAGAGTAAATTAAGGTAGTAGTACTTTGATATTTTAGATTCCTAGAAGTAGTGAGCTAATGGTGTCTGCAATCTATTGATCGAATTGCAACTATGTGGAACCTATTATGGAGGATATTGATTTATCCTTTCTTTATTTGTAGGTAGTGATCCTCCTTCTGGACAATAAGTCCTATCTATAGGAAGTGAGCCTTTGTATTTGGAAAGCAATCCCTTTGGTACAAAGCCTTTGTATCTGGTATTGCATTATTACTATATTATGAGTTAATCCTCACCATGGTTTTTCCTTCATTGGGTTTTCCATGTAAATTTGGTGTATCTGGTGTTTTCTTTATGTTATTTGCATTTCATGTTTATACTTAATAACATTTTAAGTTAAAGTGGAATTTTTTAAGGTTAGAAGTAAATTAATTTGGTACAACTGATTCAAACCCCTCTCACTTGTCTAGTGCATTTCAACAAAAAGGATATGGAGTAAAAATTAAAGGGCTATCACCCTACCTGGGAGATTTCCTATCCCTATGTAGATATTGGAAATACTAATCTCAAGCATGTGATGTCCAAGATTTCTTGTAGATGCTTAACGAAGAATAAGATCAAGGGCTAGAAATGTACATGTGTTCTCTTGTTTCTAATTTACATTCTTTAAATGATAATATAAATTATTTCATGTTGATTTTATTCTATAGTAATAATTTTTTTTAGACCTAGTTAATAAAATATGTAATTTGTTGGAAAAACAAGGATAGAAAACTAAGGGGGGGGGGGTTGAATTAGTTGTTTCTAAAATCATACTTATACAACATTAATCAGCCTTAAATCTTAGATTTGATAAATAACAGTGCAAGCATAAATTAATAACACATCAGAGACACATGAACACCAAGATTTTCTATGTGGAAACTCTATTAGGGGGAAAAGCACGGTGGATGTTAGTCCACAATATTATACCCTGTTAGAAGTATAATGAAGAATGAAAAGGGAATGCACTTGCATTCAGGTGCACTACCTAGAGAAAAATACTCAAAGGGAATGCTCACTTCCTTAAATAAAATATTAGATTAAATCCATCTGATGAATTTGAACTGAGAAATTAGCTTCTAAAAAATCTTGATAATAGTTCTAGTTAGGTGCACAAAAACTTCTACACACTCTTCCACACTCTTCTCAAACTTCTTCACACTCTGCTCTACTCTTGAATGATTTGGCCTTTTTTTGCACATGTACACCTCTTGCACACACTGATAATTGCCTCTAAATGAGGAAAACAAACACTTATATATATCTGCTATACAGATTTACATCCACTATTTAGTCGGCCTCAAATAAAGAATAAATTACAACTATTGGCCTCAATACATGAATAAATTTCAATGCACACCAACACAATGTAGTCACAACATAGTGAGGACCCAAAAAAACACCTTCAAACATGCCAAACAATAAAATATTAATCTTCATAGATCCACAACATGCTAACACCATCATGTTGGCCAAGAACATGAATACTAGAGCACACATCAGAAAAATATCTGATCACGAACACTTTGATCAATGTAGATGTACAGAAAGGATAGAGTATGATCTAGACTCATCCATGAACATCATAGGTACATGCACAACACATGAAATTACCAGAATTTCATCCGCTTCATCCAAGACCACCACCTATAGAAACTGAATAACTCTAGGAACACATATCTTCATAACTTCCACAAATCTTGATGTCAACCTTTGAAAATTTCAAAACAACATATTAGAAAGCTTCAGAAAAAAAACCTTTGAAGAACACCTTTATATATTTAATGTACAAAAATTTCCAACATTCTAACCTTCTTAGCTTCATTGGTTGCCAGAAATATTATTTTTACAAGTTTCTCAATATCCTTGACATATACAGCCTTAAGCATCATCAATGATAATAGTGTTGACATCAATGAAAACTACATATTAGAAATGCAACCACAACATCCAAAAATCTCCCCATTTGGCATTGATGGAAACACATGATGTGAAAAATAATGCCACCAACCCAGCTAGCTCTTCTCCAACAATATCCCCCTGAGATTATGCACTCTTTCTTGTTTCCTTTTTCTCCCATGTTTTTCACATTTCACATTTCACATTTCTCTTCTCTCCCCATTTGACATCAATTGAAAAGGTACACATGCTCTGATCACAAGTTTGAATCATTTGACTACTCCCCCTGAGTAGCAGCCACCACAACATCAATCTGAAATAAGATATGGCTATGAATTCATAGAATAATGCAAATACCTACATCTTAGTTCTGATCAGGAGGGGAAATCACCCCTAACTTGAATTTTAGGTACTCAAAAGTATCCTTAGGCGATGACTTAGTAAAGATGTCTGCAATTTGCTTCTTCATAGGTATATACTCCAGTCTAACTTCTTTGTCACTCACTTTATCTCTCAGAAAGTTTTATTTGATGGATATATGCATTGTCTTTGAATGAAACATTGGATTCTTGGAAATATTAATGACACTTGAATTGTCACAAAATATGGCAATTAGTTCTTCATACTCAATTCTAACATCTCTCAACATTTGTTTCATCCACAATACTTGGGTACAACTATTTGTAGCAGCAATAAATTATTCCTCAGCAGTAATTAATGAAACAGAATTATGCTTTTTGCTTAGCCAAGATACCAATTTCTTCCCTAAGAAGAATGCACCACCACTACTAATCCTCCTATCATCCACATCTCTTGGCCAATCAACATCAATGAAATATTTTAAGATAATATCATCATCCCTAGGATACCAAATACCAAGATCAACTATCCCTTTCAGGCATCTAAAAATTCTTTTCGCAAAACTTACATGAGATTCTTTAGGATCAACTTGAAATATAGCAACCATGTATATAACATTCATTATATCTAGTATGTTTTGAGTCAAATAGAGTAATCCACTAATCATTGACCTATTTCTTGTTTGATTTTCTTTAGGAGAATCATTGTTATGTTTAAGTTTGCATCCGGTTATCATAGGTGTACGAACTAGCTTTGAATCTTCCATGCAAAAAAAAATTAGTAGCTCTTTCACATACTTAGACTGAGATATGAAAATTCCATCATCTAATTGAGTTATTTGTAATCCTAAAAATAATTTTAATTCTCCTATCATTGGCATATCAAACTCCCTTTTCATTTCCTTAGCAAAATTCATACACAAATCATCATCACCTTCAAAAATAATATCATCAACAAAGACTTCAATGATCAATTCTTTATTTTGATCCAACTTGAAATACAAATTGTTGTCAGTAGTACCTTTATTGAATCCAAGCTTTAATAAATATTTATCCAATCTATCAAACCAAGCTCTAGGAGCTTGCTTAAGTACATACAAAGCTTTCTTCAATCGACATACCATGTATTTTTCATTAGTCAATTGAAATGTATGTGGTTGTTCAACATAGACTTCTTCTTCTAGCTCACCATTCTGAAATGTTGACTTTACAACAATTCTAGCAACAAGGAAATTTTTTCTTTAAAATCAATACCTTCCATCTGTGAGTATCCTTTGCAAACTAGTCTTTCTTTGTTTTTGACCACTTCACCTTGCTCATTCAGCTTATTTTGGAAGACCTACTTGGTTCCAGTCACATTTTTTTCTAAGGTCTAGGAACAAGATCCCATGTATCATTCTTCTCTATATGCATTAATTTTTCTTTCATGGCTTCCATCCAATGTTCATCTTTGCATGCTCCATTGATATTGCTAGCTCAGCTTTGGAAATAAGACAATACTCTTCCAAAATTCTTATTCTAGTTTTCACACCTTTTGTCTTGTCTCCTATGATCTGATCGTCAGAATGATTTCACCTTACATATCTGGGAGTTTTAGGATTTTCTCTAACTTCTTGTTCTTGTATTATTTCTTCTGCACTTTTTCTAGTCTTTGCCTCTTGATTCCCTTGGTTCACCAGAATAATCTAAAGTTGATTCTATATCTGAACATCATTGTTAGTATTATCATTTTTATCATCTGAATCATATCCACTATATTTGGATGGTCTAACAATATCTTCATCAACTTTGACATTTTCACTTTCAACCATTTTCTTTAACCTCTCATTAAAGCACCGATAAGCTTTACTTTTAGTAGAGTAACCCAAAAGGATTCCTTCATCACTTCTAGCATCAAACTTTCCTATATCATCATCTCTCTTAATGTAATAGTTTCTTCCATTTTTTTTGAAATACTTGATAGTAGGCTTATAGCCAAACCATAGCTCAAAAGGTATCTTACCAAAATTATTTTTCACATACACCCTATTAATGGTATACACAACAATACTTACAACTTCTCTTTGGTAGAAATGAGGAAAATTTTATTCTAGCATCATGGTTCTAGTAGTGTCTAGAATGGTTATGTTATTTCTTTCAACAACTCCATTTTGTTGAGGGGTCCGAGGAGAAGATAATTGTCTTTGGATTCCATGCTCTTCACAAAAAGAATTGAATTCCTGAGAAGTGAATTCACCACCTCTTTCTGATCTTAGACATTTGATCTTTTGACCTATCACATTCTCTACCATAGCTTTGAAAATTTTGAACTTGTCTAATGCTTCATGTAAAACTCTTAAGAAAGCAACCCATATCATTCTAGAACAATCATCAATGAGCAATATAAAATACCTTTCACCTTGTAGACTTCTGATTCTAGATGGACCACATAGATTAGTATGTATCAAATCCAATACTCCATTAGAGATATATTGTTTACTTCAGCAATAATTCCTTCTCTGATTTCCCATCTGACATTCCTTGCACATAGTGTCAGTAGGATTCACTAACTTAGGAAGAACTCTGACTACTTGATTAGTGCTTATCTTGACAATGTTATCAAATTTCATATGACACAAACTTCTATTCCATAGCCATCTTACATCAATCTGAGAAATTTAACAAATTTCACTAGCAACACTCAAATGAAAGATATTACCTTTTGAATTTGTACCTGAAGCAATCATATTTCTAGAAATTCCCCTTATTTTTCACTTAGCATCCTTGAATTGAATATTGTAAACCTTTTCTACCATCTATCCAACACTTAACAAGTTATGCTTTAAGCCTTCTACATAAAGAACACCATCAGTATTATGCTTACCACCAAAAGAAATAGTGCCTTTGCCATAAATCACACCAAAAGTGTTGTCTCCAAATCTTACAACACCACCATAATAGTCTTCCAAGCTTACAAAATTTCTTCTGTCACCAGTCATATTATGTGAGCATCTGCTATCAATTTCCCACTCATCTTTTTCTTCATTTCTTTTGGCATGAGCTTTCTCAACATTCACATTACTAGAAGATTTAGTGGACATCTGTCCATTCTCTTTGATAGCAATAAATACCCAGTCATCTTCACTTATGGTTTCTTTATTAGATTCTTCATTAGTTACACCTTCAACATAATAACATTTCCTTTGAAATCTAGTCTTCTCAGGTTTGTACTTAGAAACTCTTTTAGGACATCTAGATGCAAAATGACCTATTTTACTACAAGAAAAAAATTTGATAGGCAACTTTACTCTATACTTACCATAACCTTTGGCTTCTCTTTTCACAATCAATGCTTCCAATTTTTCCAATTCTCTTTCTTCATCTTCAATATTTTTCATTTCATCTTAATATTTGAATGTCCTTTTGGAACTCTCACCTAGATTGTATCTATGTTGGTTTTTTCTAGATACTGTAGCTTTGAATGCATATTCAGTCTTAGGAGAAGATTCACCAAATTCACTCAACTCAAATGCAACAATTTTTCCAATCAACATGTCTCTTGTAATATTTGCAGTGTCTTGAGTTCATCAATAATATGAGCTATTGTTTTGTAGGAGGGAGCCACAGATCTAAGTATCTTAGCCACAACTTCTTCATCCTCCAAGGTTCCACTAGCACATCTAATGTTCATCACCAGTTAATTTATCTTTTGAGAAAAAGAGAGGATATTCTCATCTTCACTCATCTTCAAGTCTTTGCACTTGTCTTTTAGACTTTGTAGCTTAGCACTTTTCACTAGCGTATCTCCTTCATATAATGTTTCCAAATTTTTCCAGATCTGGTATACAGTCTTCAATCCTAACACATTTGTCATCTATGAATCTATCAAAGCACTCAATAATTCTTCAATAGCCCTTCTATTAGCTTTTGCTTGCTTTATCTCATCTTCAAAGGACAAACCATTCTAAGGAATAGTATATGCACTTTGTGTAATATTCCAGAAAGGTTCTCCAGTGCACTTGAAATGACACTCCATTCTGACTTTCCATAAGGAGTAGTTTGTACCATCAAATCTACGACTATCTTTCTTGTATGATGCCATCTCAAATCACCTCAAGCTGACAGGGTTCTTTAGAGGAACCTTCTCTAATACCAATTTTAAAAAAAACAAGGATAGACAACGAAGACGGGGGGGTGAATTAGTTGTTTCCAAAATCAGAATTATACAACATTAATTAGCCTTAAATCTCAGATTTGATAAATAACAATGCAAGCATAAATTAATAACACATTAGAGACACATTAACACCAATATTTTATACTTGGAAACCTTGTTAGGGGAAAAACCACAGTGGATGTTAGTCCACAAGATTATACCCTACTAGAAGTATAATGAAAAATGAAAAAGGAATGCACTTGCATTTAGGTGCACTGCCTAAAACACACTGCTCAAAGGGAAGGCTCACTACCTTACATAAAATAATTAGATTAAATCCATTTGATGAAGTTGAACTAAGAAATTATCTTCTACAAAATCCTGATTACAATTCCAGTTAGGTGCATAAAAACTTCTACACACTCTTCCACACTTTGCTCAAATTTCTTAACACTCTTCTCTGCTCTTGAATGATTTGACCTTTATTTGCACATGTAAACCTCTTGCACACATTGACCATTGCCTCTAATTGAGGAATAAAAACACTTATATATATCTGCTATATGGATTTACATCCACTATTCAGTCAACCTCAAATAAAAGATAAATTACAACTATCGGCCTCAATACATGAATAAATTTCAATGCAAACCAACACAAGTTGGTCACAACATAGTGAGGACCCAAAAAAACAACTTCTAACACACCAAACAATAAAATATTAATCTTCATGGATCCACAACATGCTAACAACATCATGTCGCCCAAGAACATAAAAACTCGAGCACACATCATAAAAATCTTTGATCATAAACTATAATACCCCTCTATTTTTCTCTTTTGATATATTTTGATGTGGTGGTATTTTATTCAGATGTTATTTTTGTGACATGCTTTAGATTAGCATTTTGAATATTTGAATTAATGATGTTTTATGTTTGGGTGATATTATTGAAGTGGACAAGATTGCATCACTTGCTTGCAAGCGCCCTGGGATTCTGTGATTCCCTCTTCACGGTGTGTTTTCTATGATGCAAATATACATGTGCGATATTCTATTGTTCGTAGGTTAACAGGTACAAGAAATCGACTCCACTTGATTTCATGGGGTTGAGCATGTCCATTGCCAATGGCATTTTATTGGGAGATAGTAGCTAGGTTTTCCGCATCAAGTCATCACCCTAGTCTTGAGTGTGTCGTTGGTTGTAGTTTGGTTCAGTTGTTTTTATATTGTTCTTTTGCCTTGATCTTATTAATTGCAAGTTAGAAAGGTTAAATAAATGGCCTATGCATTAAGTTGTGAATTAAATTAATCTAGTTATAATATGAAAAGTGTTATTTAATTTATTAATTAATTTAATTTAATTAATAAAATAATTTAATCTTAGATTAAATTTATTTTATTGATTAATTAAATTAATTGTGTTATTTTGAATTAAGTTATTCATTTTGGAAATTAATAGATATTTTGAATTTAAATTAAGTTTGAAAATTGAAAAGGGTTTTAATTTCATTTTTGGAAAATTTTAAATGCAAAATTGAAAATTGGAGATATTTTCTATTTTCTGTTTTTGAAAATTTATTATGGTGGTTGAATAGATATTTTCATTTTTTTTTTGGCTATTATTTTGATTTTTGGGATAAAAATTTGGGAGGATGAAAAATTGAAATGGAGGGAGAAGGAAGAAATGTTTGGTTTTGTGGGTTTTGGATTTGCTTGGAGGAACTGGGATCTGAAGAAGAATCACTGCACCCTTTTGGATATTTTCAAACTTTTGGAAACCAGGTTCATTTTATTCAATTTAAATTTATATATTTGAAATGTTGTTTGCAAATCATGTTTGGAAAATTCAAAAAAAAGGAATTTTGATGAAAACCCATTTTGAATCTGGTTTTAAAATCTTTAAAAACTTTGTTTTGAAAATGAAAATTCTCAAGAAAAATTGTGTTCATGGTTGTAATGTTCATTTTTATATATTGTTTTCCCAATTAGTTTTAGAAATCTCTGATGGGAATGTTGAAATATATATATATATTGAAATATATTATATATATATATATATATGTATGCATACATATATGCATATATGGTTATATATTTCTTTAATAAAAAAAAAAAGTTGCTGAGAAAGATATGGAACCTTGTTTTTATTAAAAACAAATTTCAGATTTTAAAATCCGTAGGGTAAAAACCCTCTAGTTTTTTTGGTTTTACAAAATATAATATAAAAAAAAACTTAGGGGAGGGGTTCGCTAGGGGCTCACCCCACCACGCCCCCATGGGAGGCATGTGGGGGAGTCGCGCCCAATGTGCGCCTCACTCCCATACACCGTTGTTGCTGCCACTAGTGGGAAGGTTGTGTTGAAACACAACCGTGCCAATTAATGGGTGCGGCCGTGTTTCAAAATAGTTGGCCCCTTTGTGGCATTCAATTGTGGTCAACACAGCCGCCCCACCTGCCTAAAATGCATGCGGCCCAAAAAAACATGCCTTGACCTTGTTTAAAATGAAAATGAAAATATATTTTAATATCTTAATATTATAGTTTTATAATATTAAAATATTAATATATGTATTTTAGTACTTAATATTATATTCATATAATATTAAAATATTAAAATATATATTTATTAAAATATTGTTTTGATTTAAATATAATTGAGAAGATTATAGATCAAAGTGCAACAGTCGAATTGAAGGATTGAGTTTAAAATAATATAATTGGGAAAGAACAATTATTTTGATTTACAGATAATATGTCTAATAGAGAAATTAATTAATGTTTAAATGTTTTATTTTGAAAATCAGAAATAGATGATTTTGAAAATGGTATGTTTTAACTCGATGAAGTAAATAATTATTTTATTATTTACAACTAATTGAGGAATTTAAGTTAGTGTGGTCATAATCAAATTATCGATTTTATTTTAAAATGATATATTTTGAAGGAACGAATATTGGATTTAAATGTAACATGTTTTAATAGAGAGAATAATTGATTTTAAGATGATTTATTTTGCAAAGGAGAAATAGTTATTTTAAAATAATATATTTTGAATCGTAGAAGTAACTATTTTAATTTATTAATATTTACAAGAAATTAGAGGATTAAATATTTGATTTAAATTTCTTCTTAAGTCTGAAAGAGACATTATTAAAATGCGGTAATAAATTAGTAAATGCAGTGGATTTATGTGGGTTGTAAGAGTAATCATGGATTTGAATGGTTTATTAAATTTAGTTCTCCCTTCTCAGTAATTAGAAGGGAAATGGATTACTTTGTTTAATTATAATTGTTTCTTACTGTGAACGAATTCATAAAGGGAAATGGATTTAGTATAACCAAAACTAGTTATTTCCTCACATTTGCTCTCATGATTGTTTCCTCTATTTTATTTGAGGAAGTGGATTAAGTGGTTTTAATATGTAAGTCTTCCAGAAGACCTTAGAGGTTGGGGGTTGTCATTGTGTGATGTCAATCGTTTGTCTTTCCTTGGTTAGTGCTTGAGGTTGTGTCAATGTTTTACACAGCTTCCACGAACAGGGATGTCTTGTGTCTCCTATGGAAGGATTGGATTATGTGATTTGTGGATCCTTGTAAGGAGTGGTGTTGTTATCATTGTTACCTCCAAAGTCGGAGTGAGTTCCTTTTTATGTCTCCTCCTAGAGTTGGAGTGGTTGTGTTGTCTTGTTGTACACAATTGGGCTTTCATTGCGATTGGTTATGTCTAGTTTGTTGTCAAGTAGAAGAATGACTTATGCTAGGGTCCAGAGCCATGAGAGGTAAATTGGGTAACCTTCGGAGGTAGTTTACTCGAGTGATAACTAAAGCAGTGTAATCCATGTTAGTAATGTTATGGTATACTTGTAGTTGGTACTTGATTGTTTTGTGTATGGTTTTTATTAACATACTTGTTCTATTATTTCTAGAAGCAATGTAACCATGTTAGAGTTGTACTTGAGTTGTACTTATATGATTCGTGTGCTTGGTTGTACCAATTTGATTCAACCCATGTCTAGAGGTAGTTGGTTTTGTCTAGTTATCCTTGTTACTATCTCCTAGCATGGGGGGTGGGCCTTTAGGTTCCACTTGGTTGGGTGGCATGCACCTTACTCCGTTGGGCTTCCTTCTTGTTCATGTTGATGAGGTTTCTAGTTGGAGAGCTCGTGGGATCCAGTTGCTCTTTATGCTTTTATTCATTTCAGTTAATCTTGTAATTTATTACCCCTCTTTGTTATCGAGGTGGGAGTTGTAATATTTAATCATGCTTTTGGATTTACCTCATTCGGGGAATGAGAGTTGTAACCTTATTGTTAAAAGAGATCTTATGGTATCCTTATTTTCTTTGATGAATTTATCTGGTATGAAATGTATGTGTTCTTATTTCATAAGTAATTAAATGTTTTGGTATCAATTATTTATTCTTGATGTGGGTTACTAAGTAATCTCAGTCTCGTAACCTTAGAGGTTGTTGCAATGTGTAGTGAACTTGCATATTAATCATACTTAAACAAAAAAAATTAGTTCATTTGAGTAGTTAATTGCAACTCCCTCTAGGGTTGTGTGGTGGGGTGATACACATGGTATCAGAGCCCTAGGTTCATACACTGGGTTCTCTGGGTACATTTGTGCCCACTGTGTTGTCCCTATGATTTTTTAGTGGAATTGTTAAGTGATCACATGTTCATGGCTTTTACCTTAGGATGATGTACTTTGTGGAAAAGAGTAGCATGAAAGTAACCTGATAAAAGGTTATGGTTGGAAGTTTTGTTACGTATCCCATGGGTTATGGTACTGGATGTTCCTATGGGATTGTGTATGTAGTTGTACCCCTGTAAATGTAAGAAACTAGTAATTGTATCTTGTTTGAGAGTTGTGAATACCTCGTACTTGCTTTGTATACCCATACGATGGAGATACTTGGTACCCATCCTTAAGGAAAAGTTATTCTTTGGTGTGGGAATTACCATACCATTATGTGTGTGTGCATGTTTGTTACCTGATTGAGGGCCAATCCGTGTGTGGTTGAAACTTACATATAAGAGTAACCAAGAGTAGTTCTTCTTCTTTTGGTTCTCTAGATCCTCAATCTGTAAAGGGATAGTAGCCACCATAAGTTCCTTGGGTGGAGTGTGTAGCATATGCATATCGTGACGCAGAGTGTCTTATCTCAACCAATCTCGAGGAAACATAACCTATACTTTCCCTTATGATGGATCAAGATACTTGATCCATAAGTGTTAACCTAATCCCTACAAATTTGAGTACAACAACATAGGTATGTTAGCTATGTCTGGACATCCGTGGAGGCATTGATCTAGCAGAGTAAAACTCATCTGTATGAGAGGTGAGACTCAGAGCCCCATAGTGCTATTATCGTATTGCATCATGTATATATACCATATCTTACTTGTGTTCCAACATGATGTACTAGATATGATGCCACACCCAACTGGTGTTTCGACATAGTGCTGGTGATGATGCCATGTGATGACACAATTTCCACATGCATAGACACGTGAAGGCGCATTATGAGATTTTCTTTGTTAGCCTACTTGTGTAATGAGCATTATGGGGCCTCAACACTTGTAGAGGGATAGTCATGGTTACCTTGACCATGTTGGTCGAGTAGCATATGGGTAGATCCTAGCCATGTATACTTCTGGCTTCAGTGAGTACCTGTGTCTGCCTTCTCCATGAGGTATCGCTATGTGGGGAGTTTTTTGCACATGCCTACTTTCGTGAAGCCACAAACACTCTGCCATGCGACATATGACCAGTACATTCCTATTCTGACTAGTGTATGACCATGTTGTGTGTGGACGCAATGTAGGGTGTAGCCAAGGAGTACACCCTATGCCATGTGGTTGGTGTTTTCACTCTGCACCACATGAGGGGCTATCACGATAGCTTGCTGTTGTTTCCTCCTTCCTCGTTTGGTGGCTAGTATCTAGTCACACAGTGTTGTATAGTGCAATTTTAAAGATTGTGAACTTTCTTTTGGTTATTGATGAATTTTTAGTTGATTGTGAGGGTTGACACTTTGTTTTATTTGATTGTGAAGGTTTAGCCACAACTTGTGATCTTATTTTCTTATAACCCTAGAGGTTATATATTTGATTCAGTGTTGAATTGTGCACATTTATTGCCTTATTGTTGAAATTAAACTTTAATTTTCTCTTCTTTATGAACTTTGTGGCTAAGCTAGCTATCATTGTTGTTTTCAATGTTGGCTATATGTTATATTGTGAATTCCTCTCCAAGGACATATGAGACGGACTTGGCAAGTGTGTACAAGGAAGTAGACGCATGAAACTTAGAGGATGGGAGTATGGGAGGCTGTTATGTAGTTAGGACCCACTACTCACCTTTGTGTGATGACTATCTCTTGGAGGCTAATCACCTTACACAACAAGAGATAGGTCATGGTGGTCTTTTTTGGATGGTTTCTCTTTATGTATGACCTAACACCATCAAGCCACTGATTGTGAGATATGGTATGTGATTTGGATATTGGCTCTTAGCTTATGGTTTATGTGAGATGGATATTGGTTCTTGGTTCATGGATTCTTTTATTATGGATTAGCATGCTGCTTATTGGTGTCCAGATGGACCCTTGTGTTGCCTTGTGATGATTCTTGCTGATGTGTATTGGTGCATATGTGTATTGTGCATGTTTATCCATGGTTATGTGTTTTGGAGACTTGGTTGGTGGTTGCTTCACCATGTTGTATTGGTTGGATTGACAATGTACTTGGCTGAGTTGTTTACGGCTCAGGTTGATGTGGTTTTTATGTTGAGGTTTGGAGTGGTTCAGTTTGGAACCCTTGGCCTTGTGTGATTGTATGGAGTTGGCACTAGGGGATTTTGTAGGCTTCCAAGAGTAAGCTTGACGCTAGGGGGGGAGGATGTAATACCCCTCCATTTTTCTCTTTTGATATATTTTGATGTGGTGGTATTTTATTCAGATGTTATTGTTGTGACATGCTTTAGATTAGCATTGTCAATATTTGAATTAATGATGTTTTATGTTTGGGTAATATTATTGATGTTAGATTCGTTAGTTGGTAATACTGTATTGGTGAAGGGGACAGTATTGCATCACTCGTTTGCAAGCGCCCTGTGATTCTATGATTCCCTCTTTACGGTGTGTTTTCTATGATGTAAATATACATGTGCAATATTCTATTATTCACAGGTTAACAGGTATAGGACATCGACTCCACTTGATTTCACGGGGTTGAGCGTGTCCATTGCCAACGACATTTGATTGGAGATAGTAGCTAGGTTTTTCGCGTCAAGTCATCACCCTAGTCTTGAGTGTGTCGTCAGTTGTAGTCTAGTTGAGTTATTTTTATATTTTTCTTTTGCCTTGATCTTATTAATTGCAAGTTAGAAAGGTTAAATAAATGGCCTATGCATAAAGTTGTGAATTATATTAATATGGTTATAATGTGAAAAGTGTTATTTAATTTATTAATTAATTTAATTTAATTAATAAAATAATTTAATCTTGGATTAATTTATTTTATTGATTAATTAAATTAATTGTGTTATTTTGAATTAAGTTATTCATTTTGGAAATTAATAGATATTTTGAATTTAAATTAAGTTTGAAAATTGAAAAGGGTTTTAATTTCATTTTTGGAAAATTTTAAATGCAAAATTGAAAATTGGAGATATTTTCTATTTTCTGTTTCTGAAAATTTATTATGGTGGTTGAATAGATATTTTCATTTTTTTTTTGGCTATTATTTGGATTTTTGGGACAAAAATTTGGGAGGATGAAAAATTGAAAAGGAGGGAGAAGGAAGAAATGTCTGGTTTTGTGGGTTTTGGATTTACTTGGAGGAATAGGGATCTGAAGAAGAATCACTACACCCTTTTGGATCTTTTCAAACTTCTGGAAACCAGGTTCATTTTATTCAATTTAAATTTATATATTTGAAATTTTGTTTGCAAATCATGTTTGGAAAATTTTAAAAAAAAGGAATTTTGATGAAAACCCATGTTGAATCTAGTTTTAAAATCTTTAAAAACTTTGTTTTGAAAATGAAAATTCTCAAGAAAAATTGTGTTCATGGCTGTAATGTTCATTTTTATATATTAATTTCCCAATTAGTTTTACAAATCTCTAATGGGAATGTTGAAATATATATATATATGTATACATATATGCATATATGGTTATATATTTCTTTAATAAAAATTAAAAAAAATTGTTGAGAAAGATTATGGAACCCTTTTTTTATTAAAAACAATTTTTGGATTTTAAAATCTGCAGGGTAAAAACCCTTTGGTTTTTTTTTTACAAAAATTAATATTAAAAAAAAAACTTAGGAGAGGGGTTTGTTGGGGGCTCACCCCACCGCACCCCCATGGGAGGCATGTGGGGGAGCCGCACCTAGCGCGCACCCCACTCCCATACACCGTCATTGCTGCCACCAATGGGACAGCTGTGTTGAAACACAGTTGACCCCTTTATGGGGTTCAGTTGTGGTCAACACAGCCACCCAACCTCAAACCATGCGCGACCAAGGGAAAAATGCATCCACCGCCCCACCTGCCTAAAACACACATGACCCGAAAAAAACGGGCATTGACCTTGTTTAAAATGAAAATGAAAATATATTTTAATATCTTTAATATTATAGTTTTATAATATTAAAATATTAATATATATATAAGATAATAATATATGTATTTTAGTACTTAATATTATATTCATATAATATTAAAATATATATTTATTAAAATATTGTTTTGATTTAAATATAATTGAGAAGATTATAGATCAAAGTGCAATAGTCGAATTGAAGGATTGAGTTTAAAATAATATAACTGGGAAAGAACAATTATTTGATTTACAGATAATATGTCTAATAGAGAAATTAATTAATGTTTAAATGTTTTATTTTGAAAATGAGAAATAGATGATTTTGAAAATGGTATGTTTTAACTTGATGAAGTAAATAATTATTTTATTATTTACAAGTAATTGAGGAATTTAAGTTAGTGTGTTCATAATCAAATTATCGATTTTATTTTAAAATGATATATTTTGAAAGAACGAATATTGGATTTAAATGTAACATGTCTTAATAGAGAGAATAATTGATTTTTAAGATGATTTGTTTTGCAAAGAAGAAATAGTTATTTTAAAATAATATATTTTGAATCGTAGAAGTAACTATTTTAATTTATTATTATTTACAAGCAATTAGAGGATTAAATATTTGATTTAAATTTCTTCTTATGTCTGAAAGAGACATTATTAAAATGCAGTAATAAATTAGTAAATGCAGTGGATTAATGTGGGTTGTAAGAGTAACCATGGATTTGAATGGCTTATTAAATTTATTTCTCCCTTCTCCGTAATTAGAAGGGCAATGGATTACTTTGTTTAATTATAATTGTTTCTTACTGTGAACGAATTTATAAAGGGAAATGGATTCAATATATCCAAAACTAGTTATTTCCTCGTATTTTCTCTTGTGATTGTTTCCTCTATTTTATTTGGGGAAGTGGATTAAGTGTCTTTAATATGTAAGTCTCCCAGAAGACCCTAAATTTTGGGGGTTCTCATTGTGTGATGTCAATCATTTGTCTTTCCTTGGTTAGTGCTTGAGGTTGTGTCAATGTTTTACCCGATTTCCATGAACAGGGATGTCGTGTGCCTCTTATGGAAGGAGTGAATTATGGGATTTGTGGATCCTTGTAAGGAGTGGCATTGTTATCATTGTTACCTCCAAAGTTGGAGTGAGTTCCTTTTTATGTTTCATCCTAGAGTTGGAGTGGTCGTGTTGTCTTGTTGTACGCAATTGGGCTTCCGTTGCGATTGGTTATGTTTGGTTTGTTGTCAAGTAGAAGAATGACTTCTGTTAGGGTCTAGAGCCGTGAGAGGTAAACTGGGTAACCTTCGGAGGTAGTTTACTCAAGTGATAACTAAAGCAGTGTAATCCATGTCAGTAATGTTATGGTGTACTTGTAGTTGGTACTTGATTGTTATGTGTATGGTTTTTATTAACATACCTATTCTTTTATTTTTGGAAGCAATGTAACCATGTTAGAGTTGTACTTGAGTTGTACTTGTATGGTTTGTGTGCTTGGTTGTACCAGTTTGATTCAGCCAGTGTCTAGAGGTAGTTTGTCTTGTCTAGAAATCCTTGTTACTATCTCCTAGCACGGGGGGTGGGCCTTTGGGTTCCACTTGGTTGGGTGGCGTGCACCTTACTCCATTGGGCTTCCTTCTTGTTCATGTTGATGAGGATTCCAATTGGAGAGCTCATGGGATCGAGTTGCTCTTTATGCTTTTATTCATTTCACTTAATCTTGTAATTTATTACCCCTCTTTGTTATCGAGGGGGGAGTTGTAATATGTAATCATTCTTTTGGATTTACCTCATTTGGGGAATGAGAGATGTAACCCTATTGTTAAAAGAGATCTTATGGTATCCTTATTTTCTTTGATGAATTTATCTGGTATGTAATGTTTGTGTTTTTATTTCATAAGTAATTAAATGTTGTGGTATCAATTATTTATTGTTGTTGTGGGTTAATAAGTAATCTCAGTCTCGTAACCTTAGAGGTTGTTGCAATGTGTAGTGAACTTGCATATTAATTATACTTAAACAAAAAAAAAAATAGTTTGTTTGAGTAGTTAATTGTAACTCCCTCTAGCGTTGCGTGGTGGGTCATTACACATACACTCCAATCTATGCGGCCATACAAAAAGAATAGAGTAAAATGTAGACTCATCCATGAATGTTGCAGGTACATGCACAACACATGAAATTACCAGAATTTCATCCACTTCATTCAAGAACACCATCTACAGAAACTCAATAACTATAGGAACATAGATCTTCATGACTTCCACAAATCTTGATGCAAACCTCTGAAACTTTGAGACAGCATACTAGAAAGCTTCAACAACAAACCATTTGAAGTGCACCTTCAGATATTTAATGTACAAAAATTTCCAACATTCATACCTTCTCAGCTTCAATGACTTACAACAATATTATTTTTACAATTTTCTCAATATGCTCGACATATACAACCTTAAGCATCATCAATGCTAATAGTGTTGACATCAATGACAACCACATATCAGTAATGCAACCACAACATCCAACATAATTTAATTTTGGGGCTTATGATTTTAAAATAAGTGTAACTCATGAGTTTTAGGATTAGGGATCAATTTAGGATCTGGGAAAACTTGTTATAGCATTTTTACTATTAGGCATCCATGATGGGTATACATTTTTAGTTTTGAAAATTTGTAAAAGGGGTTGGAATTTTTTAAGGATATAAGTGTTACTTGGTATTTTTACACATTCACCAACATGCAAGTATAAAACAAGAATGAACCATCTCTCATAAAAGGAAATAAACATCAAAATATTGATAACCATAAGGTCTTGGTTATCAAATCATGATTGTTTTGGATAGTCTAGTAGCTCATGTAGTTGTATCTATATGAATGGATATTGGTAATCAAGTAACATATGGTAAATTACATAAGATAAGGAAAGATTTGATATAAATTCCTAAAAAGGCTACTCCAATTATTTATTACTCAAATGTTAACACTTTTAAAAATATATCAACATTAGGACAACTTGTAACTATGAAATATCTAATTTATAAAAAAAAAAATAAGCATTAAGATCCTAGTTTAATCCTAATATACTCCTAACTAATTAAATCTATTAAAAAATTAAAAATATTCTAGGGTTTAGAGAAATATAAATGGCCAATGATACACTCAATTTTAGCCTTGATTTTGAGAGGTATGGTAAAATAAAAAATAAAATATGTACTATATATCAATATTGAATCCTATCACAAATAATATATATACAAGATTCTAGGGATTTTAATAATTTTTTTGAGCTAAGTACATGAAACTGCCATGTTACATGTACACATTTCACACACTAATGCTAGTTTGAGGAATTTATTAAGAGTTGACCATGTAATTAAATCTATCATCAAATATATAATGTATCACCAAAAATAGAGAGAACATTTAAAAGAAAAAGATATGATCCTTTGATTGTTTTTAAATGGGTGAATTACGAATTCTAGCAATATTTCTCACATTAAAAATTATATAGTTTGTTTCCTTTTTCAAAAAAATTGATACTTAATACTATTTTAAAAACTAACATATATATACCCATCTTGAGATCCTAATATTACATCTCCAAGAGAAAGTCTACCCAGATTCTAAATTGATCTTTAGACTCAATATTTCAAATTTGAATTTATTTCTAATACACTTAGACCTAAAAATGAAATTACACAAAATGATTACAATATATTACACTCAACAAAGGAGTGATCCATATCACAATAAAGAAAATAAAAGTGAAGGAGGAGAATATAAATAAATGTTTACCTCACTACTCATGCTATAACATTTGATTATTCATTTTCCCTCCTTGCATCTATATTGTAAGAACACAAGAGACCATTAGAGGATTTTAAAAATTATAATTTATGTAGAATGGTTAGTGAATTATTTCTCTTTTAAATCACTAAATCATACATTCAACATATAATGAGAGAACTTAGATTAACATAGAGTGAATACAAAAGGTTTAAAAGTACTATTAGAGTTGCAGTAGTATGTCTAGCATATACCAAGGAAATATTTATCAACGTAGATTATTTCCGAAGAATCAAACTTTTGGAGCCTAGCATGATTCATGCTTAAAGTATTAGGAATCCAATCATTATAATGCCTAAAATCATAAACATGAACAAGCCTTTAGATAAGCAAAAAATGTTCAATCATGCTTAAAAGTCACTGTACTAAAAGAAAACAAACTAAAAACCTATAGAAAAAAGAGAAATATAAGGCTTAAAGGTATAGGGATCAATAGTATCTCATAATAGGTACGTAAATAAGGATATTGTCAAACCCATGATACAAATGAATGATATAGCATAGAAAATTAAGGATCAGAGTTTGAGGATACCATATAATATTTTATATTCGAATAAAAAATTCCCAAATTCATAATCCTAATAAAATAGATAGTGGAAAGTAGTCAAGGATTAGAATTTATAGATACCAAAAAGTGAGTACCTTAAAAAAGAGGATGATCAAAGTCATGAATCTACAAAATATAAAATAAACTTTAGGCTTGGGAGTTAAGAATTAGGGATTCCACATAGACCCTAACAAGTACCTTGATAAGAGTATTACAAAACTCACAATCTTTAAAAATGATATAACATGGAATAATTAGAGATTGGACATCATATATACTTCAAAATGGATATTCATATAATAACAATCCCAAAATCATGATTCCAACTAATAAATTAGTATAATTAGTTAGGGATTAGACTTTGATGAAACCAATAAATGAGTATCAAAGTAAGTGTTAGTTTGTGGATCTTGACCATACTCTAATATTAAATTTTTTCAAATTTGGAAACTATAGTTTTTATTCAAATCATTTAATGGGGGAGTGTAGGGGGGAAGCAAAAAAAATCCATTTTTAATAAAGGAAATTTATAAATAATTATCCTACAAATTAGTTTGTAATTGTCTAAAATTCAATAGGTTCTTGATGCGGTTTGGAAGTGAATAGTCACAACATGGAGGTGTATAGTCATGCGTGGGAATTTTGAAGGTCCCACAATTTAGAAATGCACTCATAGTACTAGTGTGTGAGTAGTGGATTTTGGTTTGTGTATGCACATGCAACAACAATAGTGTTGCAAATCAACAAAATGTGAGGGTGTATGAAGTTGCACACAATAGTGATATTGTTGTTGATTAATGTAATATGTGTCTTTGCTAGAGAGTTAATAAATTTGGATTTTTTTTTTGGATGTATCCCACATTGGGTTAGCCGCATTAAAAATATATTATCTATATGAATTATTTTTCTATCATTTAATATATGTGATCTACATTGGTTAATCGATCAATTTATTACTCCATCCTTCTTGGGAAACCCCAATGGTAAGAAAATTCTAAAAAAGAGCAATCTTGATAGATAAATTAATGTAAAATTCTTAGGGATTAGACTTTTAGGTAAGCAATAAACGATTACTAAAACAAGATGAAGGATAAAACTCCAACTGCAAAAAATATAGAAAATTCTAAGTGTAGAAGTCAGGTCTCATAGATTAGAAGTACCTTCTGACAAGTACCCTAATAAGAATGTCCCTTAACTCATAATTCCATTGAATGGTATAACATGGAGTTACCAAGGGGTAGACTTTAGGAAAACCATTAAATAAGTACATGAAAAGGAGGATCAATAAAACAATGATTTTAAAAAGGATGAAAAGTGTACGAGGCATAATTTAGAGTAAACATTAAACATATCCCAAAATATGATGAGGACTACACCGCCCGAAACCCACACAAATCACGACAATAGATACCAACACAAAAGATGCAAGATAGAAAAATAACTCACTTTCAATTATTTTTCAGAAAAAGAAATTATAGATTCAAAATGTACATGCTACAGCCTCATGGGCTTGATTCATTACAACAAAATCAACTCTAAAAAATATATATATTATTCAGAGCCATAATCTGCACTAATGGAGCCACCTTCTACAACCCACACTTATCCATTTTTATTTTACCCAATAACTTCCCTAGAATGTTATAGAAAGTGTAACTTTCCCTTTTGTTTTGGCACCAAAAGACCCACTATTTGATTTCTTGCCTAGGAAGATATTTTAATGAAAATCACTTTTTAGTGGGGCAACTTCTCAAGGCCATAACTTTTGATCCGACAGTCAGATTTTCAATTGTAATATATTGTTGGAAAGCTTGTGAAGAGATCTACAACCATCTTTTGCCCAATCTAAAAGATTATAGATTTTGCACTCTATTCTGGGGCTCCAAATGGTCTCAATTTTTAGTTTTAAACTTCATTAGAGAAATTCCCTGGGCTGAAAATTTAATATCTTCCAAATGGTAGATGATTTTGAGATGATTCTTTCGCCAAAAATCTTATTTTCCAATTTCACTGCTTGGGATCAATTTTCGTGTCCATACGACCTAAATATGTTGACTTACTAAAAATAGCAGGTGACTATTTTTGGTTGTTTCATACTTCTAACTATTCCAAAGACTGCATGAGTCGCCATGGGTCCCAAGAAAACTAGGGAAACTACAAACAAATGAAAAATATAATATTTTTGGGTGATGCAAGATTGTTGTTACACCACTGGATGCTCCTGTATCAAAATATGATGACTATTGAAACCCCAACTTCGTAAAAGATAGAATAAATTTCTAAGTATGCGAGTCAAGATTTGGGGATTTGGAGGAACTCATCCTAAAACAAGTTGGTTAAGACTAAGCCCAACATTTTGATGCCTAATATTGTAGCCTATGGGGGTATGAGATCATAAGGAGAAAAATATCTTGAAATTTTATTAATGTACATGTGAAAGTGTAAAAAGACTCATACAAATAGGGCATAACCATAAAATATAAAAATTCAAAACTAAAAATATAGAATCAAGGAAAAATGTAAGTAGGAAAAATGTATACCCTAGTGTACAATTAAACAAAATAGAAAAATAAAAATAAGAAAAAACCAAAACAATTAATTTTTATTTAGTTTTATCACTAATGGTCCAAGGAGAATACCCCACCTACTAGACAACAAAGACACATGATGGAAAAATTTAATACAAGAACTAAAAGATCACCTAGAAAGAACACAAACTAGTAAGCAAATTTGTTGTCTTAGCTCACAAAAACATTAAAAAAAGGAAACATGAAAAGTAATGATTAAACTAAGAATAAAATGAAAAATGAGACATTTGAAAATTACCACCAATGTAGAGTTAACATGGTAAGTTGGGTTTATGTCACATCCTAAGCATTGGGGTTTTGGAGGTTCTTTTATATTCATGGCAAGATGACCAACTTTAAGAGAACAATTAGGGTGACAAATCAAAACCCAAACAAGTCTAGTCTAAAAATGGCTAGAGTTTCATAGTTCCATAAAAAATATAAAACTTTGATAAAATAAAAAATCCTTAAATTAAACACAAAGGAAAAGACTAAAATTAAAACTAGATAAACTAGAAAAAATTAAGAAAATAAAAAACAAAAAAATTAAAAGAAGTCAATCCTTACCTTGGAAGACTAGAAATGGACCCTATGTGTGTAATCCACACAAAATGGAAACCAAATAGTAAAAATACTTCTAATAATTTTAAGACCATGAACCCTTGAAAACCTTAACACTCCTAATTTTTTTGTTGAAGAAAATAATAGGAAACCAAACCCACCAAATGAATAAAAAATCCTAAGGTACCTATGAAAAAATGGTGATACTATGGTGTGTCTTTACCCTCCATCCTTGAACAAAATATTAGGCATAATGCCATATTTAAGATCATCAAAAATTTCTAAGGATTTATCCATGGAAATCTAATAACTCTCATTAAAAATCATGCTATCCTCAAAGGAATTTGATTTCTCATTAATAACCTTAATTCAATTGGACCATAGATATCAAAATTTTATCTTTCCATTTTCTTCTCTGTCAACTACCTTCTTGGACACCAAGTGCCTTGGATTCTCTAGAGTCTAGATTTTAAGACAATGTGAACAATATGAGTAGTGTTGATTGAATTTTACCCATTCCAAGCATCCTCTAAATGGCTTAAAATGCATGATATCTTATGGAAAAAAATTCTATAAGAAACTTATATGATATTTTCCTTCTTCTCCATCCAATCTTTCTTTTTCAACTCTTTTCTCTTAGTCAACTTCCTTTTCAAATTATTAAATTCCATATTTAGGGTTGCCTTTTATTGGTCATCTTTATTTTCAACCCCAAACTGAGGTGGTGGCAACAATCTAGTAACAATATTTACTTGCTCTTACAACTTCATTTTTTTTTCATTTTCCTTAGCTAGGTTTGCCGCTGATTTCCTTATTGTTGACTTTGTAAAAATAGCCATGTTCATATTTAATGTTGCTACCTGAAGAGATCTTGTATCACCTAATCTTATAAAAAATTAGAGTTTTAGTCACTTCACTAGTATCATCAATGACTCTAGGTTTATTGGAGTTAGGTAAAATTGACCAAATGTCCAAGGTATCATGCCTTTGGTTAAAGCCTGAACCAAAATATAGTGCATCTATTTTCTCTTCAGATGACAAAATAGGGTCACTCCCTTCTTCCCTTCAAATAGTATCAAAGTATATTTTGCATATAATATATCCCACCCTAGAAGGAGAAAAAATCCACAAATTTTCTCTAATTCCTTGCCCCTTCGAGGTTTCATGTCATCGATTTTTGTATTACCTCTTTCCAAACCTAGGAAATTATCTCCTTTATTTCCTCAATGAGTTGCTCCCCTTTTAATTTTTTCTAGAACTATTCGTATTTATTCCTAAGGATGAAATCCTTGAATTCCTTGGTGGTGGTGAGTTTATCATCTCGCATGAATTCAAAGAAGGCTAATGCTCTCATATCATCTATCACATATTCTCCAATCTCAAAATTTATAATCATCCTTCCATTGGATGGACTTTCAACCAAAAATCTGGAAGAGGGATGCATTAATTATACCATATTTAAATCGTTTAGAAATTAATTAGGGTCCATAGGATAATCCACCAAAGACTCTATAGTGGGAGCTACTTTTTGTAGAGGTGTAACATTATTAGGGATTCATTGTTCAATTATTTGTGAAGGAACAAGTTTATCTATTTGAGACACCTTTAAAGGAACATTAGAAAATAAATTAGTTGCATTGTCTAGCATTTTCATAATTTTGAGGATTGGATCTAGATCTTTGTGTGCAAGCCTTTATAGGAGGGATCTACCCCTTTTCTCCTTTCTTCTATAATATGCAATTTTTTCCCATTTCTCCCTCCTTTTGTTAGCTTCTTCTATTGAGGAACAATTTATTATTAGATCTTTAATTAGATCATGCTAATGAATGAATGCAACAAGATTATATTTGGTCTTCACATCATGAATGAAATGTTTAGGATCATTTTTTCTTACCTTGTCTACCCCCATCCTATAGGGTAGCAACTTACTTAGAAGCAATTCCAATTCCTCCCTATTTGTTACATGAAAATTTGCAAATATAAATGTGGAGGGTAGAATTGAATTCTTCTTATAATTCCTAAAATGAGTCTTATCTTAATCATTTAATTTCCAAACAATCTCCAAGTATGCAATTCTACCAGGAACAAACTTGGGTAGAATATGGAGTGCCACTGGGTATCTATGAACCTTGATTACTATAGCATCTAAGTAGAAAAAATAGTCTCCCCAATTGTGATAAAATCCCAATTCAGGTTGGAGATCCTTTGGCCTTAGAATTTTTTTACTTCCTCTAGAAATCCCCAATCAAACCTTTGGACCAGATTTCTAAGAATATCTCTGATAAAATATTCCTCAATTTTTTTTTGTTTGGTGTAGTTTTGTGTGTCACAATTTTTGTTCCATATGTATGTCTATTCTTGTATTAGAAGCATTTTCTTCTGAGCATCAAAAGCTCTGATCTACAAGCAAGATGGCCACATCTTACTTCAATTGTATAAAAAAATATGATACAAAAAGGAGTACCATTTGAATTGAACTATGCTTTCATTTTATTTTATGGCACATAGGGCCTTATGCATTCCATATAATACAAAATTTGCATAGTCATAGGGTTTATTTGCATCCCTACTCTAGATGTCAATTTCCCATATCATCATATTGACTGGAATTCAAGTTTTACAATCCATTTCTAAGATTTGGCACACAGAATTATATATCTTCACAAAATAGTCCTTGAATATGTCATAATTGAAATTCTCTAATTCACCATTGACAAACTTTTTCAATTCCCTTTTTTCCCTCTTGTCATGAAACAATGCAACCATTTTAATCTTTAATTGTCCCTTAGCCTTTTATATTCCCTAGTTAATGCCCCTAAATCAATAGGCAACTAAGAATTTTTGTCTTGGTTGAAAATGCCACATATGTAATTTATGTCAAGTGTTATTAAAGAAACACCCTTCTCACTAATAATAGTTTTATTGTATGGGTTATATTCCCTAAACGTAACTCTAATTAGTTTAAAAGTTATGAAGATATCAGTGAAAATTAATTTCCCTACCCCTAACCTCTAGATATTGCAAATTAGTTGGTATGCTAGATATTTCCTAAAACAAAACTTAAAAAGTGAATATCCATGGATAGGGATGATTACATCTTTACAACAATCATTTTTGTCCATTAAACTATTTACCAAAATTAGTGAACCTTGAACAGATATAGTTCCTTTTGAAGACCCTATAAATTGAACCATTATGTAATCATCTAGATGCCTCTTAACTCCTCTTGAAGTTCTCATGATTTTATAAGGTTATGGTTTTGTAATTGTAGAATTAGGGCCTAGGGTTTTTGTGAAATTATTTAAAATTTAGACTTAAATGTAAAATATTAGGGATTAATTTCTTCTTCGACTTTAATATTCAACCTCTCAAACTAGGAATGGCCCTTTTAATATTAGAATACAAAAAGGATTTTTAATTGAATTACTACTTTAAGCTCACTGTAAACCCTTAAAATGTTGTAGAAAACCCTCGTTTACTAGAAAATCACAAAAAAATATCTACAACCTTCTCTTTATGCTTTGAATGAATCAAATGTATGAATTTATGCCAATAAAATCAAGAATTTGGTAGATACAAATTAAATCCACCATTAATTCCTTCACATTCTTGATGACACGACTAGTGATAGCCATTTTCCATTTTTGAATTTAGACTATCGATTAGATGAAGATCAATGGTTATTATGGACATTTGAATATTCTTTGGTGAAATAGAAGAACTTTCTTTGTTAATGTATCACCTAAATACATATCATCATTTTGAGGATTTTTGGAGACAAAAGGAAATGGAAAGTCACTTTTACGAAGATGAAAACTCCTAGGAAATCAAGAAAATATAAAAATAATGACATGTGACATGATTTTGGGAGCTCATAGAAGAAACAGTAAGAACATAAACACTCTTGTGATAGAATAAGCTTGTGCAAAAAGGAAATTACTACTTGTGGCTAACATTATGTGGCCTGACAACTCAGCTTAACACCACAAAGAAATTTTTTTTAGGGATTCATGAGAAGGAAACGTCGAGATCAAAAGATTCCTCATAGGTTATAGCTAGTGTGATTTAATTAAAAGTTGAATTTTTGTGCTAACTATTATGAATGTGGGACCATATGGCTGGTTTGTCTTTGGATAACTCAAAAGACCTTTAAAAACATGTGTAGTAACTAAAAAAATTAGGTTACTAGGAAAAGGGGCCAATAATATATGATTGAAAGGACATCTCTAGACAACTTAAGATACCAAGAACCAAAAAGGTAGGTTATCATCTACAAATAAATGAAGAGAACATAGCTTGTGATTTGATTGGTAGAAGATCCATAGATGTCAGCGATGATAGGAAATAGAATGTCATTTCATAATTTTGTGGGTAGACAATGATAAAATTATAGGTGCTTGAAAACTAAAGTGCATGAAATAACACCATGTGTCAAGTGGGACCCAAAAATAATGAGGGGTTAAGTGGTGTCTTAAAAGAAAATACAAGAAAGATGCTTAACTGGCGCTTAGGTGAATGGGGCCAGTTATAACATGAAGCGAGGGCCTTGAAGATGTAATTTAAGGGACTAAGTGATTGAGGTAGGTAGTCAACGTCAGATTATAAAAAAATGTAGGGGGTTTATAAGGGTTTAGGGTTTCTTCAAAACCCTAATTCAACTTTAGAGAAACCCTTACAAATATGACCATTATGTAAACTTTGAGAGGTATTTGAATGGGTTGAGAGCTAAATTTTTCAATAAGTACCACCAGTGGCTCTTGTTGGGGATGATTTATATAGGGAAGTAATGTGCGGATCTAGATCTCTAGGAAGTAGAATAGGAAGACACAAAAACAAGACAAAAATAAAAAACCAGACTGTACATAAAATACATACAATACACGATGCATAAAAAATACCTACTTCAAGAAAATTAGGGTTTCAAGAATTGTCTATACATCAAAAATTCCAAAAATTCACCATTTATATTTTGTAGAAAGTAAGAATATTCACCATGAGTGTTTACAATTAGATAAGTTCCAAGCCAAAGGGAATCAAATTTTCCATGTTTACCCTTATCCTAAAATATTCCCTTCCATATTAGGACCATATCATTTATTTCAAACTTCTTTTTTGTTGTTCTCTTGTAAAAAAAAACATTTCATCTATTTATTTTTCTTAAGATTTTTTTGTTGTGCCATCCTTCTTGATTCATCCATCTCTATGAGTTGATTTAGTCTATTTTCCATGGCATGACAAACATCTTCATTATTCTCTTGGATGAATTTATAAATGGGTAGTAAGTATTGATACAAATTATTGCCTCCAACCTATACACTAGCTCATATGGAGATTTAATAGTGGCTTTCTTAAGAGTCATCCAATGAAACCAAAGTTCTAACCTAAGATTAGCATCCCAAGATTTTTTATTTTTCCTATCATCCTCTTTATGATCTTCATCAATATTTTATTTCTTGATTTTTCTTATCCATTTCCCTATGGATGATAAGGGGATGAATAATAA
Source organism: Sequoiadendron giganteum (assembly GCA_007115665.2). Taxonomy (NCBI): domain Eukaryota; kingdom Viridiplantae; phylum Streptophyta; class Pinopsida; order Cupressales; family Cupressaceae; genus Sequoiadendron; species Sequoiadendron giganteum. The sequence goes on from CM021101.1 coordinate 240,254,436, forward strand.
AGACATTCCATTTTTAGGACAAAAAGTCATAAACTCCTTAGATCTTAAGGACATTTCATTTTCTATGATTATTTTGACCAACACTCCAAATCTAATGATATTTTTTATAGTATAAAGTTCATTACAAATTTTCTAGTGCTTTTCCTAGTAGGGATTACTTCAATCCATTTTTAAAGTCGTTTGTTGCTACTAATATTCCACCACTAGATTTGTCTATGATTTCTCTAATGAAATCAATACCCCGCTATTGAAAGGGGCTTCTACAAAGATTTTTTTTAAGGGTAAAAATCCAAAATATTTTAGTTTACTAGAATTGTTTTGACATGTTTCACACCTCCTTACAATTTTTTTTGTTTCAACAAATAAGGTGGACCACAAATAGTTTAATCTCAAAATATTATGAGAAGTAGTTTTGGCTATGAAGTTCTCTCCACATATTCCACTATATATTTCATTTATAATTTGTGTAACTTATGCCTCATCTACACACTTAAGTAATAATCCTTCTTTGTTTATCCAATACAACACACTCGAAAACACAACATTCTTGATAGAGTGAAATTTGACGGTCCTCTTCCAATTTTAATTCATACCTTCAGGTCATGACATGTTCTTCAAATAATATACAATATGCTTGTACCAAGGAGATGATTGTAGATTGTATTTCATTGAGATTGTGCTTGTCTTTAAATTATTTACCTAATTGATTTCAAGATTTGACTCAACCATGATCTTAGCCAATACTTATCCTCTAACAAGTTTTATGATTTGGACATCAATGTTAAATTCTTGGATATAATTTATCCATCTACATATCCTCCTTGTTACTTACCATTTAGTAAATATGTCTGACTGCAAAATTAGAAACATAAGTACTAATATCAACCCCTACCAAATAAGGTTGAAATATTTACTCTTTAACAAGTGCATATGCCTTCTTCTTCATTAGGTTGTTTATACCCTTCCTCATTTTTATGTAGTAGGAAAACAACTATGGTATGAAAGGAAGCAAAGGAAAACAATTAAAAAAGGATTTGAAAAATCAAGATTTAAATATAAGAGCTTGTTTGATTACTTCCTTGATTATTTGAAAGGATTTGGTTGGCTGTCCCCCCAAGATATGGATTCACCCTTTTTGAGCATCTTTGGAATGGATTTTTTCAACTCAATAAAAATTGTGTTAAAATTCCTAACAAAGTTCACCTACCCAAAGAAAGAATGAATTCCTTTGATGGTTTTAGGTTGAGGGATCCTTTTAATTGTAGAAACACATTCTAGATCTATTATTATCCCTTCTTTTGATACAATATGGCCTAGAAGATTTCTTTTTGTAACCCTAAATACACATTTATTAGGGTTAAGAGATATACCATATTTAAGAGCCCTAGAAAATATATGTTCAAGATGCATGAAATGATCTTATCCTCTTTTAGAAAAGTCAATTAAGTCATCTTCATAAACTACCATGATTGTATCAATAAGGTTTGAGAATGCAACATCCATTTCTCTTTTAAATGTTGCTCCAACATTAGTCAATCCAAAAGGCATCTTCACATACACATACATTCCCCATGGTGTGGTAAATGTTGTCTTAAACTACTATGATTCTTTCAATTTTACCTAGTTTGTTCAGAAGTTGTTGAGATGATTTAGCATTGTTGTCATCGATGCCAAAAACTTGGATCTAGAAGGTTATGCTCTAAATGATGCACAAAATTGATCTATCCTATCATATGCTAGGATGTTGCATTGTGTGGAAATTATCCTTGATCCAGATATGACAGTATTCATTTCTGGAACATCTGTTGAACTCCATATAATGAAGACTAATCCTTTGATGATGGCTAATGTACTTAAATCTTACTCCAGATAACCTTTCTATCTAGAACTTCATGTAGCATGTTACAAGTTTTTGTATGACAAATTGTGTTTCTCCGGTTGGTACTGAAAAAAATGTTGATCAAGATTTGGTCTTGGTTGTGTTGTTGACATAGGCTCCAAAATATATTTCATGTATTTCAAAGTATGATATCTTATGTATGACCTATTCTTGGTCCCTTGGTAACGTGGTAAGAAAATCCTTATGTGTGACCTATCTTTTGGATCTAATGCTAGCATGTCAAGCCTTATTGAATATATTAACGTTGTTCCTTATGCGAAAATGTTTTATGGTAATCTAAATGGTAGTTGGTTGACTTAGAAGACTATGAAGATATTATGTGGCCGAATTCATTTGGTTCAATGGGCATACATGCATATATATAAAGAACACCTCTTTTGGTTGAAGATACAAATGTATGAAATTAGTTTGATGTGTGTGAATAGATAGAAGAGTGTGAAGGAAGGAGTAATCTATTTTGGTAGAAATTTATACAAATTTTGTGTTAAGTAAGTGTGCAAAAGATTCTTAACCAGATCTACTGCGGACAAAAAATGTGCTCTTAACTAGAACTAAACTCATGCATATGTAGATGCAACTTCATCAGTTCAATTTTACCAATGAGACTATTTTGTAATATGATATTTTTATTTGGCCAATGATCCCACTAGTAGTGAGCCACCCTATAGTGAGCAACTTGGCAGCGAGCCTTTGTGAAAATCACCTTAATGAGTGTCACCTTAACTGGTGCTTTATAATTGAGAATTACAATTCTTCATGGTTTTTCCCTTGGGTTTCCACATAAATTATGGTGGTCATTATGCTTGGTGTTGAATGTGCATTTATGTTCTTACCTGTTTGATCATTTTCTAATTGGTATAAGCCTACTACAGATTAAATAAAGAAGAATAAAATGTTTTAAGATAACTGATTCACCCCCCTAGTTATCCAGACTGTTCAACAATTGGTATCAGAGCTTGGCCCATTGCAAATAGATCTTAACCACTTGAGGGAGATCTTGGAAGTCTGAATAGATGGCAGAATATTATTACTTTGTGGAAGAACTGAAATCAATATTGAGTGATACGGAAAGTATAGAATCTGAGAATGAAGAATTGAAAGAAAAACTCAAGGAGGAAAATGATTGTATCTCAAAGCTAAGGGACAATATTTGGAAATTCAAAGAAAGACACAAAGAGGTCAGTGAGGAATTAAAGGAGTGAAAGGAAAGTATTGAGAATTTAAATCTATGTTTGAATGAATGGAAAAATACTGAAGAAGATATCAAAGATACCATCAAACAAAAATCAAAATAAAATGAGAAGTTGGATCAAGAATTAAGAAGGCTGAAGACATAAGCAAGAGTATGTGAAAGCAACATGATTTTGGATCAACTTTTGTCCCTATAGAAATGTCACATGGATAAAGGAGGACTTGGATTCACTGATGAAAGCTCAAACAAGAATACTAAGGATGAAGACAAAGCAGTTGAAGCTGAAGAAAGATTATTTATAACAAGCAAGTTTTGGAACTCTAAAGCATCTACAAAAATACACTCAATCAAGAAACCAAGTGCTCAAAGGTACTTATCATTCAATGGTCACTATTTTCTATGTAAGAAGTTTGGACACAAGGCTATAGATTGTGGAAGTAAGATGGAACATAATATTCAATTCTTTAATTGTCACAAGTTTGGTCACAAGGCAAGTCAATGCAAAGATGAATTACTTAATCCAACAAGAATGAATCGAATGAAAAATCTATTCCATGTTTATGGTCACAAATCTAATCAGTGCAAACCTAAGGTTCACTTAGCTAAGTAAAAACAAAGATGTTACAAGTGTAGTCAACCCAAAAATTATTCTAACACATGCAAATATGTTGCTCAAAAAAATTTTGAGAACAAAAAGAAAGTTACGGAGCCAAATGAATCTAAGAAGAAGATGGTCATGGTTTGGAGGAAAAAGGAAACAAGTGTGGAGAAAACTTTCATGGTACTAGATCTTGGTACATGCCCTAATAGTAACTGAGCCAATCCGCCTTGGCTCAATTGGAGTTTTGTAATGCATATCCTATCAATTCCCCCTCTTTGAAGGAATATTGATGTGATTTTTAACATGATTAAGTCTAAACTAGCTGAAAGGGGCGACCCTTTGGTGAAATGGTGGGGCTTCTTGCCTGTAGAGCCAACAACCAAGGTTCAATCCTCGCGGGGTCGCTCTCTACCATGTCAATAATGGATTTTTCTTACCCTGGTGTTAAGGGGAGGATCCTTGGTGAATTGGTGGGGCTTCTTGCCTGTAGTGCCAACAACCAAGGCCCAAACCTTAATATCTTTAAAAGGAGTCAATTAAGCAAATCAAAATCAAGGGTGAAGTTCAAAAAGAAAAATGAAAAAAATGGTGGAGCAAAGCAGTGCGAGCACAGGGTTTGCAGAGGCAGTGAAGCTCTACAAGATCGTGAAGCAACAAGGGAAGGGCCTTGGAAAAAACAAAACAAGAAAAAGTAGATGGGTGGACGAAGTCGAAGCAGACCAGGCAGTGTCCTCCAAATAGGTTGGTTATAATACCCGACGGGTTTCTACCAAAGGAAATCATGAGACAAAGGAAAAACTTGGCGATCGAACAGAACCAGGCATAAACACAAGGAAGGGGCAAGTTTTGGCTACGAAGAAGGCAATACCACCGTGAAGAAATCAAGTGGAAGGGTCACAGAGGATGAAACTTCAAAAAACTAAAGGCCACAATGGGTGGATAACTGTCATCAAATCTACAAGAGGAAAGAGGCCAAATACCATATGGGACCTAGAAAGGAGAGACATGATACACCATAATCACATCTAAAATATGGCAGGAAGGAAATCCCTAAGCCTAGAGTCGAAGCGCTAAACAAAATCAATACCAAAGGGTTTAGGTATCAAGACCGATTGATGAGGGTGCAACCCGAGACATAGAAAATCACAGAGAAAACTAACAAATCTTATTATTTTCAAGGTATGAAATTCTTACATGCAGAGGATCTCCAATCCTCGAGTTCTGCAATACATGCCAATTATAGAAAGAAACTACAGAAATTCCCCTATTCGTAGCATGCGATCTTCTTTCCCCAAAAACTACTCACAAAAATCAGAAACTACCCCATAAATAGCCCAATTCCTCCGTTTGGAGCCAAAAACAACATTCTAATTATGCACCAACTTTCGGAAGCCCTAACTCAAGATCTAACTGTCGGATCTTCAATGATAATACCTTTTCAGAAAGGTCTTATGAAAATGAAAGTGGGGCCTAAAGGCTAACCACTTTCATTTTTTGCCAATTTTCGGGCCCATCCGGAGCCTTTAAGTCCCTCAAAATTAGCTCCGAAGATTTTGTAGGGAAAAGAGCAGAAACTAAAACTTGAATAACTTTTGAACCGAGAATGATCTTTGCCTAATTCTTTCACCAAAGTGTTTATTATTCTGTCCCGAAGCTTCCCTTAAATTTCTATCTCCTCACGCCTTCAAATTCATACCTGCTAAAAATAGCAGTTGAGTAGAAAAAGTAGAAAAGCAGTTCTCAAAGTTGGAAATTCTTCTTTGAGGAAAAGGGTATCCAGAAATGCAAAAACATCTACAAAAATCTAAATGAAAGTAAATATATTTTTGGGTGATGTAGGATTTCCCTTACACCACTGGATGCTCCTGCATCAGTGACAAAGGTTTAATAATCAAATGAGTCAGGGAAAAAAAATAGAACATTCGGTAGAAACGCTAAAGATAGAAAAAATTAGAAAACAAACATCCCAAAAGAAACTTTGTGGTAGCAGGGCAACCAATATACAGACCTACCCTTGGACATTATCAATATAGATGTCACAAAGGAAATCAAAGCAGATACAAAGATACTTGAAAAAGACACTTTTATCTGTAGATTCATCAGCGCCAACCTGAGGAGACAAGTAATCAACGAATGGATAATAGAGACTTGGCAAACAAATGTTCTGGTAAGATTCTTACCCAAGGGATTCTTTATAATATTATTTGCAAACGAAGAAGATAGGATAAGGGTAATAGAGAATAATATGTGGTCAATGGAAAATTCACCCCTATACATGCAACCATGGAGGCCGAATTTCAATCCATTAAAAATGCAGCCATATGATCAACCCCAGTGGATAAGGTTATACAATCTCCCAATGGAATACTGGGCTAAAGAATGTCTAGAAAATATTGGCAAAACACTAGGAACCCTAATAGAAATTGATTTAATTATTATGGATGGAGATCTCTACAAATTTTCTAGATTAAAAATGGCTGCAATAGATACTATCCCAAAAAAAATCCATCTGGTGGAAAATGGGGCTCAATGGGTACAAGAAATAGAAGTGGAAGAAAAGAAATGGTATTGTCTAAAGTGTGGAGCCAGGAATCACAATGAGGGAAAATGCCCTACCAACAAACAGGGTAAGGAGAGCAAAAAATCACAGTCGAACATAAATTACAAAAACAATACCATACCTGTAATTGAGAAAGAATTGGCACTGGTAGCAACAAACAATATGCCAGGAAGGGAAAGAAAAGATAAACCCCTAGACGTTGCAAATGTGGAGGTTGTTAGGGAGGAGCCACAAAATAAACCTGTTCACAGAATTCACATAATCGATCAAGAGGGTGAATGAAGGGATGAGATAGAGTCATTGACAAGTAATGACTTTGAAGTAGGCGATGCCCTAGATATTATTGAAGATAGTTGTATCTCGCAATCAATAGCTAACCACCTAGGATTGGGAAAATTTGGCACAACAAGGAAACAGCGGGGCAAAAAATCATGCAAGCAGTTAAGGGAGGAAGAAGCTATGGAAAAAAATCTTCCCAGCATCATTAAATTTTTCAGTACCAAGGGAGGGAAATCCTCCCTTGGGAAACAATGAAAATCACTACATGGAACGTCAGAGGCCTAAAGGCCCTTGACAAAAGACGCCTAGTAAGGTGCCAAATAAAAAAAAGTAATAACAATATAATTTTACTTCAAGAGACAAAACTTTCCAACGAAGAGGGAGTGCAATTTCTCCAATACTGTCATGATTGGAAAGGTCATCTTGAGGGATCAAAAGGAAATGTAGGCAGTCTAGGTATCTTATGGAAAGAAGAGAGGGTTTCTATAGAAATTATACACACAGAAGCCAATTGGATGGCAGCAAAAATGTATAATTTGGCATTGAATTGCCAGTTCACACTATTCAACATATATGGCCCTATCAAAATAGAGGAAAAGGTAGCTCTATGGAGAAAGATTTTGGAATTCTCACAACCATTCCTTAAAGGGAAATTAATCATGGGAGGGGATTTTAATGCCATCCTGGATACATCAGAAAAAAGTGGAGGTATCAAAACTTTGTATCAGACTTCTATTGATTTCAGAAATTTTGTGGTGGAAGTAGGACTAATGGACTGCCCAATAGAGAAAGGAGTCTTCACATGGACAAATAGGAGGAAAGACTTTATAGCAATAGAAGAACGTCTCAATAGGTTCCTCATTACCAAGCATTGGAGAGATCCGAGATGGCATATACAAACATAAATCATTCCAAACTCTGCCTCCGATCACTTCCCAGTATAAATAACCATTTCGGATTAGTTGGAAATTGTAGGGACATGCTTCAAATTTCAGAATATGTGGTGGTGCGATGGTGGTCTAGTCAAAATCCTGGAGATGTGGTGGAAAGAGCTAAAGGTGGGAGGCTCAATCAGTTTTAAAATTGTGAAAAAACTCCAACATTTAAAACAACGGCTAAAAGAATGGAATAAAGAAAAGTTCTTAAACATTTTCGCAGAGAAAGCCAAGGTTGAAAATGAGTTAGAGTCTCTAAATGAAAAAATAATTAAGGATGGAATGAGGAATGAAGAATACATAAAAGAAAAGGAATTAAAAAGCAATTTAGCTAAATTACTCAAAAGAGAAGAGGTTTATTGGAGAGATAAGTTGAGAGAAAATTGGCTTCAAGATGGTGATTCCAACACAAAATTCTTCCATGCCTCAGTCCTGGCCAGAAGGGCAACCAACGAAATCAAATAAATCCAAGCAAGAGGGAAATCTATTAGGGGTCTTACTAATGTTGGATCAATGGTTGTGGAGCACTTTGAAAAATTATTGGGAAACCAAAATCTAAATACACAAAATGGAAGTATGCTGGAGGCAATCAGCAGCAAAGTAACAACATAAGAAAATAAAATTCTCTGCAAAGAAATCACAAAAGAAGAGGTGAAAACAACACTCTTTCAGCTCCACCCAGACAAAGCACCTAGACCTAATGGATTCATAGCCAGATTTTTTCAAACTTGTTGGAACTTTGTTGGCAGCGATGTCTGGAAATTAGTTGAGGACTTTAGAAAGAACAAGTGTTTTGTGAAAGACCTCAATAATACTGTAATAGCTCTAATTCCCAAAAAAAAGGAATGCAAAACATTTAATGACTACAGACCAATCTCACTTTGTAATACAATCTACAAAGTAATTACTAAAGTGCTTGCTAACATATTGAAATTAGTCATGGGAAAGGTAATATCAATGGAACAATGTGGTTTTGTGCTAGGTAGAGAGATCACAGACTGCACACTACTCCTCTCAGAAGTCGTTCACTCCCTTACAAGTTGCAGGAAACCAAGCATGATTATAAAATCAGATGTAAGTAAGGCTTATGATAAAGTATTATGGGAGTTCTTATTGAAGGTCATGGAAAAGCTGGGTTTTAACTCCCATTCGTGCGATATGATTAAATACTGTATATCCTCAGTAAGATTCTCGATATCAATAAATCGTACACTGCAAGGTTTCTTTCAAGTGACCAATGGCCTCAAACAAGGGGATCCCATTTTGCCTTTCCTCTTTGTCATAATGGTGGAATCCTTAAGCTGTGGAATAAAAAAAAGTTGTTAGAGTTTGGAATGGAAAGGCGTAAAAGTAGCATAGGATATAGCACTAGTTACACATTCCCAATTTGCTAACGACACCACTTTATTCGAGGAACCAAGTTTAAAGGAAGCCAAGAACATCAAATCCATAATCAATGCATATGAGGCACAAATTGGTCAAAAAATGAATAAGGATAAATCATGTATTTTTTTCTTCAACACCTAAACAACAATGAAAAAGGCAATTTTGTGCATACTTAGATATCAAATGGGAACACTGCCTGCAAAATTCCTAGAAGTCAAAATCTTTGGTGGCACCTGCAAATCAAAGCACTGGGAGGAACAACTAAAAAATGACTCTCTAAAGCAATGTCATGGAAGAACAACTGGTTGTCACTACCAAGAAGGCTAAAAATGGTAAAATCAGTTCTCTCTGCTATCCCAATTTATTCAATGTCCACATACGAAGCTCCAAGAAAAACTGAACAAAAAATAGAAAAAATCCTTAAAAAATTCATTTGGGAGGGGTCCAAATCAGAAAAAAGAATACCATTGATAGGTTGGGATTTAGCATGTCAACCAAAAGAGGATGGTGGGGCAGGACTAAGGAAAATGAGATTGTAGAACCTAGCACTAGGTGCAAAGCTTGTTTGGAAGCTCTACAAACAACTGAAAAAAATGTGGTGCTAAATTATGCAAAGAAAATATTTGGATACTAGGGATCCAAGCAGAATATTGACCTTAGCTAATCTAGGTAAAGGCTTGGCAGTCTGGAAATACATAACAAAATGTAGACCAATAATAACCAACCATTTGTCCTGGCACATAGGGGCTGGTCCGAAGGCACTGTTCTAGTCAGATTCGTGGAATGGGCACAAGATTATGACAAATTTAATAGATGTAGACCAGTATGTGGATAGGCTACAGATGGAAATGGGGAAAATAGTGAAAGACTACATTCAATACAATGGGAGCTTGTTTGGGGGACAATTCCAATGGAAGACTATACTGGAATATCTCATGCCACACCACCTACGCGAGGAAGTCAAGGCAGAGTTATGAAATAGACCAATATGGTTAAACAACAAAGAAGATGAAGTGATTTGGTGCGGCACAAAATCAGGAGAATATACGGCTAGGATGGGCTACCAAATACAAAATTTCCAGTATAAGGATAAGAATTGGATTTCAACTTTATGCTAGAAATGAAAAATCCTTCCAAAAGCGGGGGAATTTTTGTGGGTGGCACTACACAAATGGTGCTTGACATGGGATAGACTGAAGAGATTAGGATTTGAGGGCCCATCAAGGTGCGTATTATGCAAAAAAGAAGAGGAGATTCTAGACCATCTTCTTCTATCTTGTCTGATGGAAAATGCATGCTGGGACTAGCTATTTAGAGCTTTTGGGATACAAGGCCCAAGAAAACAAAAAATTTGGGAGGTCATGAATAACTGGCCGATACTAAATCAGAATGGTTACTTGAAAAATCTATGGAAATTAGCGCTGTCATTAGTTGTATGGCACATTTGAAAGGAAAGAAATAGGTGTATCTTCAAGAACCAATCCCTTGATAGGCATAGACTAATTGAAAAAATTCAAATTGTTATAGTGGAAACAACAATCAACTGATTCACCATGCAATCTAACACAAGATTCACACATTGGGACAAGGAAATCAAGAAAATATGGCCAAGCCTAAAACTACCCAAAGATCTGACAAAGAGTAAAAAAAAGGTTAACAAAAAGGAAGTTAGGTGGAGACCTCGGGAACGTCTCAAATGGAAACTTAAATTTGACAGGGCTGCAAAAGGAAATCTTGGAAAGGCAGGAGTAGGATGTATAATTAGAAACATAGAAGGGAAGGGAGTTTGGGCAGCTTCCAAGAATCTAGGTACCTACATGAATAACACGGCAGAAATGGAGGCACTTGCATTGGGATTGGAAGTTTTCCTACAAAAAGGAATTGATTCGGTAGAAATAGAAGGTGACTCCCAGATATGCATTTGGGCAATTACAATGGGGAAAACCCTGAATTGGAAACTAGATAATTGGATTGAAATAATTAAATCCCTCCTTGGAAAGCTAAACAATTATACCCTATCACACATCTATAGGGAAGCTAACAAGGCTGCGGACCTCTTGGAAAATTGTGGGGTCAATCAAGGACAGATAGTGAAAGTGGGCAATGAATTGGAACAATGGATAGGCCTACCAACACTCCTAATCACTGACAGGTTTGGCAAAGGATAGATCTTTGAAATCCCCAAAAGCAGCACGCAGTGATAGTTAGATAGGAAACTTTGTCTAGTTTCGAATAGAGTTTGTCTAGTTGCTTGGGGGATGTGCCCTATCACACTGAAAATTCAAGCTTTTAAAGGAAGCCGAAGGGAGGATAGAGTTAAGGCGTAGCTCTAAACTCTAAAGCTCAAAATCTTAGAGGAGCAAATGGTGCTTAAGTTTGGGGTTAATTGCATTTGTTCAAACGAGACACTACGTATGCAGTGTAGGAGAATATTCTCTATCGAGTCTCAGCAAGTAATCAAAGTGATCGAATAGATAGCTCAGGAGACCCTACAAGAGGGAAGCCACTGGTGTGATGGAAAACTCTATGAGGTTGTCTTATGCTTAATGATAGATGTTATGGGAGCTAGAGAAGTATTGGTGGAGAAATTGGCGTGTTTTGTTTCAGTAATCAACATACAAGCATTGGCAAACGCAATACTGGAAATGTCTATAGATGGCTTGGTTAGTTACCTGAAGTACAACTTCGAGGAAGAAGCAAATGAAGTGGTGGTCAAAGCAGGGGAGGAAGGATCGAGTGTTACTCAGCTCCAGGTCAACGCTATGAGCAGCTTCTTAGGTGAGGCCTAGGAGGTATACCGGACTGGCATAATCAACAATGAACTGAATGCATTCGTAAGGTATGTTTTGAATGAGAATTGGTTCAATAAGTGGAGAATGAAGCACCTAGTGAAACTGGGCTATGCACTGGCAGTAGTATACAACATTGTAATTGCATAAAAGTTTAAAATAGAGCCAACCGGACAAGTTATATTTTATCTACAATCAGAGTTACTGTTGGCATTTAGTCGCCATTTTGTAATGTAGGCAGCCAGTTATCTTACATTTTAGCAACTTCCAAACTTAATGTAGGCATCTATTGCCATTTTGAAATTAATATAATAGGGAGCTATCCCCACTGATAGCACTTAATTAAAAAAAAAAAAAAGTCTAAACTGGCTGATGATATATGATGAAGCTTGATCCAGCTGATTGAAAAGTGAAGTACAATAGTTGGCATCATCAATGTGTGATTTTGGTGATGAAATCATTGTGAGTAATGAAGGATAAAAGGAAAAGTTTTCAGAATCATTTCTCACTGTTTGCAAAAGGGAAGAAGAGTTTTTCATTGAGCGATAAAAGTTTGAAGAAGGTAAGTTTGATGATGAAATCTATTGACAGAGAATCGTGTTGTGGTATTCTGCTAAAGCTGAAAGGAGTAGATTTGGATGAGTTTGGTCATCAAAAAATGAAAGAAATGGAACTAGGGTTGAAGTCAGATGAATTGTATAATGTAAGTACTATGGATATGGATCTATGGGGATAATTTTCCTGATATGTAGATAAGGAATCTATCTTGTTCCTATTGAGTCGATTCAAGGATGGCAGAATTATGTTGGACAAACCCTATCTGATCATGAAGGAAGCTATAGAAGTTGTTATTGGTTTGTGTAGTGTTGGTGACCTCCCTGGGAAGAAAATGGTGAAATATAGAGACATGGAGGAACTTACTAGTATTGATAAAGACTCCTGAGTTCTACTAATAAACACCCTTCTACTGATAAATATCCTTTTTAGTTTGGGTCTCTTCTCGCATGTTTGGTATTTTACTTTATGAGTTCATTACTGAAAAAATATAATGTTAAGTGGAAGTCCGACATCCTTGTCGTAAATAAAGTTTATAGGTATTTGGAATGTATGGAGGATAAAACAAGTGCAGAAAAAATCTATTTCTTATCCTTGCAGAAGGATTTGTGCTTCGGTGTGATAATGTCTAGTGCTATGCCCAATAGTCAATTTGAGGAGGTTTCCTCCTCTTGTAAGGAGTTAGAATTTGTTATTGGTGGTTCCCCTCTAGAACCTAAAAAGAGGAAATTTAACACAAAAGATGTCATCACTATCTTAGAAGAGAAGGAGAAGGAAGAAGAATCTATTCCTGGATCTAAATATTTCAATCCAAATGATATTCAGTTGATGTTGAATGAAGGTGACATGAAGAAGGTTTGTGAAATGTGGTGTTCCTGCCCTCTGGTGGATAGGATTAAAATTGATGATGCTTTGGTTGAGTATATACTCAAGAAGGATATTTCTATTTCAAATATTTTTGACTCATTACCCTATAATCTAGTAGAAGTTGTTGAAGAAATAATGTTGTTGGAAGAACCTAAAGGACATAAGTTCAAATCTATGATTTTGAGAAGATGTGTCAAAGCTAAAAAAAAGTTATCCAAACACATTGGTGAGATGAGAGAATGCATTAAGGAGATGTTTGACATCAACAAGTATTGTCTCTACTAGCCTGCAACTATTGATAATTTCATAAGCATAATTGAAGCCATTGAATCTAAGATGAATAGTATTGGAAAGAATTTTGATTTCTTCAAAGACAAAGATGGAAAACAAAGAATAAGAGTTGGTGAGCTGCAAGTGGAGTTGTTGGTTGCTTAGAGACAGAGGGAAGACTTGGTTAGAAATTTTTGGTTGGTCAAATAAATTGATGAGGTCTAGCTGGATCATCTCTCTAATAGACTTTTTGATGCAAAATATTGTGATCGACACTACTTGTCTCCAGAATGGTCATCCTCATTTACACTATTTACTTTGTTGGATAGCATGTGTACCATAATGAATTCTGTAGTGCTAGCTTGGAAGAGGATTCTACCAACTGTGAGAGAACAATACAAGAATATTTTTAGGTGAAAAGTGTTATTTTTACTTGAGTTTATGAATGTTCAAATTTTGGCCCTTTTTCTTTGATGGCAAAAAGGGGGAGAAAAATGAAAACAAAAACAAAAACAAAAACAAAAAGAAGAATTGAATTTCTGAAGAAAGGGGGAGTTTTGGAGTTTTTTGAATTTTGTGTTTTTTAGTTTTTTGTTGTTTTTCCATCCATGCCAAAGGGGGAGATTGTTGAGAAGTTGTTGATATGATTTAGCATTGTTTTCATTGATTCCAAAACCTTGGATCCAGAATATTGTGATCTAGATGATGCATAGAATCAATCTATTCTATCATATGCTATGATGTTGTGTTATGTGGAGATTATCCTTGACCCGGATATGGCACTATTACTTTTTGGGACATCTATTGAATTCAGTATAATGAAGACTAATCCTTTGATGGTGGCTATTATACTTAAAGTTTGCTTTGGGTAACCTTGCTATCTAGAACTTCATGTAGCATGTTACAATTTTTTGTATGATAGACCATGTTTCTCCAATTGGTACTGAAATAAATGTTGATCAAGATTTTTTCTTGGTTGTGGCATTCCCATCAAATGAATATTGATCAAGATTTGGTCCTGGTTGTGGTGTTCCCATCGGCTCTGGAATATAGTTCATGTATTTCAAAGTATGTTATCTTATGTATGACCTATTATTGGTCTCTTGGTAATGTGGTAAGAAGATCCTTATGTGTGACCTATCTTTTGGGTTTGGTGCTAGCATGTCAAGCTTTATTGAATATCTTAATGTTTTTCCTTATGTCGACATGTTTTGTGGTGATCTAAATGGTAGTTGGCTGACTTAGAAGATTATGAAGATATTATGTGGCTGACTTAATTTGGTTCTATGAGAATACATGCATATATATAGAGAACACCTCTTTTGGTTGAAGATATAGATGTATGGAAGCAATATGATGTGTGTGAATAGATAGAAGAGTGTGAAGGAAAGAGTAATCTATTTTGGCAGAAATTTGTGCAAAGGTTGTGGAAGGAAAGTGTGTAGAAGATTCTTAACCGGATATGTTGCAGACATAAATTGTGCTCTTAATCGGAACTGAACTCATGCATATGTAGTTGTAACCTCATTAGTTCACTTTTTTTAGTGAGACTATTTTGTAATTTTTTATTTTATATATGGGTAGTAAGCCCACCAGTAGTGAGCCACCCTGCAGTGAGCAACTTGGTAGTGAGACTTTGTAAAAATCACCTTAATCGGTGCTTTACAATTGTGAATTAGCATTTTTTGTGGTTTTTCCCTTCTTGGGTTTCTATGTAAATTATAGTGTTCATTGTGCTTGGTGTTGATATGTGTATTTATGTTCTTACATGTTTTATCATTTTCTGATTGCTATAAGTCTACTCCAAATTAAATAAAATATAATATATTTTTTTAAGATAACTGATTCACTTCCCTCTCAGTTATCCAGACAACTCAACATGGTTTTATTGTAAGAATTCATCCATCATAACAAAAACTCACAACCAATAAATTTCTAAAATATCGCCTCCATTTTAGGCAATGGGTAATTTTCCTTTAATGAAGACACATTTAGATTTATGAGATTTACACATAGTTCAATGTCTCCATTCTTCTTTCTAACTAGCACTAAGAAACCAAAGTAGAATTTTTTATGGGCTTGATGATGCCTCCATCCATGAGTTTCATTAATTAGTTTTTCATCTTGGGTGCCACTCTAGGGCTAATTAGTCTTTGATTTTTCCTAAAGGGTTTAATATTATAACTTATAGGGACTTCATGCTAGATTAATTCCTCTCTATATTCCTTAAAATCATAAGACCAAGAAAATATTTTCTTGTATTTCCTAAGTAAGGAAATGATTAGAGTTCTAATTTTTGGGTTCAGTTTTTTTCCAATATATACCCTTTTGGGTGCACTATCTATCCCCAAATTCATCTCTTCTAGGTCTTGTTTATGTGTTGGGGATGGATTTTTTTCATACTTTTCAGCATTATCAAAAACTCTTTCCAAATCTACCAATACTTTTAGGATTTTGTTAGTTTTGAATTGAATCATCTCATTCCCAGAAATAGCATCCCTTCCATCAACCATTTCAACAAAAACCTAGAAATTTATTTTTTGGCTATGGATTTTACTTACATATTCTATAAACTTCAATAAATCCTAATCATTATTGAATACTTGCTAATTGAAAATATTATCTAGAATGAAAGGTATTGTTTTCAGTATCCTTAGATATTACAACAAAATTTATATCATCAAGTATAAGGGAAATATTGGTAAGAAGATATGCCATTGCATACTTAGACTGTTTTATCTAGTCTATAGAAAAAGCATCAAACATTTCATGGAATCCTAGATAGAAACCTTATATTTCTTTTGTATTTTGTGTTTAGACACATATTTGGCTCTTACATAGGATACTACTAACTTAATGTCCCCTATAACCCTAAGCTTCTTGATGTCATGCTTGATATCCATATTTAGTCCTAATAGTAATGCCTCATAATCACAACACATTTAATGAATTCAAACTTTAGAGTGAGTGAGTAATTGCAGGACTTATTATTTGGTAAGTACTTATAGCACTTACCATTTGATCCTTCCTTTGAACATGCTCCATTAAAGTACGTTGACCAAAAATCATTTTCTTGAACAATTTCTTTCACTTCTTGAGCTAATGGTGCAATTTTATCCTTCTCAAATGAAGAGTTTGTAGAAGTTGTCAAAACCAACTTCAGACTCCAAGATCACCTACATGCAAATGGATACCTGTCACAAGGAAGAGAATGGATGGAGAAAACAAACAAGGGTTTGAAGAAATATTCAACCACAAAGAAAGTATTGATTGATTGATAGATGGATGAATATCTTACAAAGAGTACATATGCCTGATTATATAGGAAAGTGCTAAACCTAAAATGAAAAGGATGTTGCCAAGTGTTCAAATCACACTTCATGTGACAACAAGAAACCCTAACCAACTACCTAGGGAATGATAACAAGATGGAGATAAGTTCTAGAAAAGACAACTCATCTTCTAGAAGGGAATCTTATCTCAACAACTTTATTAAATGATTACATGCAACTTAGGATTAATATGATTAATTAAAACCTAAGTTAACTTATGCTAGTATAATAATTAATTAATTACACTAATAGAGTCCTCAATTCTAAACTTGTCCATATTAGTATCAATGAAGCATGCTTCTTCATTTGTTTATAGATTTTGAAAAAGAGTAGGAGATCTTTATTTTTTGTTTAGTTTCAAATTCTTTCCACTGATAAGGATCATGTGCATACCACTTTCTTGATAGTAACATCCCATATTGAGGTGATATTTAACTACTGTGGCATTTATCATTAATTCTTTCTCAAGGAAAGAAACAAGTTTGAATTGAACATCATTCATGATTCCCATAACTAGAACTTTGTTAGAATCCATAGAAAATATTTTACCATAGTTGTCTTGATGAACTTCTTGAGACACCGTCAGGGTAACTCTGGTATTTCGGTGGGACTTGTGGTTGTTGAGTTGATAGTGTTCGTCTTGCCGATGAGCTACATTTGGTGTGACTCTTGCTGATGAGGTGTTCTGAATTGCAGCTAGGCTTAAGATCATTGGGGTATCATCAAACTTTGTTGAGAATTTTTGATCTTTGTTTGATCGTGTTGTTCAAGTCGATGGATATGTTCTATTGAACTTCAATGTGAATCTTGGTGATTATTTTTGGGATACCGTCGAGGCGACGTTGGCCGATGATCTATATTGGGGTTACTCTAGTCGATGATGTATGGCCTTTTTAAGGGTTTTGAAAATGATTATTTTGGGTCAATTTATAGTTTGTACTGATCATAGGAGTGATTGGTTGAGGTTTATTAATCGTTCTAGATGAGTCTATATAGACTAGCTTGGGAAAATGCTGAATTTTGAATTATTAGCATATTTTGTACAAATGATAAAATTGGATCTTGTAAGTATCTCATCTTTACATGTTTGGAGCTATAACGGAAGGTTTTCTTACTGGTCCTTTCCTACTGGTATGATCCCCAAAACTAGATTTTGTAATATTTTATTTAATTATATAATATATTATAGTGGCTTGCTACTTGCACCAAAAAAACATTTACCATATGATTTACTAACCTAAAATCCTATATCTTGAATTATTTTGAAAGGCATGACATTAAGGGAAGCTCAAAAATGAATCATGAAATTTTGATCAATTTATCATTTATATGTAAAGTAACATAGAAAGGATCTACCTGAGTGTGGAAATTTATCAAAGTGGTGACTAAATATACCTGGGGTTCTTAAATATTTACTTCTTCATGTTCAAATTTAATTAATTTTATTTTAACATTTTTAGGTAGCATAACAACCATCTTCTTGTTTACAGAGGCTATAGTTGCACCATGATAATGGAAAATTCCTTCTCTTTGTGTTCCTATATTCTCATCATCTCTAGAAAAGGAAAAAAATAAAAAAATGTGATAGGACATGAGCCATGTCTACATATATGTATTCAGGAATTCCATAATTTTAATTAGTTGGCATGAAGTGACTATTGACCTTTTCATTTTTTTTTTGTACCTCAATTCCTTGAGTACATCGAGCATTTCCCTTTTCTTGCTCTATATTCATCTTTTCATATTTATTCTTCTGAATAGGGGACACAATTTAATTTCTAGGTCTCTTAGTTCCCTTTCCTTTATTGTTTGTATTCCTATATTTCATTTTAGGATTTTCTTTCTACTTGATGGGAAACTGATCCTTCACCTCATTTGTGTTCTCCTTTATGAAGATAGTACCCGCTTTGCCTTGGTCTCTATTTATTAATTTATTTCTTAAGTTATATTTAATCTTAACTTGAATAATTTTAGCAATAGTTAATGCCCTAATTTACTCAAAAGAGGGCCTTCTCAATTTGATATCAAATTCAGATGTTTCAAAATTATGCACACCATGCTCTTATTTATTATCAGAAATTATTTATTGATGGTATTCATAATTTTGGCATCTTCTATCATGAACAACTATTTTAGTATATCCTTCAACAAAATAAAATTCTTTAATTTTTGAGAAGATTCTAGTTGAAATCATGTTAACCTCATTATTTTCATCATGAAGGTTGTCACAATCATCACAATGATCAAAATGATCCTCAAAATATTCTGCCACCATACATTGTCTAGGAGAATGAGGTAATTATAAAGGAATACACAAAGGGTTATCTTCTACAAGATTTACATTGTTTATTTTTAGAGGATTGAGAGTTTATTTGTTAGGAATTACCCTTTGGTTATTCTAAATAGGTTTTCCATTATGCTAGTTTGTATTATAAGTCTAATCTGACAATTTAGAGATTATGTCTTGCTTCTTATAATTAGGTTATCCAGCAAAAAATATTTTTCATTTTAGCTACCTTATAACTTAGGTCTTTGAGGGCACTCATTACTTTATCAAGATTATTTTCAAATGAAGAGATTTTTTATTGATGTTCTTTAGGATTTTAAAATATCCTCACATCATATATTTTTCTTGCTTTCCTAGATGCTTTTCCATTATTTTCAATGTGCATAGCTATCTTAAAATTATCTCTTAAGGAATGGCGATCCTTATCCCTTAGTTTATAACCCATTTTGGCATCATAAGAATTACAATATAGGACTAAAAATATAGGTTTACTAGGCCTTAGCTAATATGGATTTGTTTTCATGACCTTGAAAAACCTAGTATTAAAATATGAGATAGATTAATTGTTTCCCTTGCTAATACTAGAGAATTCATTTATAGTGAACCTGAGATCAGTTTTTTCACCACACTATTCTCTAAATATTCTCTTAAATTCATTCCATGACCCAATACTTGCATCAAGGAGGCCTTTGTACCAATATCTTGTATAATCTATCAGATATTGCATAAAAAAACTCATTACCACATCCTCATCTTCTAGCTCAAAATCATCTATTAGATTTAAAAACGTTTTGAGATGATCTTCCCCTGATAATGAATTATTACTAGAAAACCTAGATAGTACATTTATGATATCATTAGGAAATTTTTTTGGATATCTAGTTATACCAGTAAAATCCAATAACATATACCTTTCTAGATGCAAATGTCTTCTTGCTGAAATTTTCCTACAACAAGATTTACTTTAGGATTAGCTTGGATATTTTGTTGATTTACAACACTAGACCACTCTAGTGGATTAAATTTTTTTCCACCTATTTGACCACCCACATATGGATTATATTGTTGGTAATTTCCATAACCCACCATATTATTTTTTGATTAAATCACTTGAGGCTACGAGTTAGATGTGGGTATTTTTTGGTTCATTGGGGTACTTGCTAAGGCATAAGAGATTTACATAATTATTTAATAAGGAATAAAAGTAGTAATATTTGTTAATGGAGAATTTTAGATATATCTTATAGGAATATTTTGGAAATGTAAACTCCTAGAAGGGAGATCTTGAGGATTAGAACCATAAACAAATGAATCTCCTAATACATAAGAAAGTTATAATACATCTATTATTTTTCATATGTCATCTCCGATTCTAATAGTATCCATTATTTCCAACTCTATCTTAAGGTCCTCAACCTCTTTTTGTAATTATTCTATAGTTTGGATATACAAAATAAATGTATATGCTCTTTGTGAAGACTAATCAACTTGTGAGTTCCCATATAATATTGCATGTGAATTAGGAGTTAGACCTAATAAAAAATTAATTGGTCAATTGGATAGCATATTTTCACGATTATTTTGAATTTTATGGTTACAACCATAATTGGAGAACTTAATATTTCATATACAGCTTCTCTAGGGTCATATTATCTCAAGGCCTTCTCTCTCTCTAATTTTTCCATAAACACATTATATTTAGGACCCATCTGATTATTTTCATCTCTTCTAAATTGTATAGTTAACACAAGTCTCTCATTATCAATACCCAATAATGGTGTAATCAATGTACTTTCCTCAATATTTGTATATATATTGATAATGAATTCTAAGGACATACTCATCTCTCTAGCTTTCCATGTTTGTCTCTGAGGCTAGAACTCACTAGCCAACTTTTTTTTGGGAACAATATTAAACAAAGATCCTCTACCATACATATTTTATGATAGTATTTTGTATTTTTTCACTTTCACTAGAAAGGAGATCCTTTAGAGTCATCACCCACAATGGAAATTCATATTTTACTAATTTCACAAAATTTGGGTTATAAACATAATTAAGTGTATATGAGGATTTTAAACAACATAATGTTTTTACTACAACTCTTTCTTAGATTCTTCCCATGAAAAACTGCTAGAATTATAAATATCTATGTTATTCCCTAGAAGATTCACAAATATGTTGGTTTATTTTTAAAACTCCATCTAATTCTTGAAACTATCTAAAGAATTACCAATTCTTATGCTCAAAGATTTCAAGAGGTTGTCCAACTAACATTATATTGATTCTTCAATTTCTCCTATACGATTTAGGTTCATCAAGACCTAGGAGTGTGATCCTTAAACATATCGAAGGAAGTCATAATCAATTCACACTAGGATATTTTTTAAATAGAAATATTCTCATGAAATATGCCAAGGATTACAAATAGATAGACTTAATTAGCTAGATTCTTGGGAAACTTTCCATTATTGGCTCTAAGAACATGTATAAAAAATATTGAATAAATTACAACATAAATTAAAAGTGTTTTAAAATATGCTGACCATGGATATTTAACTAGCATTCACACTTAGAATGGTGACTTAAAATTGAGTAGCAGATTAAAAAAATGTAATTATCTTTTGAACAATGAACTAAAATATTTTTTGTCAAAGCGAATATATCATTTCCTTACAATGATACTCTTTAAGATGAGATTTATAACCAATTATTATTAATAATACTTTAACATATTAGAACTCTCAATATTTTAGATACAATAGTTTAATCTATCACATTAATAGAAGCTATATGAGAAACATTCATTTGCAAAAAAGGAAACAATGAAAAAAAAAATCCTTGATAAATTTTATTCATAAGAGTAATAATATATATGTTAAGCATAGGTTGTCACTAATCTCAAACTGATGTCAAAATTTCATCATTATTGACATTGTTATAAAAGGGTTTCAAGGCTATCAAATGTGAAGGTTATAAAAGATGAAGAAAATTGTAGGAGTACTAGAATTGTCATTTGATTCAAGGTTCTAGAAGAATGTTGTTTGTTAGTATGTAGACTATCTAACACATTCAGGTATCATGTATCATGTTAGTAGTGACATGACTACCTTTAGATAGTTAATGTATTTATTATATCATTTCGGGTATGCATTCAACATGAGTATGGGTGTTGAAAAGGATATATTTTGGGTAGAGAGATTGATTAATATGGTTGGAATTTCTATTAGAAATGTAGTGTTACTCCACATTTTGGAAGGAGTGTATGCCTACACTAGTTCTACCAACTTTTTCAGTTTTTGGTGGCATGACTCAATGTGCAAGGAGGTTGAAGTGTTAGAAGGTTGTGTTGATGGTGAAAATGACACAAAAAATGTTAAACAAAATATTTATACTCTATTTCTCCTGAAAAGGAAAGACAACATATAGTAGCCTAACTCTGAAGGTTCTGGTAGTTGGTTCTCAAGTGTCTGGTCTCACTCAATTGGTCCATGCAACTGTAATGTTCAAGGGGCCTTTGTTGGTAATAAGGAATGCAAGGAACAATGGATTCATCAATCTATACTTAATGAAAAGGGGGTTTAAATAAATAAAAAAAGATAGATCAAGGCATAAATCAATGAAACATGAATAAAATTATCTAATATCGAGACATATACTCTCAACAACGAATGTTCCTTCAATAGATCAAGAAAAAAAATAACATTATGCAATTTACATAAAAATCCATACTATTGCATGCATCTACGGTGCTTAATTTAACCATCACAATCACACATCACAATAATTTTTAAGATTTAAAAGAAAAGAAAAAAAACTCTCATTCATTGCTAAAATCATAGATCAACACACTTTCAACAATTCCATCCATAGACAATTTAATGAAATAATATTTGAAATCTAGTTCCTTCTATTGATTCTCATCAAATAAGAAACACTAATGCTTCAAAAAACTCACTAGCATATAGAAAAATTATGATTCATTAACCTCATCCAGTACTCAATTCCAACATGATACTATGCAAAATCCCATATTTGTATTCAAGTGTAACCAATAATAATAAAGTATCTTTGAAAATCTATGAAATTCCTAACTCCTACTATTAGGTGGCTAATTCTATTCTTATCAGGTGACCTTTACAATATGGTACCCCAAAAGTATATATAGACATACAAAGCATAACATCCTCTCAATCAAAATTGAGATCCATAATTTTAGGAACTGAAACTTTCTTGGTAACTCAGACTGATTGATCTCCAGTTCCAATTTTGATCATCTTGTAAAATAGGAGAGAATAAAAAGGGAAAAAGTCATGCACCCAAAATACTACCACTCATCCTTGCGTAGTTTGCTCCAAAGCATATTCATCATACCTAGAGAAAACCTATTGAAGAATATCTATATCTAGCTATCTTGGAATTTGATTCTATTTATCTCCACAACAAAAAACTCTTTCATGTCCCTCAATTTTTTCAATTCCCTTCTTGCAACCTTTACTTCTTCCCTAATATCCGTCAATCTATCTAATAGTATGTCTTCTCCATTATCTTCCTTTTGCATAACCTCTTGAAATCTACTATCCCATTTCTCTTTTAACTGATTTAGAGGAAGACCCTCCTTAACCGGTATATCAACCTTAACTAGAATAGCTACAACAACTTCTAGCTCATCAAGTTGTCCATTCAAATCCTTACTAGCATCCTGAACTTCATTCCTATGCTTATATATAAAATCAGATCTAAGCTGGATTATACTAGAGGCCTTTTTCAAGAAATCCGCATTGTCTTCCTCAAGGATTGACTGCTCAAGAAGAGTGGAACTTGACAATTTATTGATATATTTTATCTTCTGGACATATATCCTATATTCTTCCTCCTGTTGTTCCAATTTTTTAGTATGGTTCTTTATTTCCTCTATTAACTCTAATGCTTCCCCATGGATTTCAAAACTGCTTCCTAGCACCTCACCTACCTCCTGGTTAAGCTTATCTGTCCATTTTTCCATCATCCTAGCCTTATTCTTTACTTGCACCAGATCATCTGCCTTTCTTTTGCTGAGAAAAACTAGTGTTTCTAAGGCAACAATTTGTTTTGATCTAGGAGTAGAAACATCCTTCAAAAAGGTGTGCAACTGATCCAATTGAGCTTTGAGCTCATCCTTTCTCTGCTTGTCCTTTATCATCCTTGACTTGGTGGATGATGCTACACCATCAACCAGGTTCATCTGCTTATTTTTTGTATTCCTTCCCAAATTGACACTGCCTAATTGGTAATCATTGACCTAGATATCTCCCATATCTTTATCCACTACTGGTATTGCACACTCTACAATAATTTTCCCTACCGCAGTTATCCTTGTGGAATGAAGAATCCTAGCCTTCTTCTTGGGTCTCTCTTTTTCAATTTCTTTCATCATGTCATACTTAATAAAAGGCTCCGAGGGAGCTATTAGTTTCTTTTGAAGATAAAGCTTCAAATAGGTAGTATCACTCAGAGTAGTAGCCATTATAGTAGAAGAGGAGGCAACAATTGTAGAGGATAATGGTTGTAGTACATTAACCCTAGGCTGAGAATCAACCTCTTGTACATTTTGTTGTTCTTCCCCTACATTCTCTTTCGTAAGTTTTTCAGCTTCTTCCTTATCATTTTGCTCTTGTATCCTCTTTTCCTCTTGTTCCCTATTCAATCTATCTTCCTCCAACCTCTTCTCCTCAAGTAGTTTATTTCTTTCTTCTTCCAAAACCTTAAGTCTATCTGAAGCTTCCTTCTCTTTTGCTTCTACTTAGCCAACTCCTCAACATATTTTTCCTTTTGTAGGTGCTCTGCTTCCTCCCTTTTCTTTTAGGTCTCTTAAATTATTTTGAATTTGGCCTCAAGGGCATCTCTTTCTCTTCTTTTTTGGCCTTTTCCTCCTCTAGCTCATGTATCTTCTACACCATCTCCAACTTGTCATTTTCTTCCTTTGTCTTGAGCTCATGTTCCCTTTTTTGTTGTTGCTTGATCACTTCATCAAATCTCTGCTTTGCATCCAACTTTTGTTTTTGAAGCACTGCATTAGCTTGTGCCTTAGCATATATTTATTTTTTCTTTTCTATAGCTTCAGCATGTGCCTTCACATTTGAAGCTTTCTTTGCTTCTTCAAACAATTTCCACTGGTCTTCCTTTGTTAACACATGCTCAGTTTCCTCCATAGGCATCTCTTCTTGTGTATCCTTTTCAGATAAAGTCTCATCAAAATTTGTTTCAATATAATGAACATCCATTTCTACTTCCTTTCCCTTTAAGGTTTCAGCTATATCATGGAGAGTCCCCTTAGGCATCTCTCCACCTTGTATCTCTATAGGAGGGACTTGAGAAAATGAGTCACCCATCACTGATGTTGAAGTCACAGGTCCTATTGGACCTTCTCCTTCCTACATCTCATGAAATTCCTGAACCAGAGCTTCAAGCTCAAATTCCACAACATTAAGAGGCATTTTCCTCTTGATTCTCTTATACCCTTTCCCTTTTTCAGAAGTTGGACCCCCAAGAGCTTTGGCTCTAAGCACAACCCATTGGATACTCCTATCCAAGAGTGGTATTTCTATTTGTTTGATGTAAATTGTCTCCTCAACATCCTAATACACCAGTTCCAAAGTCATAGTACCTATGTTCAGTGCCTCATATGGAGGATCCAACACTACCCCATCACCTGTTAGTGTATTAGGAACATCAACCTTCACCCCAAATTGCACCATAAGTGGGACATACAACCTTTCATAATTTATTTTCCTGAGGTCATATTCATCCTAGAGATCACTCCAAAAGTCCTCTAGTAGGTTGAAATGTCTATCTAAGACTAAAGCAAGCAATGCATTCATATTTTTCTTCAGATCAATGTGCTTTCAGATAGTATATAGGCCCAATTTCTTATGTATCAATTCACTACAAACTACCTTAGCTCCCACAAGGTGTGGGCAACTGTACTCACCCAATTGCATGGGGAACTTATGACAACCTAGTTTATGTTTTATTCCAAACGTGGCATTGACCCCCAAAGCTTGGTAAACAAACTCCATTGAGAATATTATGTTGTTGTAACACCTAGGGAGCAAGTGAGGATGACCCTCAAACCCAACTAGCCTAAAATAAGTAAATACAAGGTACTGGATATACCAACACCCCCATTATATAATGAATGCCATGGCCTATTGGCTTAGTCTATACCCTACATCTCCATTAAGTTGGTTAATAACTACATACAAAAATGCATCATTTTCTTCTAAAATGTAACTCAGAAATCTATAGTGATAGCTAATCATAATGGTTCCAAAATTTATTTTTCCCATCAACTTCTCCCAATAATCCCACTCTATTTAATCCTAGAAATATTCCTCCCCTTGTTACTACATAGACAACATAAGAGGTCATAAAGAAGCTCTTAGTTTCCCTTACCCTAATCATTTGATCATGTATGCTATCTGAGACAATAATAGGCCAATGAAATTGCTGCCTGGCATTCAACATTGTCTGAATGAATGGAAACATCCATTCCTTAAAATGAAAGGCATTTCTCTTTCAAAAGACTCTAGAAAACATCATTATAATATTTTCTACCTCTTTATAGAATTCTTCCCTTTTTGGCTGATTTGAGAACTTTTTTAGGGACTTCTTCTTCATTATTAACCATTTTTTGTTTAAGTGAGCCTTATTGGTCTCCTTTTGATTGCTATGCATCTCTAAAGATTTTTCCTCATTAAGTTGTGCAAGACTCTTTGAATTAGGGACACTGAACATAAATTGAAACATTTGAGGAGTCAAGTCTATGATCACATTATCTTTTGAATCTACACATTGTCTGGTGGCAGGATTGTAAGCCCCATATGTTGTCATTAGCAGTTAAGGTCATTGAATTGATAGAGGAAACACAGTAATGTGAGCCAAACTAGATTCAACTATCCTCTCAGTTCTTTGTGTCACCTCCTCAACAAATGTCTCTGAGTACAACTCCTCATAATTGAATGGACCTAGATTGTTGTCAGTTACATTGGCCCAATCTAACTCCACCTTGCTAATAATGACATCATGACTCCTATGGTTATACCTCAAGTTATAAGGGATTTGATCCGGTTTAACCTTCTTAGGCTTAGTTGTTGTGTTTGAAGTATTTTTAGGCTGACTCCTTTGAGAAGCCTCTCCTGATGCTCCTGACCTCCTTTAGCTTCTTGCAATAATACCTTAAATTATATCTATAAAAATAATAACAAAAACATGATTAGAGATCCTACCCTTCCATACATAATAGAGGAAAAACCAGATAGAAAACATCCTAAAAAGTCCCTCTTAAAAAAACTATTGGGATCAGGACCAGAATATCCATTGAGCTTGTAATAATAATATGGTGGGACCAGAGTCAGAGTTGGGAAGGTAACTGTAATTGAAATCAGAATGAGAACCGATTTGGTTCCATGAAGAATTTTCAATTTTATGTTCAATTTTGGTTCCGGTTCATCAATAATTTGAAAGCCTATTTCTTACTGCAAGTGAAGTTAGAGTTGGAATGAAAACAATAATCGATACTTATTTCAAAACAAGGTTTGAGATCAAAATTGATTCTGATCTCAATTCCATTCAAAATAATTATGACGTCACACGTAATTTTAACACGATGACGAATAACATCATAATCTAAAGACAAGGTCATATCAAAATGAAGGGGCTTAAAAATAATCGATACAATATCATCCCCATATGACTGAGAGAAACTATAATAATTAGGGAATCATGTTCAATTTAAATAGAAACATGCCAAAAACCCTAATTTACAAACCCTCGACTTCAAACAATTAGGGCACAAATTTAACCCCATTCAAACTAATCAGATCGACTTGTAATAGAATTCCTAAGTAAAACCATAAGTCAACAAACCCTAAAAACATAAAGAAGCAACTAATATATCCTCCAAATCCAATGGCATCATGGTACAATCATGATTAAAACATGAAAACAACCATGAAAAAAAAAGCGAATGAGAAACCAAAACACAAGAAAGACAAAATGAAAACGAGAAAACAGAAAAAAAGAGAAGAAAAACAAACAACATGAACTCGCAAGAAAACCGAGTCACAAATTCATGAGAAACCAACAATCAAAAAAAATGACACGTGAAACAAATGAAAGAGAAGAACAAAAACCCTACCTCGAAATGCAAATAAATAGGTTAGCCCTCTTATGTGATTCCATGCGTAATTATCTCTCTTTTGATCGAATCACATGCCCAAATGCTCCACTGCAGCTCTCGTTTTCCCTTAATATTTTAAACAATGTTGTTAACATCATTTAATCCTTAATTAATGTTAAAACTGCAGCTTCATATGTGCATGAAACCTGTAATCAATGCCATAAATGCAGTAGATCAGAGTCAAAACTATAGAGGGAACTGGCACCTTACTATTGTATGACTTTAGTAAACAAAAAAATCGCTGGAGCATAATCGGAGTGGGAATTTAATTAGAAACTTTGTCCAATTTTGGAATCTGGTTCCCATTTTGGCTCCAATTCTGCCAACAAAGAAGAAAGCGAAACAAAAGACAAAATAAAAAAACAAATACCGAAACGAGAAAACCCAACAAAAAATCCTAAGTTGAAAAAATAGACCAAAAGGTGGAGGCAGAGGAAGAATGAACCTTTATTTTGAAACCATGAATAAACTTCAGACTTAACTTCCACTCTAGCTCTAGCTTTGACAAAGACAAACTAAAAGACTACAAAAAAAACCATCATGACAAGGATTTGAATGAAATATTTTAAACAAGTTTCAAAACCCGATTCAGTTATGGTTCCAGTTCTGATAGATTAAACAAAAGAAAAACAAAGTATGGGAAAAGAATAACTCCAAACTTTATTTGAAAAACAACCAAGGATAAAAATAAAAAGGGGGACACATTTTGACCAAGGAAGAATATGGGGTGGTTATGCAAGGCATAACAAATGGCGACTCGGCTAGGAAAATGGTTTACCCATTTTCAAGACACCCAAAAAAAATTCAGTCACCCCAAAACCACTTGGCTTATGGAGCATGTTAACTTGAATAAGATCAGATATATAGGATAAGATTGAGCTGGAATCTCAGATGTATGTGCTCATGAATATTTATGAATCTGATTGTGTGCGTATATTGTGCATCATTCTCTATAGATACCTTCTCTACTCCTGAACAACTATACCTAAGATTCAAGATACATAGGTTGAGTACTTTAACTATCGTGCAATGAAATCTTGGGTATTGCTCCGCTGCCAAACATACATCCATAGCCCTAATGGAGATACCTCTAGTTTTCTCAAAGCATTTCTCTACTACAAAATAGGCGTTCGTAGCCCCGATAGAGATACTTGATTCATGCATTTGATATTGACCTTTCATTTTCTTTCTTTCTTTTCTCCTTGTTTTTTTTACTTAAGCTTCACTTGTAGAAAGCTTTATGAACTTTCCTCAATACTCAGATACAATTGGTCTGAAATGTGGGTTGAGAACTACAATGGATTTCATGATAGTCTTGGAATCAAAATTTTCACTTGAATGAAATGGTAAAGCCACCCTTAAACATATAGGTATTTACTTAGGCAAATGTTATCTAGTTTGATGACATATTTTTTTATCATAATTCATGAGATATGCACAATGTACCTTCTACCCTTAATAACTTTTCAAACCAACATTAGAATGGTCATAAAATATGAGTTGCAGAATGGAATTATTTTTAAACATGTTGATGAAAATACCTAAACCAATTTCTCTCCTATTTTCTGTAGCATACTTTGAATAACGACCCCCTTTCTTGAGATGGACAAAAATGAAGATCCCTAACAAAACAAGAAAAAACAAAACAAACAAAGACAAAGAAAATAAAAAATAGAACAAACAAAAACTTAATTACATATGATACAATATCATACATTATTTTAAAACATCAGACCTTTCATGAACCAAAATAGTGCTTGATAAATTTACCATTATTTGGCAATGGAATAGGCTCTCCTATTAAGGTACTTAAATGAAAAGCATTCTCGCCTGGTATCTCAGCCACTTGATACTGACCTAACCAGATTCTAACAAAATTCTAGTGATCTCCCTTCTTCTCTCCGGCTTTATCCCATAGTACTACAAGACCTGATATCCTAAAATATTTTACCTTAGCCCTTTTTTCAAACCAACGTTTGATGATAGCCTGGTGCTTAGAGAATTTCTGCAAAGCAGCATCTCTTTGTTCCTCCATGTTAAGAAGATTACATAATTTTACCTCAATCCTATCATCCTTGGTATAAAATTCCTATATAAACTTAAGAACAGGTATTTTTAAATGGATCGGGAAGATTGGGTCTTGGCCATAGACTAACTTAAAAGGAAAATTTCCTAGAGTTGCTTTGATTTGGGTTCGATCTGCCCATAGGGAAAATCTCAACTGGGTGTGCTAGTCCCTAGGATTATCTCCTAACAACTTTCTTATTACTTCCAACAAGTTTTTATTAGTGGACTCAGCCACTCCATTTCCCTGAGGGTAGTAATTGGATGAATACTTCAAATTAATTTTATGTTCATAAGCCCATTCAATGAATTCAACTGGAGAAAAAGAAGGGCCATTATCACATACCAGAGAAAATGGAACTCCAAACCTGGTGGTGATGTTCTTAGTCAAAAAATTGATAACCACCTTTGTGGTGCTATTTTTGCAGGGTTGGGCCTTGGTCCAGCATGTACAGTAGTTAGTTGTAGTCAAGATGAACTTGTGACCTGTAGAAGAATTGGGATTAATGACACCTAGAAATTCTAGTGCCCATTGAGCAAACAACCTTGCCTCTTACATTGGTTGCAAAGGAATTGTCGGATTTCTTTCCCTGTGTGTAGAAGTTTGACATACATGACACATTATGACATGTTGTTGTACATATCAAAATGCATAAGGCCAATACTACCCTGATCTAAGAATCTAATGAGCCAAAGCATCCATAGACCCATGTCCTATTCCATGTCTTCCATGAAACTTAAAAATGGCATGTTCAGCCTCTTGCTGATCCAAACAGTGTAGGTAAATCCCTTGAAAATTATTTCTATAGATGGATCCCCCTTTAAGCATGTAGTGAGCACTCTTCATCCTCAATGTTCTCCTCTTAGTAGCATTCATTCCTTCTAGACATCTATTATTGAGGAGGAAAAATATCAAGTATGTGTACCAAGGATCCTTAGTAAATGACTAGACAATGTATTACTGACAGGTGATATTCTTGTCCACATCTACCATCACCTTTGATAAACCCTACCCTTGGGTGGGTTTCATCTAATGAATCTCTAAGTCAAAATCTTACAGAATAGCCATCCACTTTCTTCTTCACTCTCCCAATTCACTTTGTATTAGGAGAGACTTCTTAGTTGGATCAGGAACTATGGCCATTAATTGACTTCAAAGAATGTAATGCCTGAAATTATTTATCGCTCAAACCAATGCAAAGGCTTGTTTCTCCAATATTTGAAGGATACATCCATTTCCCATTGAAAGGTTGCTCCAACATTAATAAGACCAAACAAAATCCTCTGATAGAAAAATGTGCCCCATTTGGTGGTGAAAGCAGTCTTCATTATGTCCTCATGACTGATAAGGACCTAATTATACCCAAAATAACCATCTAACAATGAAATCATTTGGGACCCATTAAAATTTTGTAGCACTTTAGCAAGAGAAGGTAGAAGATAATTATCTTTCTTAGAGGCTTTTTTTAGATTCCTGAAATCAACACATAGTCTGATTTCACTATTTTTCTTGCGTACAAGAACTAACTTTTCCACCCATGTAGAATTTCTAACAGGAAAGATTATTCTTGTAGATAGGAGCTTTTGCACCTCCTTCTAGATCAGGGGCTCAATCAAACCATTGATCGGGTGTTGTTTCTGATGGAAGGGCTTGGCTTTTGGCTTAAGAGGTATAGTATGAGTGATCACCGAAGTGTCAAAAGTCATTAAGTCATCATACCCCCAAGAAATCGCTGCCATGTTCTGCTCCAAATTTTTGACTATTTTCTATTTAATTTTTGTAGAATAGGTTTTCCCTACGAGAACATTTCTTTTAGGGCCCGAGTGAGTTAGATTGACAAATTCATATTTCCCTCCTTCACTCTCTATGGGTACCCTCTGTCGAGCTTGTGGGCTAGAATCAAATATTCTCTCTAAAGCTACCATCACTTTTGCAATGCTATTGCTCTTTAGCTCCAATATCCCTTATGCACCACCATTCTCTAGATCCCAATCTCCCTGATCTATTTCAAATTCATCTATTATTTTCCCTTGAAAGACATCTGAACTTGCTAGAAAGGCCAATATATGTTGGTCATCATCAAATACCTAAAAATTTTGGACATTTTCAAGGATAGATGGGACTGAAATTAATTCAACTGAAAATATCTTTAGATTAGAGTCTTGCATGGGTTCCAAGGTGCTAGCAGCAATGACAAGGGCATCTGCAATTTCGTTATCTTCTCTAGGGATTAGAGTAATCCCAAAAGCATCAAATTCTTCAATTAAGTTCCAAACTCTATTTTTTTATGCAACCAATTTTTTGTTATGACATGTATACTAGCTACATACTTGTTTTACGATCACTTGAAAATCCCCCATGACCATGAGAGAAGTGACCTTCTGATGAGAAAACATAAGTGTGCATGCAAGTGCTTCATACTTAGCCACATTGTTTATGCATCCAAACTTCAACCTATAAGACACAAAGTATTTTTTCCCTTTTGGGTTGGTTAGTTCAATCCCTACTCCACTTCCTTCCTTGGATTTGGAGCCATCAAATTTAAGACTCCACAATTGGTCTTTAGCTAAGAGTTCTTTCTTTTTAGGGATGATAAGGGATGAATTACTTGGGATATGTGGCAGCTTAGACTTCTCCTAGTCACCAGAAATTGACCTAGGGCAAGGCTCTCTTGAAGACTTTTCTATATTCACAGCTTTCTCAATAATTACTTCCTAGACAACTTATTGGATCAGATTGCAATCTAATTCATTTTTTATTAATGCCTTGGGCATTGGTAGAGTATTGGGTCAATGTGTTCTAGGGGAAATGTATCCTTAGAATTGAGTACAGAGAAGGTCAAGACTTCCTCTCGCTTGTAAACTCCTATCTCAATCTCAAAATATGTTAATTTATTTGGAGCATCATATTTTGTAATCATATTCTTGAGCCTTGGTTCACTCTCAATCCTTATTTGCGTTGCTACCCCCTTCTAGGGTAGACACATGTGAGAGAAATCCAAGTTTAAATATCCCCCAATAATTTTCATTACCTCTCGACTTAGGAGCATACCATACATCTTTGGGATGTCAACCACTTGGATATCTATGTAGGTTTGGATCCTTGGATCTAATCCAACCTGTACATGCATATTCTTTAGTTCTCCTAGAACATTGACCCTAGTTTTGTCCAATTGGATCACCTTCTTACTGGTCAGGGTAGGATTTAATCCTAACTTCTTACATATTGAAAAGGGCATAACATTACCCAATGCTCCAGAGTCCAATAAATAGTTATGCAAATTCTTTCCAAAAATCCTTAAACTTAAAAGAAAAGGTGGGGTACTGGTCTTACCTTTATAGATGGTTGCATTTGTCTCCTTCACTAGAATCACTTTACCTATTCCCTCTAAGTGGTATGTCTCCTCTAGGGCCTTCAATACCACTAAACGTTTAGTAGGGCACCACTTCATAATGTCAAAGAATGATAATGATGTCTTATGTCTCTACAGTTCTATAATAAAATCAGATTCTGAATCATTCCTCACTTGATATTTAGGGAAAGGAGGTGGATTACCTCTATTATGAGGTTCAGAAGGTCCCTTTGGTGGTAGTGGGTTATTATCTACATTTTGGTTAGGTGGGACCATGTTGTTTGGGGTCCAAATGTAGTAAATGGGCCCTTATTCTAATTTCTCAGGAAGTGACCACCTTTGGAATGTAAGGCTTGGGCATCATACACATCCTCCTCTAGCTCATTATCTCCCTACATGGGAAATCAGTATTTCTCTTCAATAGTCCCAAAATTCATAGTAGTACTTACTAGCCCATTATCCTGATTGGAATTTCCTATTGGAGGATGGGAATCAACTTGTGCAATCTTTACCATTTTCTCCATTTTTGGTAAATTAACCTCAGAATGTGTTGTAGTATCGTGTAGTCTACATCAATTAGTCATAAAATTAAGGTCAACTACATTAGCAGTATGTAATCTATCCTCACCTAACTGATAATTATGGGAAACTCCCCCATTGTTAGGTCCAATATTCCATTGTCTATTGTTGTTGTTGGACCTCTCGCTATTTCCTCTATTCTGATTTTGGTAATTATTTATTAGAGGAGTTCTAATTTTGGAAGTTCTAGTTGGTGTTCTAATTCACATTCTGATTGGAGTAATTCCCCTGGTTGTTGTAACCTCCCTAGTTTTGATAATTCTAGTTTTGGTTGTGGAGAGGGTTATGCCTAAGTTGTGCCATGTCATTAGAAATTTGAGATAGATTCTTTTTGAGAGTTTCTACCTCATTGGTTAGTTGAAAAATTTGTTCCTTTTGCATATTCTACACTATGGATGGGGAATGGACATGCATTAATCCTCCCACTTGTTGTTGATGATTTTTAGCTTGTTGGGAAGAATCTTGCATGCCATTGCCAAAAAAGGGCATGGTAGGTGGGGCTTGCAACTCAGACACATGTCCATATTGGGAGTAAGAAATCCCTAGGATATTGTTGTACAATGGTGGGTTAGGCATCTAATAACCTATGGGAGGAAGAGCTACTCCTAAACCTCCTGATTGTAGACTTATCTACTATTGCAATTTGATGGCTAGATGATACACTTTAGACAAAGAGTCAATTTCATTGGCCCCATAAGTTCTCTACAAGAATAGACCAATAAAGGGATCAATAGCTCCTAAATATGCCTAAATGGAAATATTCTCAGCCACTAAATAAGGATCTTGTAGCTGGCGAAACATCCTTTGGAATCTAGTGTTAAATAGAGGCAATGGATCATGATGTTCTTTTCCTATGGTGGAAAACTAATGATACGGGATGGTAGGGTCTACATAGACCTAGAACTGATTAATGAATGTATTTTCTAAATCTATCTAGCCCAAAATAGATGCCTGGGGGAGATTTAAGTACCATATATATGCCATGTCACCTAAAAAATAAGGAAACAATCTGCATACCACATCTTGATGATCCACTTGAGCATGGGTACAAGAATCCTTGAACGCTTTTATATGCTCCTCATCACTTCTTGATTCCCCATGCATGTACTTGGGACAATTGTTTTTGGATTCTTCGATAGATAATGGATTCCCCCTAGAATAGTTCCTAGTAGAGAGGGGTTATTCACAAAGTAAGCCATGGGTAGGATTGGCTGAGGAGGTGGTGGTGATATAGGTCGAACTAGTGGTGACACTGGTCTAACTGGTGGTGGTGATATAGATCGAACTAGTGGTGACACTAGTATAACTACTGATGGTGATGGTTGGATTGGGGGTGGTGTACATGGATTTGGTTGAAATCCAGTTGGAGTAAGCGATGGTGGAAAGAATGGGATCAAGATTCTATAATCATGGTGAAAATTACACAAACAATGTTAAACATAATATTTCTACTCTATTTCTCCTGAAAAAGAAAGATAACATATAGTAGCCTAACTCCTAAGGTCCTGGTAGTTGGTTCTCAACTGTCTGGTGTCAATCAATTGGTCCATGCAACTGTAATGTTCAAGGGGAATTTGTTGGTAATAAGGAATACAACTAATAACGGTTTCATCAATCTATACTTAATGAAAAGGGGGTTTAAATAAACAGAAAAAGATAGATCAGGGCATAAATCAGTGAAACATGAATAAAATTATCTAATCTCTAGACATATACTTTCAACAACGAATTTTCCTTCAATAGATCAAGAAAAACCCTAACATGATGCAATTTACAAAACAAAACATACTATTGCATATATCTACAGTGCTTAATTTAACCATCACAATCACACAACACAATAATTTTTAAGATTTAAAAGAAAAAGAATAAAATCTCATTCGTTGCTAAAATCATAGATCAACAAACTTTCAACAATTTTATCCATAGACAATTTAATGAAATAATATTTGAACTATGGTTCCTTCTATTGCTTCTCATCAAATAAGAAACACTTATTCTTTAGCAAACTCATTGGCATACATAAAGATTATGATTCATTAACCTCATCCAGAAAACTCAATTCCAACATGATATTGTGTAAGAAATCATATTTGTATTCAATTGTAATTAATAATAAAAAAGTATCTTTGCAAAGCTATGAAACTCCTAACTCCTACTATCAGGTGGCTAATTCTATTCTCATCAGCCAACCTTTACAATATGGTACCCAAAAAGTATATATAGACATACAAAGCATAACATCCTCTCAATCAAAATTGAGATCCACAATTTTAGGAACTGAAACTTTCTTGGAAACTCAGACAGGTTGATCTCCAGTTCCAACATTGATCATCTTGTAAAATAAGAGAGAATAAAAAGGGAAAATGTCATGTGCCCAAAATACTGCCACTCATCCTTGCATAGTTTTCTCCAAAGTATATTCATGATAACTGGAGAAAACTTGTTGAAGAATATCTATATCTGGCCCATCAATCCAGTTGTCCTCGAATTTGATTCTCTTTATCTCCGCAGCAACAAGCTTTTTCATGTCCCTCAATTTTGTCAATTCCCTTTTTGCAACCTTTACTTCATCCTTGATATCCATCAATCTATCTAATAGTATATCTTCTCCATTATCTTCCTTTTACATAACCTCTTTAAATTTACTATCCCATTTCTCTTTTAATTGACTTAGAGGAAGACCCTCCTTAACTGGTATATCAACCTTAACTAGAATAGCTACAACATCTTCTAGTTCATCAAGTTGTCCATTCAAATCCTCACTAGCATCTTGAACTTCATTCCTATGCTTATATATAAAATTAGATCTGAGCTTGATTATACTAGAGGCCTTTTCCAAGAAATCTACATTGTCTTCCTCAAGGATTGACTTCTGAAGAAGAGTGGACCTTGGAAATTTATTGATATATTTTATATTCTAGATATATACCCTATATTCTTCCTCCTATTGTTCCAATGTTTCAGTATGGTGCTTTATTTACTCTATTAACTCTAATGCTGCCCCATGGATTTCAAAAATATTTCCTAGCACTTCACCTACCTTCTATTTTAGCTTATCCATGCATTTGTCCATCATCCTAGCCTTATTATTTACTTGCACCAGATCATCCACCTCTCTTTTGCTGAGAAAAATTGGTGTTTCTAAGGCAACAATTTGTTGTGATCTAGGAGCAAAAACATCCTTCAAAAAGGTGCACAGTTGATCCAATTGAGCTTTGAGCTCATCCTTTCTCTTCTTGTCCTATTATCATCCTTGACTTTGTGGATGATGCTACAACATCAATCAGGTTCATCTACTGATTTATTGTAGGCCTTCCCAAATTGACACTGCCTAATTGGTAATCATTGACTTGCATATCTCCCATATCTTTATCCACTATTGGTATTGAAAAATTTGTAATAATTTCCCATACCTTAGTTAGCCTTGTGGAATAAAGAATCCCAACCTTCTTCTTGGATCTCTCTTTATCAATTTCTTTCATCATGTCATCCCAATTAAGAGGCTACGGGGGAGCTATTATTTTCTTTTGAAGATCAAGCTTCAACCAGGTAGGAGCACTCAGAGTAGTATCCATTACAATAGAAGAGGAGGCATCAGTTGTAGAGGATAATGGTTATAGTACATTAACCCTAGGTTGAGAATCAACCTCTTGTATATTTTGTTGTTCTTCCTCTACATTCTCTTTCCCAAGTTTTTCAACTTATTCCTTATATTTTTTCTCTTGTATCCTCCTATCCTCTTGTTCCCTTTTCAATCTATCTTCCTCCAACCTCTTCTCCTCAAGTAGTTTATTTATTTCTTCTTCCAAAACCTTAAGTCTATCTGAAGCTTCCTTCTCTTTTTGTTGTTGCTTAGCCAACTCCTCAACATATTTTTCCTTTTGTAGGTGCTCTTCTTCCTCCCTTTTCTTGTAGGCCTCTTCAATTATATTGAATTTGGACTCAAGGGCCTCTCTTTCTCTTATGTGTTTG
Source organism: Sequoiadendron giganteum (assembly GCA_007115665.2). NCBI lineage: Eukaryota > Viridiplantae > Streptophyta > Pinopsida > Cupressales > Cupressaceae > Sequoiadendron > Sequoiadendron giganteum. The sequence continues at coordinate 240,292,580 of CM021101.1, forward strand.
GCCTTTTCCTCCTCTAGCTCATGTATCTTTTGCACCATCTCTAGCTTGTCATTTTCTTCCCTTGTCTTGAGCTCATTTTCCTTTTGCTACTATTGCTTTATCTTTTCATCAAATCTCTACTTGGTAGCCAACTACTTTTGTTGAAGCACTACATCATCTTGTGCCTTAGCATCTATTACTTTTTTCTTTTCTATAGCTTCATCATGTGCCTTCGCATCTGAAGCTTTTTTTCTTCTTCAAACAATGTCCACTAGTCTTCTTGTATTAAAACATGCTTATTTTCCTCCAGAGGCATCTCTTCATGTGTATCCTTTTCTAATAAAGTCTCATCAGAATCTGTTTCAATATAATGAACTTCCATTTCTACTTCCTTTCCCTTCAAGGTTTCAGATATATCATGGAGAGTCCCCTTAGGCATCTCTCCACCTTGTTTCTCTATAGGAGGGACTTGATAAAATGATTCACCCATCACTAATATTGAAGCCATAGGTCTTGTTGGACCTTCTCCTTCCTGCATCTCGGGAAATTCTTGGACCAGAGGTTCAAGCTAAAATTTCTCAACATCAAGAGGGAATAATTCCAAAAGTTCCTTGGGAGGCATTTTCCTCTTTGTTCTCTTATACCCTTTCCCTTTTTTAGAAGTTGGATCCCCAGGAGCTTTGGCTCTAAGCACAACCCATTGGATACCCCTATCCAAGAATTGTCTTCCTATTTGTTTGATGTCAATTGTCTCCCCAACATCCCAATCTAGCAGTTCCAAAATCTTAGTACCTATGTTCAGTGCCTCATATGAAGGATCCAACACTACACCATCATCTATTAGTGTATCAGGAACATCAACCTTCACCCAAAATTCCACCATAAGTGGGACATATTACCTTTCATAATTTATTTCCTGAGGTCATATTCATCCTGAATATCACTCCAGAAGTCCTCCAACAGGTTTAAATGTCTATCAAAGATTGAAGCAAGTAAAGCATTCATATTTTTCTTTGAATCAAAGTGCTTCTGAGTAGTATATAGGCCCAATTTCATATGTATCAATTAAAAAAAAACCACCTTAGCTCCCACAAGGTGTGGGTAGGTGTACTCACCCAATTGCATGGGGAACTTATGACAACCTGGTTTATGTTTTATTCCAAACCTAGCATTGACCCCTAAATCTTGGTAACAAAACTCCATTAAGACTATTCTATTGTTGCAGCACCTGGGGAGAAAGTGAGGATGACCCTCAAACCCAGCCAACCTGAAATAAGTAAATTTGGGGTACTGGACATACCAACACCCCCATTTTGTAAAGAATGTCATGGCCTCTTGGCTTTGTCTATACCCTAAATCTCCATTAAGTTGGTTAATAACCGCATACAAAATGCATAATTAATTCTTCTAAAATGTAACTCAAAAATCTACAGGGATAGCTACTCATAATGGTTCTGAACTTTCTTTTTCCCATCAGCTTCTCCCAATACTCCTACTCTATTTCATCTCGGAAAGATGCCTCCCCTTGTTGCTACATATACAACATAAGAGGTCATAAAGAAGCTCTTAGTTTCCCTTACCCTCATCAGTTGATCAGGTATGTTATCTAAGACAATCATAAACCAATCAAACTAATGTCTTCCATTCAAGATTATCTGATTGAATGGAAACATCCATTCTTTAAAATGAAAGGCATCCCTCTTTCCAAAGAATCTAGACAAAAAAATTATAATATTCTCTACCTCTTTGTAGAATTCTTCCATTTTTAGCTGATTTGAGAGCTTTGTTAGGGGCTTCTTCTTTGTTCTTAACCAATTTTTGTTTAAGTGATCCTTATTGGTCTCCTTGTGATTGCTATACATATCTAAAGATTTTGCCTCATTAATTTGTGCATGAGCCTTTGGATTAGGGACACTAAACATGAATTGAAACACTTGAAGAGTCAAGTCTATGATCACATTATCTTGTGAATCTACAGATTGTCTAGTGGCCAGATTGTAAGCTCCAACTAGTGTCATTATCAACTCAAGGTATTGAATTGATAGAGGAAACACATTAATGTGAGCCAAACTAGACTCAACTATCCTCTCAGTTCTCCATGTCACCTCCTCAACAAATGTCTTTGAGTACAACTCCTCATAATTGAATGGACCTAGATTTGTTTTAGTTATATTGGCCCAATCAGATTCCACCTTTCTAACAGTGACAACATGACCCTTATGGTTATACCTCAAGGTATAAGGGAGTTGTTTCAGTTTAAGCTTCTTAGGCTTATTTGTTGTCTTCAAAGATTTTGCAGGTTGAATCCTTTGAGAAGCCTCTCCTGATGCTCCTGACATCCTTTAGCTTCCCGAAATAAAGCCTTAAATTAGATCTATAAAAATTATAAAAAAAACATGATTAGAGATCGTACCCTTCCATACATACCAGAGGTGGAACCAGGTAGAAAACATCCTAAAAAGTCCCTTTTAAAAAACTATCAGGATCGAGAACATAATAGACATTGAGCTTGTAATAATAATATAGCGAGACCAGAGTCAAAGTTGGGATGGTAACTGGAATTGGAATCAGAACGAGAACCGATTTGGTTCCATGAAGAATTTTCAATTTTATGTTCGATTCCAGTTCCGATTTTTCTTTGAGTTATCAATATTTTGAAACCCTATTTCTTACTACAAGCGGAGTTAGAGCCAAAATGAAAATAGTAATCGATACTTATTTGAAAACAAGGTTCAAGATCAAAATTGATTTTGATCCCAATTCCACTCAAAATAGTCATGATGTGACAAGTACTTTTTATAGGATGACGAATAACATCATAATCTAAAGACAAGGTCATTTCAAAACAAAGGGGCTTAAAAATAATCTATAGGAGATCATCCCCATATGATTGTGAGAAACTGTAATAATTAGGGCATCATGTTCAATTTAAACAAAAACATGCCAAAAACCCTAATTTATAAATCCTCGACTTAAAACAATTAGGGCACAAATTTAACCCCATTCAAACTAATTAGATTGACTCATAACATAACTCCTAAGTAAGACCATAAGTCAAAAAACCCTAGAAATGTAAAGCAATGACTAATATATCCTCCAAATCCAAGGGCATCATGGTACAGTCATGATTTAAATGTGAAAGTGACTATGACAAAACAAACAAACGAGAAACCAAAACACAAGAAAGTCAAAATGAAAATGAGAAAACAAAACAAAAGAGAAGAAAAACAAACAACATGAACTCACAAGAAAAACAAGAGTCATGAATTCATGAGAAACAAACGACCAAACAAAATGACATGTGAAAAAAATGAAAGAGAAGAACTAAAAACCTACTTCCAAATGTAAACAAATAGATTAGGCCTCTGATGTGATTCTGTGCATAATTATCTCCCTTTTGATCGAATCACGTGCCCAAATGCTCCACTGCAACTCTTATTCGCCCTTAATCTTTTAAACAATGTTGATAAAATCAATTAATCCTTAATTAAGGTTAAAATTGCAGCTTCATACATGCATGCCACCTATAATCAATTCCATAAATGTGGCAGATCAGAGTCCAAAATATAGAGGGAACTAGCACATTACTATTGGACAGCTTCAGTAAACAAAAATTGGCAGGAGCGAAATCAGAGTGGGAATTGATTTAGAAACTTTCTCCAATTTTTGAATTTGGTTCCCGTTCTGGCTCCAGTTCCACCAACGAAGAATAAAGTGAAACAAAAGACAAAATAAAAACACAAAGACTGAAATGAGAAAACCCAACACAAAATCCTAAGTCAAAACAAACAGACCAAAAGGCAAAGGTGGAGTCGGAATGAACCTTTTTTTTTAAACCATGAATAACTTCAGACTTAACTTCCACTCCAACTCTGGTTTCGACAAAGAAAAAATAAAAGAATACAAAAAAAAAACTATCAAGATGAGGATCGGAATGAAATCTTTGAAACAAGTTTCAAAATCCAATTCATTTTAGGTTCTAGTTCCGACAGAACAAACAAAAGAAAAAAAAATTATGGGAAAAGAATAACTCCAAACTTTGTTTGAAAAACAACCCTGGACAAAAATTAAAAGGGGGGCCCATTTTTACCAAGGAAAAAGATGGGGTGGTTATACAATGCATAATAGGTTGTTCAATATATTAAAATTTTGAGGCATATGCGATAATGTCTACTAGCATGAAAAATTTAAATCATTTGTGTGGAGTAAGGATAAGACCTTTTTAAGGTTCTCGTGGTGGCACAAGGTTTCAATTTATTTTGGAGAAAAGTTTGGACTATTGTATTACATATTTCATGTAATTTCAATTTAAGTCCACCCTATGTTGTCTAGGTTTTTGTGTATACCTGGTTGACATAGAAGATTTTTAATGTAATTTCATGTATATATTTCAAATTTTCAGATCCATTGTAAGTTTCTATGAGTGTCACAAGAGTAGAATGTACAAGTGCATCATATACAAGTGTAATGCATGAAATATATGTGATAGAAGTGTGAAGAAAATAAGGAGCACCAGTATCAAAGGGTTATTCTTAGTGTGAGAGAGTTTTTGTTATGTCTCTGGTGCATGTTAGAGTTAAATTTAAAAATTTCCATTATATTTATATTCTGGTAGGATTGGTGTTCTACCTATTGTATTGTTCTAATTGGGAATTGGCCTCTCTCTAGTAGGGATTTTTGTCTCTAGTAGGTTGGTGCCTACATATTATTTTGTGGATTGGTGTCTCTAAAAGGATGTTGCCTACATCACATTGTAAAATTAACTTATTATATTATTTCTTGTGATATTTTCTCGTCATTGCTTTTCCCATTCTAGATTTCCCTATAAATTTGGTCTTATTTGTTATCTTGTGTTGTACTTTAATTACTAGCTTGTATGGTTCAGTGCTCCTCATGTTGGAAATCTATTTAAGAGTTGTGGATTTTTTTGGAATTGTTTTGATCTATTGATAGACTCCCACCTCTCAATAGGTTGTGTGCTCTTCAATTCATAATAGAGCCAAGTTCCTTTGAAAAAAATTAACAACTTAAGGTATATCTGGGATGGCATAGGCAATTTCTTCTGGAAATAAAGTACTAGTTTTTGATGGATCTAATTTTGCATTTTAGAAAGTTAGGATGGAGTCATATTTGATGGATTTAGGAATGGACATCTAGATGTTAGTTGTAGAAGGATATGAGCCTCCGAAAAAATCTCCCTCCCTAGGATTATGTAGGAAAGAGGGCCCTTAAGCTTAATGTTAAGGCTAGAAATGCTAAGTCTCATATACAAGTGTAATGAATGGACGATATGTGATAGAAGTGTGAAGAAAAGAAGGAGCACCAATATCAAATGGTTATTCTTAGTGTGAGAGAGTTTTTGTTATGTCTTTGGTGCATGTTAGAGTTAAATTTAAAAATTTCCATTTTTTTTGTATTCTAGTAGGATTGGTGTTCTACCTATTGTATTTTTCTAATTGGGGATTGGCCTCTCTCTCTAGTAGGTTGGTGCCTACATATTATTTTGTGGATTGGTGTCTCTAATAGGATGTTGCCTACATCACATTATAAAATTCACTTATTATATTATTGCTTGTGAGATTTTCTCACCATTGTTTTTCCCATTCAATATTTCCCTGTAAATCTAGTCTTATGTGTTATCTTGTGTTGTGCTTTACTTAATAGCTTGTATGGTTTAGTGCTCCTCATGTTGGAAATCTACATAAGAGTTGTGGATGTTTTTGGAATTGTTTTGATCTATTGATTCACCCCCCCTCTCAATAGGTTGTGTGCCCTGTCGGGGATAAGGATTCGGTCTGTCATCATCTAAGACAGTAGTGTCTTAGTGATTTCAATTCAAAATCACAACAAAGACACAACCAACTATGCTATAAAGTGGAAACAAGCACAATTGATCCCCCATTAATCCTCTGAGAGAAGTGAATGCAACAAGAAACAGATTCAACATAAACAGATACCATGAAAGACAAAAAGAATACACAAAGATATACGTGGGGAAAACCCTCTCAGGTAAAAACCCCACACTCCAAAATTTTGAGCCATTGTATTATTCAGCAACACAAAACTAGTTACAATACAATATCAGGCTCAAAGCCAATACAGGAGTTACATCTTGTTCTATTGGAGAAGTAATAAGTACCCACAAGATTCCTCTCAGCTCATCAGATGACTGTCATAGCTAGCCTCATGGCCAGCCCAGTCATTCAGCCTCCAATGATTCCCATTCCCAAATCCGAGAGATAGAGTGTTCATAGTTACATTGCCTAAGCAAACTGCTCGAACACCCTCTCCATCTCTCTACAAATCTCTTCACACCTTCGGCTCTCCAACCTGCAAGTCCAACTATTGCAATCTCGCATCATGCATCATGCATTATGCTTTAGCCCCATGCTCACACATTCACATACCCACGCATCCTACTCGTAGTCTCATGGTCGTGCGTTCAGCTCACACATCTCACACTTGATCTGCAACCCACGACGCTTGCAGACTCGTCGAACTTCCTTTCTTGAGAAATAATACATCTCTCATCCATTATGTAACTAACTCAACAAGAGCAAAGAAGACCATCCACAAATCACGCATCTGGTTGGATTTGATAGATCTCCCTGCAACAAGTTGTCCAGGCATTCAATGCCATTCCAAAAATGGGTTCAGCTCCACCAACCTTCATTGACTAAACATGCAGCACAACAAGTTAGGTAACCATCCAATCACTATCAATCAGGTGCCATGCGTCCAAGACCCGTCAGCAATCATAGCTGACAGAGCAACCAAAACGGTCAGATAGACATCAAGCGCATCCAAGGCTTCAATCCAAACCTAACACTGTCAGAGCCGGAGTCAGAACAGGAGTCGAAACAGGACTCCACCAAAAAAGCACACTGTCGGAGTCAGAGTCGAAGACGGAGATAGAACTGGAGTAGAAACATGACTCCATGAAAATTATAGGTTCAGGAACCAATTTAGTTCTGCGTCCACCCATGGCAAAGAGGAACACATCAGAAACAGGACTGACTGGGTAAAGTCAACCCAGGGTCAAACCAAGATGGGAGCACCAAAGATCGGAGTTGGAGTCGGGGACGAAACAAGAATAGAAATAGGACTTTACCAAAAGTCCAAGATCAGGAACCAAACCAGTTCCAGTTTTGCCTCCACCAACTGCAAGAAACAACAATCCAGAACATGGACAAAGTGGAGGAAAACTCCCCAAGGAGAATCCAAACATCCAGAGGAACTAGATCACAAAAGCAGGAGTCGGACCCGGAGTCAAAACAAGAACAGAAATAGGAACATGACAAACAGACATTGCCAACTTCCAAAACTGGTTTCGCCTCCGCCAGAACCAAGCAGAGAGCAACAGACTATCGAAGCCAGAGCCGGATCCAGAGCCAAACCCAGAACATGACAAAAGGAACAATGCTAGGTTCCAATCTGGTTCCGCCTCCGCTAGAACAAAACTCAAAGATCCAAGAAAGCGGGGAGCGGAGTTGGAGACGAAATGGGAACAAGACCTAGAATAGGGAAAATGGAACAATGCCAAGTTCCATCCTGATTCCACCTCTGCCAGAACAAAATACTTTGCCAAGGAAACAAGAGAATTCGCCTAAGTCTTCAAAGGGGGTCACCAGAAAGTTGAGGCATAATTCCCAACAATCTCCCACTTGCTAAATACTTTCAAGCATCCTCTAAACCAGCTCGAACAAGGACCAACACATGCTCTCACACTCCAATCAAGACCACTGCAAAAACATCAGAAAGATGTCCACCACCTTAAGCAATGACTCAAAACACAGGAACACACCGAACTTAAACAACAATAGTCTCAAGAATGAAAGCAAAAAATCCTCCAGATGGCAAAGGCAAAAAATAGCAAAGCACCACTCCAACCAAACTCTAGAACAAGAAAAACTAACCAGCTAGAAAGGCAACCATGAACAAACTGGCCTCATCCAACTGATCAAACCCACGTGACTAAAAACCAACACCCATAGCTCATGCTGAAACATCCAACCACCCATACCTTAAAGGTATGACCTAAAAGTGAACTCATGCCATCAAAAGAAACCCACCCATCTCAGCAGCAAACAAGAACCCTATGTCAACCAGTCATAGACCAAACACATCCAAGTACTCCCACTACAAGGGCACTGTCCAGATTAGTGCAAACAGAGCACCATCACAAATGATCCAGGCATACCAAGTCCACCAAACCCAACATAAAGAAATGTAACCATGTAGTTCCAAGGAACATCCATACTGATCTGCAACATCTGCAACCACCTGCTACAAGAAAAAATTCTCTCAACTGTCTTCCATAGTTCTTCCAAACACCTCCAAAGCTGACTTAAGAAAGAAGCATAGGCACCTTCGTATCATCACCCAGGTGACAACACATGACCAAAAATAGTGACCAACCTGGTACCACAAAGGCAACTCAAATCTAAAGTCACAAGAGCAATCAAGAAGAACAAGACCAGTTAAGAGAGAAACAACAAATCAACAAGAAACATGTCCTTCTACAAACACTTCTAAATGCCAGCTGTGTCAAGAATGATCTTATTTACATCCCAAAGGGAAAAGCCTTGACAACATCCAACAAAACATGGATGTAAGCTCTTCAAAGAAGATCAAACCTACCCATATAACCATCTCCTTTCAGTCCTCAAAAGCACAAGGAGATAAACTATGTTTTCCAACCTTTCATTATGAATCCTCTAGAATCTAAACCAACTCAAGATTCATAACATGAAAGATAAAACATAAAGAAATTGAAAAGTATAATGGGTAAATAACTTTCATAATGACAGCACTGCCGAGCAGATCAAGAAGAAAAAAGAAACATGCTCATCCAAGATATAAAAGCCACCATGGCTAACCTAAGAGCATTCTCCTTCAAGATCTTTGTTGAATTTACATTCAACCAAAGTGCAGGCTTCTCGAACTTTCAGTTGTAACAACAACATTCACTTAAAAATTCAAGCCTCACCTTTATTCTTGATGCATCCATGAGTATCAACACCTGTCAATCTCATGCTAACTCCAAATTGTAACAATGCAATAACCAGAAGTCCTCCAACATATGACCAATGTACTCAAAGTAAAGAGAACCCCCAGACCACTGTCAAAGTTCCATAACCTAAAACAGGAACTTATCATGACACCATGATCTACACATCTCCAAGGGAGATACCATGCTTCAAGTGAACTGTCCATGGTCTTCAAGAGCAAAACAACATGCCAAAACTCCAATACACAAGCAAGAGTATACCATGACATAAAGCAAACAACTCTAAACCAACATCACCTGTCAAGCACCACCAGCAACTCAGCCAAAGACTACCAAGGTCCTTCATGGCTCCAAAGTGCTACACATCTTCAAATAGTGAACATGCAGATGCAAATTCTGCAACACCAAAGAAGACACCAGTCATTGCTAAAGCTCCCACTGAAACATGACACTGAGCTTTCCAAGCACCATGACTGACCACACCATCACTATCAAAAGCTTACACTATGCCAGTGTACCCAGCTCTCCATGACATCATGATCCACATGCTTTAGATCCCCATCACTGACTATTCAGGTACTCAAATGCCATTCCTCCTCTCATCTCAAAAAAGCCACACCAATGCACAAGTGACCATAAACAAGGTCAGCTAATAGATCTGCACAACATGGTTACACCCTCGTGGATATAGATAGTCCACTTCTAAGTTGTCTCACAACAAGCATGTAGGTAAGGACAACCTACAATATTGCACAAATCATGGATGCAACCAAAAGTAAACCTACAAATCTATCATTGCACTAGAAACTGCAAAACTGAGATAGTCAAAGAGAACAGCCAAAGCAGACAATCATGACTCAAACACCAGATCAACAACATATCTGATTTTCCAATCATTTCCACAACCCAAGCCCCAAAGTCTAGAAAACCATCAAAGCATACCACAAGAATGCTGAAAGAGAAACATACCAACACTCCCATGCAGAGAAGACACCACTCCTCAAAACCAGTCGAACTGCAGCTATCTCATCCAGTCACACCCCAGAAACTAGGATCTAGAAAAATAACAAACAACAGTTCCACAAAACACAAGTTTTCTTTGACCATGCAAAACCTACAAAAAACCACAGTGTTTCCAAAACACCCACGCACCTCCATATTCACTATTCATCTGGAAAACTTAGGATTCTACACACAACCATCACAGTAAACCAGAATAATGAAAGAATAAGAGAATGCATCGTAGATTTTGTAGGAAAATCTACACAAAACCTTTAGAGCCAAAGTCATGAATCTGAACCATGCAAGTGCAAGAAAGAGGCACACAGGAACAACAGGTCCGTTTCAGACCAGTTCCAATGCCATAGTCATGCACAAGCACAAGGAAGAGCCAGGCTATCTAGAAGTTGCAGACCACCAAGGTCACCTCATAGCCTCCATGCAATCAGAGCACCATAGAAAATTCCTTCAGTGCTAAGTCAGAAACACCCAGCACAAGCACAACAATCCATAGCTAAATAATGACACAAGCTAGTCCATACCACTAAGGAGCCTCTCACACAAACAACTAGTATAAACACCACGCTTTGCTGCAGCACAACCATGAACACATCTCATGCCCTTTGCATCGAGAACAATGTTACCATTCAGGAGCTCCAAATCATGTTGCCACAACATGACCCACTCCACACTTTTCCAGCATCTTTTAAACTGTATGTTGAATCAATGAAGCACACACTTCCACTCACCGAAGGACCAATCACCAACCGATTTCTCTAGACTTCCTCAAGCTTGCCAGGCTAAGAAATCACCACAGGAGAAAACCCAGAACTTCAGCAACCAGGAGAAGGCTCTGATACCACTGTTGGTATTATCAAGCCACGACCTCCCTTAAACATGCTCTAATACCACTTGTTGGTATCACAAGCAACAAGCTACCAGCTCTGATACCACTTGTCGGGGATAAGGATTCAGTCTGTCATCAAGATAGGCATCTAAGACAGTAGTGCCTTAGTGATTTCAATTCAAAATCACAACAAAGACACAACCAACTATGCTATAAAGCAGAAACAAGCACAATTGATCCCCCATTAATCCTATGAGAGAAGTGAATGCAACAAGAAACAAATTCAACATAAACAAATACCATGAAAGACAAAAAGAATACACAAAGATATACGTGGGGAAAACCCTTTTAGGTAAAAACCCCACACTCCAAAATTTTGAGCCATTGTATTATTCAGCAACACAAAACTAGTTACAATATAATATCAAGCTCAAAGCCAATACAGGAGTTACATCTTGTTCTACTAGAGAAGTAACAGGTACCCGCAAGATTCCTCTTAGCTCCTTAGATGACTGTCACAGCCAGCCTCATGGCCAGTCCAGTCATTTGGCCTCCAATGATTCCCATGCCCAGATCCGAGAGATAGAGTGTTCACAGTTACATTGCCTAAGCAAACTGCTCGAACACTCTCTCCATCTCTCTACAAATCTCTTCACACCTTTGGCTCTCCAACCTGCAAGTCCAACTATTGCAATCTTGCATCATGCATCATGCATTCACATTCCTGCGCATCCTGCTCGTAGTCTCATGGTCGCGCATTCAGCTCGTACATCTTGCACTTGCTCTCCAACCCACGACGCTTGCAGACTCATCGACCTCCTTTCTTGAGAAATAATACATCTCTCATCCATTATGTAACCGACTCAACAAGAGCAAAGAAGACCATCTGCAAACCATGCATCTGGTCGGATCTGACAGATCTCCCTGCAACAAGCCATTCAGGCATTCAATTCCTTTCCAAAAACGGGTTCAGCTCTGCCAACCTTCGTTGATTAAACATGCAGCACAACAAGCTAGGTAACCATCCAATCACTATTCAACCAGGTGCCACGCATCCAAGACCCATTAGTAATCATAGCTAACAAAGCAACCAAAATGGTCAAACACACATCGGGCGCATCCAAGGCTTCAAGCCAAACCTAACACTGCTAGAGTTGGAGTCAAAACAGGAGTCGAAATAGGACTCCACCAAAAAAGCACACTGCCGGAGTCAGAGTCGGAGACAGAGATGGAACTGGAGTTGAAACATGACTCCACCGAAATTATAGGTTCAGAAACCAATTCGGTTCCACATCCACCCACAGCAAAGAGGAACACATTGGAAACAAGACTGACCGGGTAAAGTCAACCCGGGGTCAAACCAAGACGGGAGCACAAAAGATCAGAGTCAGAGTCGGGGACGGAATAGGAACAGAAACAGGACTTTACCAAAAGTCCAAGATCAGGAACCAAACTAGTTCCGGATCAGCCTCCGCCAACTGCAAGAAACAACAATCCAAAACATGGACAAAGTGGAGGAAATCTCCCCAAGGAGAATCCAAACATCTAGAGGAACTAGATCAAAAAAGCAGGAGTCAGACCCGGAGTTGGAATACGAACAGAAACAGGAACATGGCAAATAGACATTGCCAACTTCCAAAACTGGTTCCGCCTCTGCCAGAACCAAGCAGAGAGCATGAGACTGCCGGAGCCGGAGCAAGATCCAGAGCCAAACCCGGAACATGACAAAAGGAGCAATACCAGGTTCCAATCCAGTTCTGCCTCTGCCAGAACAAAACTCAAAGATCCAAGAAAGCAGGGAGCGGAGCTGGAGACAGAATGGGAACAAGACCCGGAACAGGGCAAACAGAACAATGCCAAGTTCCATCCCAGTTCTGCCTTTGCCAGAAAAAAAGGCTTTGCCAAGGAAACAAGAGAATTCACCTAAGTCTTCAAAGGGCGTCACCAGAAAGTTGAGGCATAATTCCCAACATGCCCTTCAATTGGTATTAGATCCAAGTTCCTTTGAAAAAAATTAATAATTTAAGGTAGATCTGGGATGGCATAGGCAATTTCTTTTGGAAATAAAGTACTATTTTTTGATGGATCTAATTTTACATTTTAGAAAGTTAGGATGGAGTCATATTTGATGGATTTAGGAATGGACATCTAGATGTTAGTTGTCGAAGGATACGAGCCTCCTAAAAAATCTCCCTCCCTAGGATGATGTAGGAAAGAGGGCCCTTAAGCTTAATGCTAAGGCTAGAAATGCTATTTTGTCTAGTTTTACTATCATAAAATTTGTGAAAGTGATGGAGCATAGAATAAAAAAGGAAATATGGAAAAAAAATTAGACTTACATAGCTTATTTTGAAGGTATGAGGATGAAACAAAATAAGAAAATTTCTACATTCATGCTCTGGGTTGATGAAGTTGTTAACCAAATTTAAGGTCTTGGTAAAATCTTGGAAGAGAAGCTTGTTATGAAGAAGATACTCAAATCTCTATCTAGAAGGTTTGATCCTAAAATATTTGCTATTGAAGAAGATAAAGATTTGAATACTTTAAATTTTATTGAGTTGCATGGAACATTAACTACATTTGAAATGATATTGAAAGTGAAGATTATATAATAAAATAAGCTAATCTAAGAGTATCTTTGAAGTAGGTTTATAAAAAATTTAATTATTGATTAGATCCAAAAGAAACAAATTTTCTTAGAAAGTTGCAAAGAGGTTTTGGTAAGTACAAAGGTAAATTACCTTTCAAATGTTTGAATTATAGAGAAGTTGAACATTTATGGCTAATTGTGCCTATAAGAATGTTAAAAATGTTGAAAAAAATAATGGAAATAAATCATTTTAGAGAAGATCCAAAGGTCATAGAAAACATAAGAGCTTCTACACTAATGAGGAAGAAGATTCCACTTAAGAAGAGGATGAAGATGCATCCAAAGATGAAAATGGAAAAGATATGTTCATGAATTTTGAAATTTTTGATGGTGATGCTGAAATGGGCTCTATAGAAAATGAAGAAGAAGTAGATCTTATAGAAATCTTTTGTTTGGGTCGAAGAATAAATCAAGAAGTTGAATATCAGAATTAAAAAATAAGTGAGCCAAAGAAAGAATAGAAAAATATTTGAAGATTGCTGAAAAGATGATTGTTGATCTAAAGACTCAGGAAAAAGAAGAAAAGAGGGTTGAAGAAGTTATGAATAAAAAATACTATCAAGAGATAAATATTGTGAGAATCTTGAATAAAAACTCTTGTAGCCAAAAAAGAGCTTGAGAAGGAAAGTCAATAGATTCAATTGAAGTTCAGTAAAATTACTAAAACCCTAGATTAGATATTGGAAGCTTAGAAATCTTCACATGGAAAAACCAATGTGGATGATCAAAAGAAAGAGGTGACAAAATAGTCAAAGAAGGCTACTAAGGCAAGTCCAAAAGTGACAAGGTCTAGAAGTTCAAGATCAAAAAATACAATGACAAGTGATGGAAGCATGACTCAAAATGATGGTTTTTTCATAGGGCAAGGATACAATACTAGATCAAGTTTGTATGTTTCTAGTTTATGTTTTAGTTTAAATGATTAGGGACATAAGGTTGTGGATTGTAGAAGAGTTTTGATAAGGAGAAATAAATTTTTTAGTAATAATGCATTTTCACCTCTATTCAATTTAAATGTTATCTATTTCAAGTGACATAATTTTGGACACATTGCAAGGAACTACATAAGTAATTTCATGAGTTACCTATTACTAGAAAAAAAGTAAGAAGTGGTGTTCTAGAGAAGGTTTGGAAGAAGGTTCCCGAAGAGAATAAATATGAGAAGTCTATAGTTGCTCAAACTTCTCTACATACTCAAAAGGAGAAGAAGTTTTGGAATATTGATAGTAGTTTCTCTAGTCATATGACTATAGATAAAAGTAAGTTTATGAATTTCAAGAAATTTGAAGGTGGTTCTATGACCTTTGGAAATAATTCAATTGCTAAAATTTATGATAAGGCTGCTTTAAGTCTTGATGGTGGTAAAACAATGAAATGTGATGTTTTTATGTTGAAGGGTTAAAACATAATTTTTTAAGTGTTAATCAAATGTGTGATAAAGGATACAAAGTTATCCTTTAGTATTGATGGTTGTGAAATCAAAAAATTAAGTACTAGTGAGATGCTTGCACAAGGAAGCAAGACAAATAATGATAGTTATCATCTTAGTGAGTTGAATGGATAGTGTTGTCTCACTATAGAGAAGGATGAATGTTTTCTTTGGCATATACGGTTATGACACATGAATTTTGTTGATATTGTCAAGATTAGTTCAAAAGTGTTGGTCTAGGATATGCTAAGAATTAAGAAACCACATTTAATCAATTGTAAGCCATGTCATGAAGGGAAGAAAACAAGAAGAAAATATCTTGATAAGTGGTATTCCACATCAAATCCATTAGATCTGGTGCATACAATTTTTTTTATACCAATGAGGACCAAGAGTCCACAAGGAGACATGTATTGCATGATGTTGCTTGATGATTATTACTAGGATGACTTGGATTACATATCTAGAAGTTAATTCATAAGTTTTTGAGAAGTTCAAATAATTTAAGGCTATGGTGGAGAATGAAACCATAAGGACAATCAAATTCTTGAGACCATATAGAGGTGGAGAATTTATATCTAAGAAGTATGAATTTTTTTGTGAGAGCATGGAATCTCGAGGCAATTATCTTCCCCTACAAATCCACAATAAAATGGAGATGTAGAAAGAAAAAAATAGATTGCACAAGAGATGGCAAGGACTATACTATGCCAAGAAAATCTATCAGATATGTATTAGAGAGAAGCTACAAAAATAATTGTGTATATTCTAAATAGAGTTCAGATCAGGTGCAAGATAGAGAAGACTCCATATGAACTATGAAAAGGAAGACCAAAACCAATAAGGCACCTTAAAATATTTGGAAGAAAGTGCTACATCAAGAGAGATGAAGATAATTTGGGTAAGTTTGATTAAAGATCATATGATGACATTTTTCTTGGTTACTATTTAAGAAGAAAATATTATAGCTGTTATAAAAAAATATTGAATAGGATAGTTGAAAGTGCAATTATGAGGGTGAACAAAATTAATCATAATAGTAATATTCTATAGGAATATGATGATGAGGAATCAATTCATAGCAACATTAAAGACACATAAGAAGTTGACTCAAAAACTATAGCTAAGTATGTATAGAAAATAATTCTACAAATTAGACCATAGGTGATAAATATAGTGGGGTTCTAACCTAGAAGAAGCTAGAAATATCCGGAGAACAAGTTCATTTTTCTTTACTATCAAAGATAGAAACTAAGATATATAAAGAAGCTATCAAGGAACAGGGATGTATATAATCAATGGAGGAAAAAATAGATCAGATCAAGAAGAATGAAACTTTAAAACTTTCCCCAAGGCCTAAGGACAAGAATGTGATTGGAACAAAATTGGGTATTTAAAAGCAAGTTGAATGAAGAAGGTGAAGTGATACATAACAAAGAAAGACTTGTGTGTAAAGGGTATGCTCAAGTTGAAGGTATAGACTTTGGGGAAACATTTTTTGTGGTGGATAGATTGGTGGCAATTAGGATGTTCTTAGCTCTCTCAACATTTAATAATTTCAACATGTATCAGATGTATGTAAAGTCAACATTCTTGAATGGAAAATTTGAAGAAGTATATATTGAAAAACTTGAAGGATTTCAATGTACTAACAATATGGATTATGTTTGCAGATTAAATAAGGCTTTATATGGAGTCAAGAAAGCTCCAATATCTTGGTATTCAAGGTTGGATGGATATTTATAATAGTAAGGATTCTAGAGAGGTTGTGTAGATAGTAATCTGAACATAAAAATCGAACAAGGAAAATATTGATAGTTGTGGTTTATGTTGATGACATTATTTTTGGAGGTAGCAATGAAGAAATATGTAAAAAAATACAAAAATCTATGCAAAATGAATTTTATATGTCTATGCTCGGAGAATTGTCATTCTTCTTGGGGTTACAACTTGTTCGATCAAATAAAGGAATTTTTTATTTCATATGAAAAATACATAAAGGAGATTTTAAGAAATTTCAAGATGGAAGATTACAAACATATTGCAACACCTATGGTTACCATATGTAAGTTGAGAAAGGATGAGGACTCTACCCTAGAAGATAAAAATATGTACTAGTATATGATTGGTATTTTTTTGTATGTAACAATATCCATATTGGATATCATGCAGACAGTTGGAATGGTTGAAATTTTTTAGGAAACACCTAAAGAGACTCATGTGAAGGAAATAGAAATGATATTCATGTATTTTAAGGCTACTAAATAATTTGGTCTATGGTATCCAAAGAGTATAAATTTCACTCTTACTACATACATAGATGCAAATTGGGTAGGTTGTGTGGATGACCAAAAGAACACAAGTGGGGGTACATTCTTCCAATGAGATAGTTTGGTGTCTTGGATGAGTAAGAATCATGAATCATTTTCTTTATCTACAAAAAAAGTAGAATACATTGCTATAGCATCATGCTACACTTAAATGCTTTGGATATAGAAAATTTTGAAAGAAATGAAGGTTAAGTTTGAAGACCCTATCACTATTCTTTGTGATAACATAAGTGCAATAAAAATTTCAAAGAATTTGGTTATGCACTCAAGAAAAAATATATTGCAATCAAATATCTTTTATTGAGAGAGAAGGTTGTAGAGAAAAAATAAATTTTGGAATATGTGTGATGGAGCTCTCAAAATTTGTGAGTGTTTTTTGTTGTAATGATTTGAAATAAATCAATGAGAACCCTTTTATTGGAAAAAATAGATGCATATGTAGTGACTAATTCATCTATTTTAAAATATGAGTGATACTTCTCTAATATAAAGCTACTTCATAGTTGTCCCAAGTGGTTACAATCCCTTTCACCTGGGAAGAGATTTTATTTTTTTACATATTGAGTCCATGTGTAGCCCTAATGCAATTATGACAAAGAGGACAATCATAAGGATGATAAAATACCAAGTCATGAAGCCAAATATAGATGATTAAAAGGAATCTACAATGCATGATCAAGTGTTTAGTGAGGATAGTCATACCTTCCATAAGGCCTAGAATTTGACATGAATATAGTCTATACAAAAGGATAGCACCAAGTGATCATATGTGGTAAAAATATAGGCAATATTGTTGCAGATGTAAAATAATGGTGCTTATGCAAAAAATTAGACTTAAGGAAGACTAGTGATAATGGTCATGTCATAATAAATGGTTTCATGAGAATTGATACTCATAGGAAAGATTAAAAAATGGAAGACATCCATCATGAAAGGTAATGTGGGAGCTATGGCTCTTATGTGAATGTGAAATGAAAATTTTCATTTAAAGAAAAAAAGGTCAGATACCTATTTTGTGTAGACTATATGAGGAACAAAGCACAGTGCCAAGTCAAAATTTGAAGATAAAGGGTGATGGTATCCAAGGATAGAAATTGCATAATATGATAGTGAATTTTAAATTAAATCACAAGAGATCGCCTAACCTATAAAAAAGGTAGTCTTGATGACTATAATGAAGACTCCAATAGATTCTTAATGACTAAATTACTTTCTTGATAGTCATATAACTGCATCTTCGACTCTTGACAATATTTATGATTGTTAAAGTGTAATTGGCTCTTTATGTTTTAAAAGCTTTATATTTTATAATTATGAGACCTTGTAATCAAAGACAATGATTTATGGCCTTGAAGATGTCAAGAAAATGTAAAGTAAAATAATCAAAAATTTGTTGACTTGTTAATGGAGATATCATGAAATATTGTAAGGATAGGGAATTCTTCCATCGAATAAAAGAGGGTGGTGGTTTAACTAAGTTCCCATGGGGTAAAGTCACAACACTATTTATTCTTGCAAGGTTGATTGAACAACTACATGATACTGAAAAGGAAAAATATTTATACAGGTTGACCTTGTTCAAATTTCTTGATAATGTGGATGCATATCTACTTGCAGCCATGGCTTAATATGGATCTAAAAACAAGGACCAGTTTAAAATAAAATGAAATAATTAAAGAAGCAAAAAGTGAATTAGTGTGAAGAATTCCTATGTTGACATTTCATTTGTGAAATGGAATTAATTTGCAAATTTTTGTACTAAGAGGAGGAATTCAAGGAATACAACAACACATCTTAAAATGGATTGAGAATTGTATTGTAAAGTGTTGGCGTAGAAACAAGGAAATGATTATGTTGCAGGGGCAGCCATCATGCTAGTTGAAAGGAGTCAATTTGATATTGCAAAGGAAATTATTTACACAGGTACAAGAGATTGATTTGGGAAACATATTTATTTAGATGCTTGATGAATGGGTAAATATTTCTCTTAATTGATTTACATGGGGGAAGATTGCACTCACAATGAAAATGTCTTAGAATTGTTTAAGGAAATTGTATTTTAGCACTCCACCTGATTTTCATTTTATCCTACTCGAACGCATTATGAGGCCAAACAATGGCAAGATTGTAAAGAGCATTGTTAAGAACAATACATTTCATGCACTTCAATTACATATTACACTTTGATTTCGAGGAGTAGTGCACAAGTTTTCAATTCAAACACTTCAACAACAAAAGCACAATGTTGATGGGGTTCTCCAAGCAATGTTTAATTTAATGAATGCACTCCCTATGCTCGACCAAATGTTGGATATGGGTGAGCTCTCAAACCCACACACACATTCTATTTGATGTGAAGTAGGTAGGGTTTCTTGGTTACTATTGTAAAAAAATTCTTGAATAACATGAGGAGAAACAAGGACGTGAAGTTGGGAGTAGCACACCAACTTATCTTGGCTAATGAAGAACAAATCTTTCAGATGGAATGGCAATGGTTGAAGTTTCCCCTACACCTCATTGCCCATCACTAAAAATTTTTTCCTGCCCCTTTTGATTTTGGAAATGAACGATATCACATATTCTCTGCTTCCTATTGTCAATCACCTAAATAACTTGTCATTCATGCTTGTCTTCTATGATACGTGGTGACATCACCCATTGTTGTAAATTGTCTTCATTTTCTCTTTATTTCAGTGATGCAAGATGAAAATTGGGAAAGTTTTAAAGTGATGGTGAGCCCATTGGTATTGTCCAATGGAAAATATTTGAGCTTTCTTTTGATGTTGGAGGAATAATTAAAGGTAAATACATGGGTAAAGGGTTTTCACAACCTAATATAAAAAGAATTATCTCTTTCACAAATAAAAGAAAAAATTTAAGTGTTGGGAAATAATAAAAATGTGTAAAGTACATTGGACTGAAGCCTTCTATAGATGGAGAAACAAATTAAGTCCTTTACATATAAAAATTAAAAACAATAACTTTCTTTGCTAGGAAATGTAAAATTTAGAGTGTAAAAAGCCTGGGTAGTTGTTTTTCTTCACAAACTGATAAAATTTAATTAAATCCTTCAACAATAAAAATAGAGGCTTTGTATTGTTGGTAAAAAAAATGGTGAATACACAGGTAAAAGGGATTTTTATAACCAAGGGTGAAGAATGAATGTTGTGGTAAAAAAAAAATCAACTGCTGGCTTTCATGGTAAAAAGGAAATTTCTCAACTGTAGGGAAAAACAAATGAAGAAGATTGAGGATTTTAATGGTAAGATCAGATTTTCTATTGCAGCGTGGGCAAGAAGATGCAAGGAGTGAGAATAATGTTCATAATGTGGATTCTTCATGTGCAAAGGTATTTATTGATCGACAGAGTTGAGTGTCCCAGATGTCTATTCTTGATCTCCATTTGGGGTTTTCATTTTCCTTAAGTGTAGTTTTTTGCTTCATTTGCAAAGAATTTGTTTACTATTTGGTCTCACAGGGAAGGATATTTTGTAATAGGGTCTAAAAATGAAAGAATGTTGGTTTCAAGCTTTGGATAGTTTGAGTCATGTAATTAGGGATTCAATTATGGTATTGTCATATTTTTCTATAAATGAACAATACCGTGAACTTGTTTTCTCCAATTTGTACATTTCATAGATTATGAATATGAATAATCAAAGATTGCTAGTTTTTTTATTCTTGTCTTTCATTGAATGTCTGTTTAGTGTTATTAATTTCATTCAAAGAATGAATTAAATTTTATCAACATTAATAGAGGTTTATGCAACTATGTGTTGGGATTATTAAGTATGACTAGTTGAGATTTTGGTATCAGTGGTGTAAGGAATCACCTGGTAGCCATAATTATGACAAAGTAAATGTTGTGATGTATTTAAAACTACATGATTTAGGTGACTCCACCTTGGAATATGACACTGGTATTTTAATTTTGTAGTTTTGTGAGATTGTTTGTGAGAAGCTATAAATTTAAATCAATTTTACTTATCCATCTTGGTGTGATTTTTGCTATGGATTTTAATGAATGATATCTCTCATGTTTAAATTGGATATTGCCATGACGGTGAGCCAGATCTTTAGGGTATTATGTCCATTATAAATTTAAAGGATAGTTATCTATTTATAGTGTTTTGGATGCTTTGGAACACAAGTATCTATAAGAAAACTGTCAGGATCACCCTCCAAAGTTTCATAGAGCCTGAAGTGTAGGGGAGAAAGGGTTTTAATTCAATCTCTCATTTGTTGGCCAAATCTCTCATTTAATTTGACTATAAGGCTTGGTAGCCCTTTAGGATTCAAGTTGATTGCATATTTGAGTACCAATAGATTGATGACTCTACTAGGGAAAGCTCCAATATTATCCATTTGAAGAGAGTCAATAAATTTGTTGATCTATAGTTTTGGGTCAGATGATCCAAAGACATACTTGAAGGATATTTCTGCAATGTTTCTAGTGTATTCTTAAATTCTAGTGTTCCACTAGTGGTGAGAACTTAGAAATACTAGGTCTTCGAAGAAAATTTATGTTGCTTAAAGATATTTTCCTCTTTCAAAAAGGTGGAAACTATACATAATATTCTACATCATTAGAAGAGTTGGTTGTAGCATTTATCATTTATTTATCTATTGCAATATTTGTATATGAAATTTTCAACAAAGGTTCTAGTTAATATTGTCCCTTATCTAGTACTCTGAGATACTAGTAAAAAGGGAAATGAGAAAGTAAGATATTTTGAAAGGGATATTGAGAATTGACTAGTTGTAGAGGGAATATATTTTATTTGCAAATATGTATGCCTATCCTAGTTCTTCCTCTACAAGCTATAATGTCATTCCTAGAACACAACCATGTACTCAAAGAATGGTGTTCACTAGTGAAAGATATAACCCCCTAGAATTCAGTAAAATCTAAGGTTATCCACATTCTATCCTAAGAATAATTAATGAATATTTTCATAAGTTTAGAGAAGATCTCGAAAAATCAGCAACACAACATGTACAAGGTTTTATTGATTTGATGGAAGATTGTCAAATAATAGAAGAGGATGCTATCATGAAGTTTTTTGTAAGAAATTTAGAAGGTACTTCTAAATATTGGTTTTCTAGCTTGCCAATGCAATCCATATGTTCATGGAAAGAGCTTGGAATACTTTTTATTGATCAATTTGAAGGAGTAAAAAATAATAATATGTGCTTGTTTGAAAGTAGAAATCTACATACCCAAGAAGAATTTGAAGAGAAATCTGAAAAAAAATTCAATCCATATCATATATTGATGCATTTCATGATATAGAAAGATTGTGGTGAGGAGTGTTATCTCTCAAAAGAAATTTTTCTCTTCCTAAGACCTATTTTTTGGTCTTACTAGGGTATTCTTCTCTACCCTAGTCATAGGTCACTCTTAGGACCCCTATCTCCTTATAGAACTCTCCACCAATTTCAAATGCTCGCCTTCACTCTCAAATCACCATGAGCTCCCATGGGCTCAATTTTGCTACAAACTTCAAACACCTTTCTTGGGACTAGGAATAGGACTTCAAGTTATTCCTTAAATGATATTACTCCACTCTGATCCATCTTGTTGGATTCTTTCTTCTTTTGTCCATTGAATTCAAGAAAACCTTGTTTTAGGCCTTGTAGCCTCTTTAGTCAATTAGGCCTCCTAAAACTAGTGTTCTAGACATTACGCCTAAAATTCCATAACAAACCCCCAAGATCTTCATGGATTATCTCTACAAACCTCCTAGGCTTCAAGATTTCTTAGGTTTGAGATCCCCTTAGTGTCCATACTTAGGCCTTTCACCAAACCCCTATTTTCAAGGGCTTCTAGGGTATGTAACACAGTCCAATTTCCTTAGTTTAATTGAGTGCCCTAATGGCCTCATCTGCACTTCCCCTTGCACAAAAATTTCCAAGACACATAACCCTACACTCCTACACCATTGACTGGCACAAACCAATCCATTTAGCAAGTCTTCTTGTTGCTGTTATGTCCAAGCAACTAGCTAGAATGCCCCTGCACTCGCCTAGAGCTTGTTGAATTGGCTATCTCTCCTGCAACCAAAGACTCCAAAAGAAATATGTACACTATGTACATAGTCACCTACTTGATTCCAAGTGGCCATGGAAGCTTTTCCATGGGATGTCAAGTAGGGATCATTATTTACAAAACTGTCCCTGAACCAGGCAGTGAAACCAAGAACCAAAAGAACTTGCAAAACCTTAACCAGTAGAACTAATTAGCTAAAAAAATGCTACAAAAGGCAAGAATAGATCACAAATGAAAGACTCAAAGCATTGGTTCAGTCCTTTCAATCCATTAATTGACTGGATGAAGGCTCTGTCACAAAATTTCAAACAAATTTGCTCTTTTCCATGTCACAGTCACTTCTTCCCAATTCTCAATCCGTACAATAACTTTCCCACATGTCATATTAGGATTTTCATAACCTTATATACCTTATTCCAATATGTTAGGACCCTTAGGTTGGGCTTAGAACATCATTAATTCCATTTTCCAACTTTTAGGACAAATTGCCAAACTACATTGTCAAGATTTGCCTAATCTCTTCACTAAGACTTTCCCAAACCTCAAGGCTCTAAAATAACCTAACTTTTCCATTACACAACATCAATTAAACCTTGGGAGTTTATAACCTAGTCCTTATTACCTTGGTGGTTGGCTAGAACCACCTACAAGCCAAAATTTGCAAAGATCTCTCCAAAAGACCTTAAGGTGCTCCTGCACTAGATTTGAGGATGAATCCCCCTATGACTTTTATGATAGATGCATAAAATTTCTGTTTAATATACCAAAATAAAAAAGACCTGATGAATCATTTTGCATTAATTTATTCTGTGAGAATTGTGAGCCAGGTTTGAGTACCATGCCAGCTGATTGGAAGCCCCCTAACCTTAAGTGTTTTTATCAATGGCTTTTAGTGATTGAATAAATGATAGAGAAATATGGAAGTCATCTCTTGAATAGCCTATGTGATGGTAATTTTTCTAGATTTCATCAAATAAGTCTAGATGGTATAACATGAGAAAATGATAATGCATCTTGTAGTGATGAGGATCATGTTTAATAAAAAACCCACTAAGGAAATCTATGCAAATAAGGATTACAACCATAAAAATCATGGTGAAATGAATGAAACATGTGAGGTTTCTCCTATTTTATTTAAGAGAACAAAAATAGAGAGAAAATTATCTATACATGATAAAGGCTATAGTCATTCCAAGTATGTTGATTTTGAAGTTTCATCTCTTCATGATGATAATAGTACTATTGTTGATTTGAGTATACAATGAGTTGTGGAGTATTCTCATCTGGGTGATCGAGATGATTACAAGTTTGTTTGCAACCCTTATGACTGTGATTCCTCTCATAAGGAGGAGGAAACACAAATTTACATGAGAGAAAAGTATTCCAATGAAGATGATAATAATACTTTTAAAGGCTCATAAGAAAAATATAATGGCTATGAAATAAATATATTATTTGAAGAAGAAATATGTGATCAACAATTTAATGGTACAATTGCTCATACCGATTCTATAAGTGAGTGTGGCATTGACGGAAATTTTCATGGTTAGGAGACAAATAAGTTTTCTAATTTGAGAAAGACTTTTGAAGTGGTGGTATATTAGATGCAAATTATGAAGTGCTCAATGAATTTCAGTTGGAGAGATCATCCACAAGTAGCTGGAATGAAGAAACAAATGTTGGTTTTCAGTTTGGCAATGAGGAATGTGACCCTGCTGATTGTTGCAGTAGTATGAACAAAGAAGGAGATATGTATGGAAGAGATTCATTGGATGAATTGGTTTAGGTAGTTCATTATGAGGAGAATGCATATATTGGTAATGTAAGTTATGAACAAGGATATCCTTTTTTATTTGATGCTTTTCCTTCTTCTCTTCATTTTTCTAGTTTTGAAGTTATCACTGAATGTTTGCATGAGGTTAGCATTGATGTAGTTGTACATGAAAGTGGAGATGTAGAGAAAAATATTGTTACAACCAATGATAGTATTTATGATTAGTTTGCACTTGAATAATGTGATTGTGTCAATCACATGGATACATATGAGGATATTTTTTTTGGATCTACAACTCATAGTCTTCCTCATTAGCAATGTGCTTTAGATATTCATGTTTGAGTATGATACTCCTTTCATTATTGAATGTGCTTTGAACACTCACTATGAGGGTTTTATTGATTTTTTTTTGAGTCATATAAACAAACGCTTGAAGCATTTTTGTGTGATAATATTATGAATGTTGATAACCTTGTTTATGAACTTAAATTGGAAAAAAAATGTTTGGGATTCTGATGCCTTTTGTGAATTCTATGATTTGAATGTGGACAATGGACTTGTGGATGTTGATAAGTCTTAATTTCAAAAGCTTGAGAGATATGGTAATGTGATTGATTTGTGTTGTCGGGATGTGATAGAGCTTTTAAAATTGCTACAAATCTTAGCTAGTTCTACACTTCCCCTTGCACAAAAATTTCCAAGACACATACCCCTACTCTCCTACACCATTGACTGGCACAAACCAATCCATTTAGCAAGTCTTCTTGTTGCTGTTATGTCCAAGCAACTAGCCAAAATGCTCCTGCACTCACCTAGAGCTTGTTGAATTGGCTAACTCTCCTACAACCAAAGATTCCAAAAGAAATATCTACACTATGTACACAGTCCCCTACTTGATTCCAAGTGGCCATATAAGCTTTTCCATGGGAAGTCAAGTAGGGATCATTATTTACAAAACTGTCCCTGAACCGGGTAGTGAAACCAATCACCTAAAGAACTTGCAAAACCTTAACTAGTAGAACTAAATGACCAAATCAATGCTACACAAGGAAGGAACAGATCAAAAATGAAAGACTCAAAGCATGAGTTTAGTCCTTTCAATCCATTAATTGACTGGCTGAAGGCTCTGTTAGAGAATTTCAAACAAATTTGCTCTTTTCCAAGTCACAATCACTTCTTCCCAATTCTCAATCCATACAATAGCTTTCCCACATGTCATATTAGGGTTTTTATAACCTTATATACCTTATGCCTACATGTTAGGACCCTTAGGTTGGGCTTAGAACATAATTAATGCCATTTTCTAACTTTTAGGACAAATTGCCAAGACAACATTGTCAAGATTTGCCTAATCTCTTCACTAAGACTTTTCCAAACCTCAAGGCTCTAAAATAACCTAAATTTCACACTACAAAACATCAATTCAACCTTGGTACTTTATAACCTAGTCCTTATTACCTTGGTGGTTGGCTAGAACCACCTACAAGCCAAAATTTGAAAAGATCTCTCCAAAAGACCTTAAGGTGCTCCTACACCATTCTCCCCCTGCAACAAAGAAGTTAAGGAACCTATGGTGTTAAGGAAATCTCAATGATTCCATGCTTCTTGAAATCACTCTCTACTATCCAAGTAGCCTCTGACTCTGGTTGGTGTCTCCACTTCACTAGGTGCTCTATGTATGTCTTGTGCTTAGTCTTCTTCTTCACCCTTGAATCTAGAATCTTGTCAACCTGTGGTCTGATTAGATTAGGTACCTTGAGTCCTTCCACATCCTTTCTCACCTCAGCATTATATTGTTTCTCATCCATTTCTAGTCCTTTATACTTCACCAAGTCCTTCACATTGAAGATAGGTGAAATGGAAATCTCCTTTGGTAACTCCACCTTGTATGCATTTGATCCATACTTAGCTAACACTTTACATGGCCCTATCCTTTTCATCTACAACTTACTTGTTATGCCTTTCTTTAGTCTTGCATTATTCAAGTATACCATCACCAAATCACCTATTTCAAATTGTATATCTCTCTTCCCTTCATCTCTTTTAGCTTTCAACTTCTGATTAGCCTCCATTAATGTCTTCTTTACTTGCTCATGAACCTCTCTCATTGACTGAGCAAAATCATCAGCATGTCCACTGATTCCTTCATAACCTTTTAGGTCTCTCAACTCAAGTACACCTCTTGGATGTAACCCATATACAATTTCAAATGGACTCTTAACAATAGACTTGTTTGTGCTATCATTATAGGAAAATTCTACCTGTGAAATGACTTGTTCCCATCCTCGTCCATACTCCTTAGTTAGACACCTCAACAAGTTACCAAGTACCCTATTTATCACCTATTTATGTCCATTCATTTGAGGATGATATGCTGAACTATGAGACAAGTTGGTTCCTAACCTCCTCCAAAGAGTTTTCCAAAAATGTCCCATAAACTTCACATCTTTGTCTGCAACTATGCTCTTTGGCAACCCATGTATCTGTACTAACTCCTTGAAGAATAGGTGTTCAATCTGACTTGCATCATGTTTTGTTTTGCATGGGATGAAATGGCTCATCTTGCTGAATCTGTCCACTACCACAAACACACTGTCAAAACCAATCGGTGTCCTAGGTAGCCCTACTATGAATTCCATGCTTATGCATTCCCATGGTCTATTTGGGATGGGTAATGGCTGATAAAGACCTGCATTTTTTTATGTTCCCTTTGCCTTTTGACACACTCCACATTGCTGCACATACCTTCTTACATCTCTTTGCTTCTTACGCCACCAATAGAACATCTCCACTAAGTCTAGGATCTTGTTCAATCCAAAGTGTCCACTCAAACTGCCATTGTGCTTTTCCTGGATAAGATTCTCCCTCATGGAACCTCTTGGAACACATAATTGTTTCCCTCTAAACAATAGACCATTCTGCAAAGTATAATCTGCATATTCACTGTGAAAATGATTTTCAAAATCAACACATACCTTTTAGATCACTGAGAAATCAAAATCTCCTTCATATAGTTCTTTGAATCCTTCAACTCCTATGCTCTGTAGTTGTATCTCTTGTATGGTAAGAAATCTCCTACTAAGGGCATCTAAAACCTTGTTGTTAACCCCTTTCTTGTGCTTGATAGTAAAGGTGTATGACTACAAAAAATCCATCCATTTGATGTGCCTCAAACTGAGCTTCTCTTGAGTATTGATGTAGATTAAGGCCTGATTGTCGGTGTATACTACAAATTCTTTGGGCAATAGGTAGTGCCTCCACTTTTTAAGAGCCTATACTAAATCATTCAACTCTAAGTCATAGGATGAGTACCTAGACTTTGCTTCATTTAGCCTTTCACTAAAGAAGGCCACTTGGTCTGCTTTCTTGGCTTAGGACTGCACCCACTGCTATGTTGTTTGCATCACATTCCACTATGAATGGTTTGTCAAAACTTGGTAAAACTAGGATTGGTTGGGTAGCTATCTCCCTCTTCAATATTTCAAATCCTTCATTGGCTTCTTTGGTCCACACAAACTTTTTTTTCAGTCCTCCTTTGATGGTGTCAAGGACCGGTGCACAGATTTCACTAAACCTTCTAACAAACTTCCTATAGAATTGAGCTAATCCATGGAAATTCCTAACTTCAGTCTTTGTCTTGGGAGTAGGCCAACTGAGAATGGCTTCAACCTTGCTCTTATCCATCTTCAAGTTCCCTTGAGATAGTACAAATCCTAGGTAAACTAACTCTTGCTTCATAAACTCACTCTTCTCAAGATTTATGGTGAGCTTCTCCTCTTGAAGTTTCTTCAACACAAGTTCTAGGTGCTTCATATGTTCTTTTTTTTTTTGCTAAAGATGATGATATAATCTAAGTATACTACCACAAAGACCCCTATATAGTCCTTCAAGACCTCATTCATCACCCTCATAAACATGCTAGGTGCATTTGCAAGCCCAAATGGCATTACTAACCACTCATATAACCCCTCTGTGGTTTTAAAAGCTGATTTCCATTCATCTCCCTCTTTTCTTTAATCTGATAGCAGCCACTTTTCAAATCAATCTTGGAGTAATACTTAGCACCCCCTAAAAAATCCATTAAGTCTTTTATCCTAAGAATAGGGAACCTATATCTAATGGTTATCCTATTTATGGCCCTAGAATCAGGACACATTCTCCACTTATCTCCCTTCGTAGGTGCCAACACCACTAGAAAAAAACATGGGTTTATGCTCTTTCTGATCAACCCTTGGTCCAAAATTTCTTGAACTTGCCTTGCTATCTCCTTGTTCTACTCTGGTGTCATCTTGAATGCAACCTTGTTAGGCAATGTTGCTCCTAGCACAAAGTCTATTTGATGACTGATTGCCCTCTTAGGTGGTAGTGTAGCTAGTGTGCCTTCACAAATGATATCCTTGAACTGATCCAATAGTTGCTTCACTTCTGCTATCATAGGTAACCAGCTAGGTGACTCCTTCTCCTTTGGTTTCAACATGATTGCGTAGACAACTCCTTCTTCCTCCTTCATGTCTTTTAGGAATTCCTTTCCACTCATCAAAAGTACACTGGATTTTGTAAGTCACTCCATCCTTCTTGAATGAATACGTGTTCTCCTTGCCATGGTGTACTTCCTCCCTATCATATTGCCATGGTCTTCCAAGCAATAGATGACATGCATCCATTGGTAGCACATCACATAGTATCCTATCTTGATACTTCCCTATAGAAAACTCAACCCATACTTGTTAATTGACCAATATATTTTGCTCCTTATTCAACCAAGTAACCTTGTAAGGAAACACATGGGGTATCTTGATGAGGTTCAACTTTTGTACTGCCTCCTCTGATATGACATTATCAGTAGATTCTGAGTCAATGATGACCTTGTAGTTCTTACCTAGTATCTTTCACTTGACTCTAAAAAGAGCTCTCCTCTATTTGTGTTCATCCTCGGTAGGTGCTTTGATCAAGATCCTTCTCAACATGAGATTCTCTCCTTTCTCTGAATCTAAACTCACCTTTGAGTGCTTGGAGCAGTCCTCCTCTTGGACATAATCAACCCTTTTCTCACCTTGTGAAGATGTTGGCTTGTCAGGACACCTATAAGCCGAATGACCCAACTGTCCACAATTGTAACACTTCATCGAAGCAAAATGAGAACTCCCAAATCCTCTTGATCTGCCTCTTCCACCATTGTGAGAACTTCTACCTCTATATCCCCCTCTACTATTTGTCTCATGGGATTGTTCACCAACCTTAGAATCTCCTTGGCTTCTATTCTCATTACTCCTTCCACCAAAACCTCCTCTATGTCCACCTATAGGATCTATGCCTCTTCCTTTACCCCTAGTATTAGAATCTTGTTCCTTTTTCAATTTCTCTTCCACTTTAATAGCCATCTGATAATAGCTATGGAGGGTAGTGAGTGTGAAGAGACTCAACTCCTCTTGTATGTTCCATATAAGGACGTTCAGATACCTAGCAACCTTAATGCTTTCAATTTCTTGCACTCTAGACCTAAGGCTTAGCTTTTGGAACTTTTCTGTGTAGGTAGCTACATCTAGTTCTCTTTGTCTGAGATTTTGCCTCTTCTTATGCAATTGGATGTCATAGTCCTCAGGTAGATATTTTTCCTTTACTTTAGCCACCATTTTTTTCCAATGTCCTATTGGCTTCTTGCCTTCCTTCTCTCTTTCTTCTTGCAAGAACTTCCACCAAGTTAATACTTGTCCTCTTAACCTTGATTTGGCTATCTTCACCTTTTGTGCCTCTGTAATCCCATCACATTCAAAGTGATTCTCCATTCCCTCAATCCATTCCATAACTAACTCTGCATCCATTCTTCCCATGAAAATAGGGATGCCTTCTAGTGCCTTGCCACTTAATGCCTTCAATGCTTTTAGGAAGGGTTCCTCTGCTAATGGAGGGTTAGGTTTTGGTTCTATGTCTTCCTCAACTTGGTTCTTACCCGTGTCTTTGTCCCCTGCTATCTACACTTTCATCTTTCTTGTTGACTCTGCAACCTCTTCTAGTCTTTTCTTCATCTCCTCCACAACTTCTTCAAGTCATCTATTCTTTTCTTGTTTCTCTATCAAATCTCTAGCTAGCTTTTCATTAGTCACCATGGTGCTTTCTCCTATGGATTCACTTCTTTCTAACATTCATTTCTCAATTCCCAAGCCTTTTTATCTTGACTCTAATACCAATTTGGTGAGGAGTGCTATCTCTCAAGAGCACATTTTATCTTCCTAAGACCTATTCTCTGGTCTTACTAGGGTATTCTTCTCTACCCTGCTCAGAGGTCACTCCTAGGACCCCTATCTCCTTATAGAACTCTCCACCAATTTCAAATGCTCGCCTTCACTCTCACATCACCATGAGCTCCCATGGGCTCAATTTTGCTAAAAAGTTTGCACACCTTTCTTGGGAATAGGAATAGGCCTTCAAACTATTCCTTGGGTGATATAACTCCACTTTGATCCATCTTGTTGGATTCTTTCTTCTTTTGTCCATTGAATTCAAGAAAACCTTGTTTTATGCTTTGTAGCCTTTTTGGCCAATTAGGCCTCCTAAAACATGTGTTCTAGACATTACACCTAAACTTCCTTAACAAACCCCCAATATCTTCATGGATTCTCTCTAAAAACCTCCTAGGCTTCAATATTTTCTAGGTTTGAGATCCCCTTAGTTTCCGTACTTAGGCCTTTCACCAAACCCCTATTTTCAAGGGTTTCTAGGGTATGTAACACAATCCGATTTCTTTAGTTTAATTGAGTTCCCTAATGGCCTCCTCTGCACTTCCCCTTGCACACACATGTCCAAGACACATACCCCTACACCCCTACACTATTGACTGGCACAAACCAATCCATTTAGCAAGTCTTCTTGTTGCTGTTATGTCCAAGCAACTAGCCAAAATGCCCCTACACTCGCCTAGAGCTTGTTGAATTGGCTAACTCTCCTGCAACCAAAGACTCCAAAAGAAATATCTACACTATGTAAATAGTCCCCTACTTGATTCCAAGTGGCCATGGAAGCTTTTCCATGGGAAGTCAAGTAGGGATCATTATTTACAAAACTATCCTTGAACCAGGCAGTGAAACCAAGAACCAAAAGAACTTGCAAAACCTTAACTAGTAGAACTAATTAGCTAAACCAATGCTACACAAGGAAAGAATAGATCAAAAATGAAAGACTCAAAGCATTATTTTAGTCCTTTCAATCCATTAATTGACTAGATGAAGGCTCTGTCACAAAATTTCAAACAAATTTGCTCTTTTCCAAGTCACAATCACTTCTTCCCAATTCTCAATCCGTACAATAGCTTTCCCACATGTCATATTAGGATTTTCCTAACCTTATATACCTTATTCCCATATTTTACAACCCTTAGGTCAGGCTTAGAACATCATTAATTCTATTTTCCAACTTTTAGGACAAATTGCCAAGACCACATTGTCAAGATTTGCCTAATCTCTTCACTAAGACTTTCCCAAACCTCAAGGCTCTAAAATAACCCAACTTTGCCATTACACAACATCAATTAAACCTTGGGAGTTTATAACCTAGTCCTTATTACCTTGGTGGTTGGCTAGAACCACCTACAAGCCAAAATTTGCAAAGATCTCTCCAAAAGACCTTAAGGTGCTCCTGCACTAGATTTGAGGATGAATCCCCCTATGACTTTTATTATAGATGCATGAAATTTCTATTTGATATACCAAAATAAAAAAGACCTAATGAATCATTTTGCATTAATTTATTCTGTGAGAATTGTGAGCCAGGTTTGAGTACCATGCTAGCTAATTGGAAGCCCCCTAACCTTAAGTGTTTTTATCAATGGATTTTAGTGATTGAATAAATGATAGAGAAATATGGAAGTCATCTCTTGACTAGCCTATGTGATGGTAAGTTTTCTAGATTTCATCAAATAGATCTAGATGGTATAACATGAGAAAATGATAATGCATCTTGTAGTGATGAGGATCATGTTTAATAAAAAACCCACTAAGGAAATCTATGCAGATAAGGATTACAACCATAAAAATCATGGTGAAATGAATGAAACATGTGAGGTTTCTCCTATTTTATTTAAGAGAACAAAAATAGAGAGAAAATTATCTATACATGATAAAGGCTATAGTCATTCCAAGTATGTTTATTTTGAAGTTTCATCTCTTCATGATGATAATACTACTATTGTTGATTTGAGTATGCAATGAGTTGTGGAGTATTCTTATCTGGGTGATCGAGATGATTACAAGTTTGTTTGCAACCCTTATGACTGTGATTCCTCTCATAAGGAGGAGGAAACACAAATTTACATGAGAGAATAGTATTCCAATGAAGATGATAATACTACTTTTAAAGGCTCATAAGAAAAATATAATGGCTATGAAATAAATATATTATTTGAAGAAGAAATATGTGATCAACAATTTAATGGTACAATTGGTCATACCGATTCTATAAGTGAGTGTGGCATTGATGTAAATTTTCATGGTTAGGAGACAAATAAGTTTTCTGATTGGAGAAAGCCGTTTGAAGTGGTGGTATATTAGATGCAAATTATGAAGTGCTCAGTGAATTTCAGTTGGTGAGATCATCCACAAGTAGCTGGAATGAAGAAACAAATGTTGGTTTTCAGTTTGGCAATGAGGAATGTGACCCTGTTGATTGTTGCAGGAGTATGAACAAAGAAGGAGATGTGTATGCAAGAGATTCATTGGATGAATTGGTTTAGGTAGTTCATTATGAGGAGAATGCATATATTGGTAATGTAAGTTATGAACAAGGATATCCTTTTTTGTTTGATGCTTTTCCTTCTTCTCTTCATTTTTCTAGTTTTGAAGTTATCACTGAATGTTTGCATGAGGTTAGCATTGATGTAGTTGTACATGAAAGTGGAAATGTAGAGAAAAATATTGTTACAACCAATGATAGTATTTATGATTAGTTTGCACTTGAAGAATGTGATTGTGTCAATCACATGGATACATATGAGGATTTTTTTTTTGGATCTACAATTCATAGTCTTCCTCATTAGCAATATGCTTCAGATATTCATGTTTATGTAATAGGAGGTAATTTTGAGTATGATACTCCTTTCATTAGTGAATGTGCTTTGAACACTCACTATAAGGGTTTTATTGAATTTTTTTTTGAGTCATATAAACGAACACTTGAAGCATTTTTGTGTGATAATATTATGAATGTTGATAACCTTGTTTATGAACTTAAATTGGAAAAAAATGTTTGGGATTCTGATGCCTTTTGTGAATTCTATGATTTGAATGTGGACAATGGACTTGTGGATGTTGATAAGTCTTAGTTTCAAAAGCTTGAGACATATGGTAATGTGATTGAATTGTGTTGTTGGGATGTGATAGAGCTTTTAAAATTGCTACAAATCTTAGCTAGTTCTGTGAGAAGTCTTGTTAGGCTATTACCCTTGTGTTTAGGGGTCAAATGTTAGAGTTTAGGGGTTTATTTCCCTTGTTTTAAAATCTTCCATATTTTGAAACCTCGCATTATTTTTTCATGTTGACCTAGTGCTTTGGGTCTTTGGTTACTTAAGTAATTGATTGAGCCTTTTATGTTGTGCATGAACTGGCCCCCTTTACCTAACAGGTCGGTCTTGTTGTGATGGGTTCTAGTTGTAATTCCCATGTGTGTGGTGGGTTGTATTTTGAATCATCAAATTGATGGATTAAATCCCGACCGTTCCTCGTTGGCCTCACAAAGAATTTCAATGATGTCAAAGATAAATGGCGAGGTATGTGAGATGTTTCCATGTGTTTCTTATAGTAGTGGGGTCTAGTCCAAATATTCTAGTAGTATTAATAAGGGATTTTTGATCAACGGTTGTCATGTGATGATGAAGATTGATCATGGTTGTCCTTTTCAGATCTCACACGACTAAAATTATGGTTTTAAAAATGTTGCGAGGTGTGTGAATGGGTGACATGTGGATTCATTTGGTGACACAAGGTGGCTAGTTGTGGCCTGCAAGTGACATGAGTGTATTCTCATTGGGGTGTGTATCATTGGCTGATGGGCCTACTATGTGACAACATGGTCTTTTCAAAGGTGTTTGAATCAATCTGAGTCATTCAACATGCCAACTTTTTGGCACATCGATGACTCAAATTCAAAACTTCTAACTAGCCATGTGATGGTTGTTTGAGCTCTACAAATGGAAAATATTAATGGCATAAGATTTTTGATGAATATCAACCTAATTTCCATGCGTCCAAGTGGTTATCTCCTGGTAATCATGATGAATAGTATGTCGATTTCCATGAACTTGGAAACTAATAGTGGTGAAATTGACGGCAACGAGTAATCATTCTCTCACTCATGTTGTAGTTGGAGCATTGATGATCACTACATAAATTTTCTTGATAAATTATTGTTGGTTATTCATTTGCATCATATCAATTAAGGGTCTAAATTCCTCCGTGTTTCTACATTGGGTGATTGTTGGATCTACAAAGGTTGTGAGTTTGAGTGTGAGATGAGAAAGAAAATTGCTTCTATTTTTCTGCCATGCAGGTCTACAAGAATGGATAGATGAAGATCTCAGGAGGAGGTGAAACAATATGAATAGTGAACACTTCCAAGCACTCTTGACGCCAAGGAAGAAAACATGAGGTTCCTCCTGAGTGTTACTAGATGAAGTTCTCGGCTTAAGGGTCACATTGCATGAGCAACGGTGACATGATATGAAGAGAAAAAGAGGTTTGTAGAGCATAGTGAAGGATTGAAGGACAAGCCAAGGTTCAGTCAAGGCTCTCTGGGGCAGAATTTTTTTCCCATTGATGTCTCCAACAACTCTGGTAGTGATGGTTTTGAGGCTGATTTTGATTATCACAGCTACGTTTAGCTCTGACTGAATTGGTTGGTGCAAATTAAGAGGTCCTCATAGTATCTCCAATTACCATGGTGGTACCATGTTTTGTTCCTATTTCTAGTGTTGAGGAGGATTTTGGTGAAGATAAAGTGGTGTTCTTGCCTCCCACTGAGGCAAAAATGTGAAGCAACTACCTATATCATGGTCGTGGTGCTACTCTAGATTTTGGATAGTGGTATGGTTCTCTAGTTTTCCAATTTTATGTTGATATTGTTTCTTTTTGGGTCTAACGTGGAAAAAAGAGACAAGGCCTTGGTGGTGTTTTACTATGGTTATGGTGGTACTGACTAGTTACAAAGGTTGTAACTATTTTGATTCCCCTGTTCACTGAATGATTACATCCAATTGTGTGGGAATTGTGAAATGTAGATGAAATTCCATTTCGAAATGATTTTTTGCTGAAATTTAATGGAAATGGGCCCAAAGCTTGTCGCTCTCCTATTCTATAAAGGAGATCTCAAGGCTCATTTCAATGTTTATATTTTTGAATCTTGAAGATCTAGGTGGTATATACTGAATGCATATAATGCAGAATTTAGGATGATTTAGCTGGTAAATTGTCTTGGGTAGGTTATGTATATGAGATAGTCTTAATGGGTCTTAAAAAATTATTGATATCAAAAGAAATATATAAATTTAAGGCAATTTCTCTCTTGTGTATGTCGTGACGGATTATCAAGGGTTGTTTCATTTGTCTTCAATGGTCTATTTGAATGTATGGTTCTATTTCTTTCCTTAACTTAATGACTTAATCAAATGCTTGAGAAAGGATTGTAAGCCTGTGATAATGTGCTAAGGATTTGATAAGGATTGTTGCTTTAAATACTGTGAAGTCTCATGATTTAAGGCATTGTGAGAATTGTTCACTGATATTAGGGTTAAATTTTATGTATGAATGAATATTTTATATGTTTCTCTTGCCCAATTTTGATAAGGCATTGGCTACTTCATTTACGATTCTTTCAAACAATTAATATCAGAAATCCCCTACATGTGGATTCAAGGTCAAAACATTATATTATTTTAATTATATCTGTTACAAGATGCAATTATCACAAAATACATGTATTCCAAGAAAATATGTGGTCATTTGTGTAAAGGTAAGCCAAACCTTTAATAGATCTTGTATGTCTACAAGTAGTAGGAATTTATCTATGTGTGAAGTGTTCTTGCGACAATGGGTACTAGATGAACACAAATAGGAACACCCTCCTTGGCCTCACATAGCCTAAAGAGTAGGGAAAAATCCCTAAGAAGCTTTGTCTGTTAATTGGCCACTAGATTTTTTGAATATAGAGATTGGTTATCTCTTAGATAATTTCAAAGCCTAGTTGGAAAAATGACCAACAGATTGGTGAATCTGTTGGGGAGAAATTTTGAGAAATTTAAATAAAAAGGAGTCCCAGGTACAGATGGTAGTATCACAAAGTCAAGTATTTGGTGAATCTAAACATTTGGTTCATATTTCAATTTTTTTTGGACTTGGAAATGGTTTTGTTGCAGAAAAATATTAAATAAGTTGAGTGTGACTCTGTTGTTAAAGAAGACCCAAAATGAGTTTTACTCTTGAAAGAACTTTATGTTTCTTTGAAGTTTAGTCCTTTGTAAAGGAGGTGGCAACTCTATCTAAAGAAATAGTTGAATTGTGAAGAAGACTTCTAGATTTTCAGAATTTGTAGTCAAGAAGAAAGGTTAACAACCGCTACAAGGTTTCCAAGTATTCTCATAAATCTAAAAAAGGCATTATTCTTTTTGCAAGAAGTTGGTCGGAAATAATCATGGTTTGAGATGATAAATGGTTCCCTATTAAATGAAATTTCATTAAGATAGGGAATAATAGTAGTTCTTTTGATACTTCTAATGTGTAATGACTATAATAATCTGAGAAGTATGCTTATTTTGAACTATGCCTCTGAGAAATATTTAAGGCATAATGATTCAATCTATGTTCTAGAATCATGGTTGAATTAGTAAATGATGCAATTGAAAACCATGTATGAAGATGATAATGATTAAATATGGATATAAGAGGGTTATTCTATGAAATATTAAGTAAAAGTATGCAGGGCAAACAATATTCACCAAGCCCTCAAACATATTTTATGATTGAAAGGTATATTCCATTGGTATTCAGTGGTATTAAAGGTTTCCCGAACCTGATTCTTAAAAATGTTAAGAAATATTTGCCCAATTTCACAGGGCAAAGTACTAAATAAGCCTCAAAACATTTGAAAACATTCATGGATGTAATGGGGGATTATGAGGTGAATCATGAGAATGTTTTCATGAAGATTTTTGTTCAATATTTGAAGGATAATTCCAAGGATTGGTTCTCATATTTACCGAAAAGTTCTATAGCTTCATGGAATAAGTTTATGATAGCATTTGTTGAACAATTTGGAGAAAGGGTAAATCCAAGTGTGGTAAGAAAATACTTTATGGAAATCCATAGAAGTCACGATGAGTTGGTCCTTATTTTCAATCTTCGATTTGCAAAGGAAATAAGGGAAATTCCAGAAAGTATGAGACCAAATTATGTTGAATGTTTTGTCGTATACTTAGGTGCATTTGTAAGAAGATGAGCTATCTATTAAGGGATAAAGAGCCTGTAACATTACATCGGGCATATCAAACTACCATGGACATTGAGAAAAATTTGAACTACTCAATTATGAAAGGGTATTTGGCTGAAATTGTTGGTTATCCCAACACATCATTTACAAATAGATTTCAAGGATCAGATAATGGAAATTATTTTCAAGATGAAAATGCTTCTCCTATTATGATTTCTCCATCGTCAAAGTATGAAAATCATAGCGAGCTCCAAGTTGAGAATCATCAAAATTTGAGCAATGTTGATGAAAGGTATTTTATGCAAGAATTGTATAAAATAAAGAGACACAAGGGGGAATCACCACATAAAATATTTTTGAGATTTTTGGATGCTTTGATAGAAATCCCCAAAGATTTCAGACCGAAGGATTTTCTGTGCATTGATTTTTTTTGTAAGATTTATGAATCCGGGTTAAGTACCTTGCCAAAATAATTGAAACCCCATAGTTTTGACTAGATACCTAATTGGATAAAGATTGTAGAATCAACCAAATGTGGTTATGCACAAGATGTGGATTCTCAAAAGATAGACATTAGTTTTCCTCTTGAAAAGAAACAAATAATAATGCAAAAAAGTGAAAAGAATATGTCAAAAGATGAGCATTGTAGTCAACTCACAAACAAAAATGATAAAGAAAAGGATACATGGGATCATAATAGAGTAAGTATGAAAGAATTATTTTCTTGCCATATCTTAGATAATGGATAAGTGAATGAGATACAAAATGCTATTCCATGTCATGTTGTGATCAGCAATGAAAATGCATGTATTGATGATATTTTATTACAAACCAGTGATTATGATCTTGAAAGTACAACCTCAAGTATTCATTTTGAAGACTTTGAACATGGTTTGTGTAGTGATTATTTTTCTTGTGATGAAAATCATAATGAAGATGATATTTTTTATTGCTTTTCTAAGGATGATACATAAGCATATTCCTTAGTTGAAGAATGCAATGATATAGATGCTCATGATGTCACTTGTCTATAAGTGAAGGAACAAATTGCATGTGGTGAATACCAAGAATGTAGTTCAGGTTTTCCATCAATGGAGCATGATGATTATGCCGATGATTAGGAATTTGAAGATAAGAATATGTGTGTTCAGTATGCTGATCTCAAGCACAATGCTAAATATGATAAACATGTTGATGAATGTGTTGATGCCCTTGTTTCTCATGATTGTCTATGTGAGGTAGATGTGGAAATATTTGTGATACATGAAGAGGATGATGTTGTATATAATGATGAAATAGGAGGTTCATTCTAGAATAATCAAATAGAGCATTGTGAAAAATGTATGGATCTTGAGTCAACATTATTACCTAGTGATAACACTAAAGGGTTGGTTGATTCATATGACAATGAAGCTTCATATTGTGTTGATATTACAAAAATTATTGATCCATGTGTAGGGAAGCCAATAAATGAAAGTAATGATGAATCTCATGTTGGTGAGTATCAATTTGAGTGCAAGTGTCTCTTGTTTGATGTTCCTTATGTGAACATTGACATGTTTTCATCCTTTGAGAAAAACATTTATGTGAAAGAAAATGAAATTTCTAGTTTTATTGTTGATGATAAGTTTTCAGATGGTAATGAGTCTTCCAGTTTTGGGTTAGCACACATATCAAATGATATTGCACATGTGGTTACCAATACACATGGGTATCTTTATGTTGCCCTTGTTGATGTTGAATTGCTTGAACCTACCCTTGAGCTATTTTCTATTGAGTTGAATAACAATGTGAAGAATGAGTCAGAATAGATTAGTGAACTTGAGATGAGTGAATTTACTCATTTCTTGGATGTTAATGGTGCATATGATCCCCATTTCTATGATACCAAGGTGTGTTTTGGTGTACTTGAACCAAAATGTCAAAAAAGAAGCTCATGTTGTAGTGATCAATATAGGGATGTTTTAGAATGTGCATTTTTTGTCTTTGACATATTAAAAGATGATCTGCATGATGCACACCAACTTATTTATGGGAGATTTCAGTTTGAGGTGCAAACTGATTTGGATGCCAAGGTTTGTGATGTCAAAGATAAAATGGACTCTGAAGGCTTTTGTTTCTCAGCTCAAGTGAGTGAGCATCTAGTGGAACATGAAAATGAGCTGGCCAAAGTGAAATGTCACAATGATTATGAATTTCAGTTAGTGTCTAATTGTAGATTGTAGATTGAAAAAATTGGTGGTGACATTGTAAAGCATAGTGATATAGTGGGACATTTCAGTGACTGAGCTAGCTTGTCAGTAGTTCGTGACAGTGTTTGCAGACTTGGTGTACTACAAGCAATAGATAATTTTGCTTTTGACAGGGATAAATATTGGTACTTCATTTTTGGGGGCCTGGGGTCGCCAAATGAGGTTTGAAGAATGAGTCCTAATACAAAATTATGGAGTAGTTTTTAGGGCACCCATCTAACTCTATGTTTGGTCTACTCTC
This sequence comes from Sequoiadendron giganteum, assembly GCA_007115665.2. Lineage (NCBI taxonomy): Eukaryota > Viridiplantae > Streptophyta > Pinopsida > Cupressales > Cupressaceae > Sequoiadendron > Sequoiadendron giganteum. The sequence continues at coordinate 240,333,607 of CM021101.1, forward strand.
TAGAGATATGAATTATCATGATACCCACAAGGGGTATGCGTCCCTAAGCTAGAGCCGCTGATAGAGATTTTAAAATTGCTACAAATCTTAGTTGGTTTTGTGAGAAGTCCTATTAGGCTATTACCCTTGTGTTTAGGGGTCAAATGTTAGGGTTTATGGGTTTATTTCCCTTGTTTTAAAATCTTCACATCTTTTGAACCCTCGTGTTATTTTTTCATGTTGACCTATTGCTCTGGGTAGATAGTTACTTAAGTCATTGATTGAGCCTTTTATGTCGTGCATGTATTGGCCCTCTTTACTTGACCAGTCATTATTGTTGTGATGGGTTTTAATTTTAATTCCCATGCATGTGGCAAGTTATCTTCTCAGCTATCAGATTGATGGATTTGATCCTAACCATCCCCTACTATCCTCACAAAAACTTTCAATGATGTCACAGATAATTGATGAGGTGTGCGATATGTTGCAACATGTCACTTATAGTGGTGGGGCCCAATCCAAATTTTCAAGTAGTATTAATAAGGGTTTATGATCAACGATTGTCATGTGATGATGAATATTGATTGTGGTCATCTTTCAAAGACCTCGTACGACTAAAATAATGGTTTTAAAATTGTTGTGAGGTGTGTGAACGGGTGACACATGGATTCATTTGGCAGCACAAGGTGGCCGGTTGGGGCCCGCAAGTGATGTGCATGTATTCTGACTGGGGTGTGTATCATTAGCTAATGGGCCTGCTATGTGACAACATGGTCTTTTCAAAGGTGTTTGACTCAATCTGAGTTGTTCAATGTTCCAACTCACTAGCGCATCGAAGACCCAAATTCAAAATATCAAACCAACCATGTGATGGTTGCTTGAGCTTTGCAAATGGAAAATATTAATGGCACAAGATTTTTGATGAATATCAACCTAATTTCCATACATGTGAGGGGTTATCTCCTAGTAATCACAATGAATAGTACATCAATTTTCATGAACCTAGAAACTAACAATGGTGAAATTGATGTCAACGAGTAATCATTCGCTCACTCATATTGTAGTTGAAGAATTGATGATCACTGCATAAATTTGATCGATAAATGCTTGCTAGTTATTAATTTACATCATAACAATTAAGGTTCTAAATTCCTCTATATTTCTGCATTGGGTGATTGTTGGGTCTACAAAGGTTTTGGGTTTGAGTGTGAGATGAGCAATCCAATTGCTTCTAGTTCACCGCTATGTAGGTCTACAAGAATGGATACATGAAGATCTCAGGAGGAGGTGAAAAAATATGAACAAAGAACACTTCCAAGCACTCTTGACTCTAAGAAAGAAAACATGAGGTCCCTCTCGAGTGTTAGTAGATGCAGTTCTTGGCTTAAGTATTAAGTTGCACGAGCAGAGGTGACATGTTGTGAAGAGAAAAAGATGTTTTTAGAGCATGGTGAAAAATCAAAGGACAAGCCAAGGTTCAGTCAAGGCTCTTTGGGGATTTTTTTTTTCCCATTGATGTTTCCAATAGCTCTGGTAGTGATGGTTCTAAGATTGATTTTGATTATCATAGCTACCTTGCGGCTCTGACTGAATTGGTTGGTGCAAATGAAGAGGTCCCTGCGGTATCTCCAATTAATGTGATGGCATCATGTGTTGTTCCTAGTTCTAGTGTTGAGGAGGATTTTGGTGAAGATAAAGTGGTGTTCGCACCTCCCACTGAGGAAAAAATGTGAAGCGGTCATCTGTATCATGGTCATGGTGTTACTCTAGGTTCTGGATAGTGGTATGGTTCTTTGGTTTTCCAATTTTGTGCTGATGTTGTTTCCTTTTGGGTCTGACATGGAAAAACTGACAAGGCCTTGGTGGCATTTTTCTATGGTTATGGTGGTACTGACTAGTTACGAAGGTTGTAACTATTTTGATTCCCTTGTTCACTAAATGGTTACATCCAATTATGTGGGAATTGCGAAATGTAGATGAAATTGTATTTTGAAATGTAATGGGAATGGGCCCAAAGCTTGTCACTCTCCTATTTTATAAAGGAGATCTCAAGGCTCATTGAAATGGTTGTATTTTTGAATCCTAAAGGTCTAGGTGCTATATATTGAATGCATATAATGTAGAGTTTAGGATGAGTTAGCTAGTAAATTGTCATGGGTAGGGTATGTATATGAGATAGTCTTAATGGGTCTTACAAAATTACTGATATCGAAAGAAATCTACAAATTTAAGGAAATTTCTCTCCTATGTATGTTGTGATAGATTATGAATGAAATTATCAAGGGTTGTTTCATTTGTCTTCAATATCTTATTTGAATGTATGGTTCTATTTCTTTCCTCAACTTAATGAGTTAATCAAATGCTTGAGAAAGGATTGTAAGCCTATGATAATGTGCTAAGGATCTGATAAGGAGTGTTTCCTTAAATACTATGAAGTCTTATGATGTAATGAATTTTGAGAGTCATTCACTGATATTAGGGTTAAATTTTATGTATGACTAAATATTTTATATGTGAATCCTACCCAATTTTGATGAGGCACTAGCTAGCTCATTTAGGATTCTTTTAAATAATTAAAATCAGAAAGCCCCTACATGTGGATTCAAGGTAAGAACATTATATAATTCAATCTCTATTTGTTATGAGTTGCAAATCTCACATAATACCTATATTCCTAGCAATTTTTATTCATTTGTGTTAAGTTCAACCAAACCTTTAATAAATATTTTATGTCTACAAGTAGTAGGAATTTATCTATGTGTGAAGTGTTATTGCGGAGATGGGTACCAGATGAGCACACATAGGAACACCCTCCTTGGCCTCACACAACCTAAAGAGTAGGGATAAATCCTTGAGAAGCTTTATCTATTAGTTGGCCACTAGATTTCGTGAGTCTTGAACATAGAGATTGGCTATCTCTTAGAGAATTTGAAAGCCTAGCTGGAAAAATGACCAACACAATGATGATAAACTTGCTTGTGATGCAATTTAGTTGAAGGAGTTACATATTTTTGAGCATTCTTTTCTTAATACATATGAGGATTACACACTATTCCCGAGGCATGATACCTTTTTTCAAACCTTATCATTAATAGGGAGTTAGCAAATGTGATAATACTATGTTTTCATATAGTTTTGATCACTATCCTCATATTTTGTCACTTGCCACAAAATCATAAAATGAAATGAGTAGCAGTGATGCAACCAATGTGATTTGGTTTCCATTTTATAATAAAGCTAAAAATGGAGCAATTTATCACTTGTTCAAAGGTATCCTTAAACTTGTCTTTACAGTAATGAGGTTACTCATGTTGTTGTGGTGTGATAGAGATAAGTATGGATTGAATGAGATCAACTCCTTTGACAGACACGTGTTTGACAGGGGTAAGTGTTGAATCCCCTTTTTTATTTGGTTGCCTAAGGCCACCAAATGGGGTTTAAAAAATTGAAATTAAAAGCATTCTATCACCCAATGATTCTAGCACTTGGTCTACTCTTCCAGAATATTCAAAAATCTTGCTATGTTCAATGAGGAACAAATGTCCCAAAAAAGATCCACTAATGAAGATCTCAAAATTAATGAGTGTTGGATGCTGCAACGATTTGAAATCATTCAATGAGAACCCTTTTATTAGCAAGCAAATATACAGATGTAGAGACTAACTCATCTGATTTCAAATATGAGTGATACTTCTCTAACATAGGTCTACTTCATATCTATCCCAAGTGGTTACAATCCCTTTCACCAGGGCAAAGATCTATTTTTTTCACATATTGAGTCCATGTGTAGACCTAATGCAATTATTCCAAAGAGGATAATCATAAGGATGATAAAAGACCAAGTCATGAAGCCAAATATAGATGATTAAAAGGAATCTACAATGCATGATAAGTTGTTTATTGATGATATTCATACCTTCCATAAGGCCTAGAAGCAGAGATGAAGATAGTCTATACAAAAGGATAGGACCAAGTGATCATATGTGGTAAAAATATAGGCATTAGTGTTGCAGATGTAAAAGAACAATGTTTATGAAAAAATCAGACTTAAGGAAGACTAGTGATGATGTTCATGAAACAATAAATGGTTTCATGATAACTGATACTCATATGAAAGCTTAAACCATGGAAGAAATCCATCATGAAATGGTATGTGAGAGCTATAACTCTTATGTGAAGGTGAAATGAAAATTTCCATTTAAAGAAAAAAAGGTCATATACCTATACTATGTAGGATTTATGAGGAACAAAGCATAGTGACAAGTAAAAATTTGAAGATAAGGGGTGATGCTATCCAAGGATAAAAATTACATAAGATAACAGTGACTTTTATATTCAATCACAATAGATCCCCTAACTTATAAAATAGGTCATATTGATGACTATAATGAAGACTCCAAGAGCTTATTAATGTTTGAATAAATTTCTTGACAATCATATGACTGCATCTTTGGCCTCTTGATAGTCTTTATGATTGTTAAAGTGTAATTAGCTCTTTATGTTTCAAGACCTCAAAATTTAATAACTATGAGACCTTTTCATCAAAGACAATGATTTATGGCCTTGAAGATTTCAAGACAATGTAAAGTGAAATAATCAGAAGGTTGTTGAATTGTTAATGGAGATATCATGAAATATTATAAGGATAGGGAATTATTTAATCAACTAGAAGAGGGTGGTTTTTCACTTGAGTTCCCATGTGGTAAATTCACAACTATTTATCCTTGCAAGTTTGTTTGAACAACTATATGATAATGAAAAGGAAAATTATTTATACAGATTTACCTTGTTCAAGTTTCATAATAATGTGGAATCATATCTACTTGCACCCATGGCTTAATATGGAATTGCAAATAGTGACTGGTTTAAAATAAAATGAAACAATTAAAGCTACACAAAGTGAATCAATGCAAAGAATTGTTATGTTGACATTTCACTTGGGAAATGGAATTAATTTGTAGCTTTTTGTAGTAAGACAAGGAATTCAAGGAATGTGGAAAAACATGTTTAAAAGGCTTGAGAACTATATTTTAAAGTGTTGGAATGGAATCAAGGAAATGTTTATGCTACAAGGGCAGGCATCACCCCAGTTAAAAGAAGTCATTTTGATATTGCAAAGGAAATTATTTATGTAGGTACAAGAGATTGATGCGGGAAATATCTCTTTTTTGATGCCCGATGAATGGGTAAATATTTCTCTTGTTTAATTTTTGTGGGGGAAGATTGCACTCATAGTGAAAATGTTTCAAAATTGTTTGAGAAAATTCTATTTTGGCACTCCACCCTATTTTAATTTTATCCTACTCAAACATATTATGAGGCCAAAGATTGGAAATATTATAAAGATAATTGTTAAGAATAATAAATTTTGCACCCTCCAATTGCATGTTACACTTTGATTTTGAGGTGTAGTGCAAGTTTTTTCAATTTCAAAACTTCAACGAAAAAAGCACACTCCTGATGGGGCTCTCCATGAAGTGTTTGAGTTAATGAATGCACTCCCTATGTTCGGTCAACTATCAACTATGGGTGACCCCTTAAACCTTGTACACATGGTTTTTGATGGGAAGCATGTAGGGTTGCTTGTTGACTATTTAAAAAAAAATCTTGAGGTTGATGAGGTTCATAGTGAAGCAACATAACGTGAGGAGCAACAACGCCATCAGACTGGGAGTAGCATTCCAACTTGTCTTGGTTGATGAAGAATGAAGATTTCAGATGGAATGAAAGTGGTTGAAGTTTCCCCTACACCTCATCATCCATTGTTGGAAAATTTTCCCTTCCCCTTTTGATTTAAGCAATGCACAAAATCACATATTCTCGACTTCCCATTTCCCATCGGTGAAATGCATTGTGGTTCCCATTTGACTTTAGGGATACGTGATGGCATCACCCATCACTATTAATTTTCTTCATTTTCTCTTTATTTCAGCAATGTACGATAATAACTAGGAAAGTGTTGAAGTGATGATGGTCCCCTCGGTGTTGTCTGATAGAAAATATTTGAGCTATATTTTAACTTTGCAGGAATAATTAAAGGTAAATACATGGGTAAAGGTTTTTCACAACCCAACATAAAAATAATTATCACTTTCACAAATAAAAGAAAAAATTTAACTTCTGGGAAATAATCAAAATGTGTAAAGTGCACGAGAATGAAGCCTTCTATAGATGGAGAAATAAATTAAATCCTTTACATGTAAAAATTAAAAACAATAAATTTCTTTGTTGGGAAATGTAAAGTGCTCGGGTAGTTATTTTTCTTCACAACTCGATAAAATTTAATTAAAGCCTTTGATAGTAAAAATAGAGGCTTTGTATTGCTGGTAAATAAAATGGTGAATACATAATTAAAAGGGATTTTTACAACCATGGGTGAAGAATGAATGTTGTGGTAAAAAATAATTTTCAGCTCTTGGCTTTCATGGTAAAAATGAAATTTCTCAACTATAAGGAAAAAAAAGTGAAGAAGAGTGAGGCTTTTCAAGGTAAGATCATATTTTCTATTGCATCTTGGGAATGAAGATGCAAGGAGTGGGAATAATGTGAATAATGGGAATCCTTCATGTGTAAAGATATTTATTGATCAACGAAGCTGAATGTGCTAGATGTTTTTTTTTTATCTCTATTTGGGGTTTTCATTTTCCTTAAGTGTAGTTTTCTGCTTCATTTGCAAAGAATTCATTAACTGTTTGGTCTCACCAGGTAGCATATTTTGTAACAGGGTCTGAAAATGAAAGAGTGTCGGTTTAAAGCTTAGGATAGTCTGATTTATGTAGTTGGGGAATCAATTATGGTATTGTCATATTTGTCTATAAATGAATAATATTGTGAACTTGTTTTCTCCACAATTTACATTGCATAGATTATGAATATGAATAATCAAAGATTTCTATTATTTGTCTTATTGTCTTTCCTTGAATGTCTATTTAGTTTTATTAATTTCATTCAAAGAATTAATTAAATTGTATTAACATTAATAGAGTTTTATGCAACTATGTGTTGGGATTATTAAGTATGACTAGTTGAGTTTTTGGTATCAGTGGTGTAAGGAATCACTTGGTAGGCATAATTATGACACGGTAAATGCTATGATGTATTTTAAACTACTTGGTTTAGGTGACTCCAACTTGGAATATGACATATGTCTTTTAGTGTTTTAAATTCCTAAGATTTTTTGTGAGAAGCCATAAATTTAAATTAATTTTATGTATCCATCTTGGTGTGATTATTTGTGTGGATTTTAATGAATGACATCTCTCATGTTTAAATTGGATATTTCCATGAAGGCAAGCCAAATATTTAGGGTATTATGTCTATTAGAAATTTAAAGGATGATTATTTATTTATAGTGTTCTGGATGCTTTGGTACATGAGTATCTATAAGTACACTGTCAGGATCACCCTCCAAAGTTTCATAGAGCCTGAAGTACAAGGAGAAATATTTTTAACTCAATCTCCCATTTGTTGGCCAAATATCTCCTTGAATTTGACTATAAGGCTTGGCAACCCTTTAGGATTCAAGTTGATTTCAGGTTGGAGTACGAACAGATTGGTGACTCTACTATGGAAAGATGTAGTATTATCTATTTGAAGAGAGTTAGTAAGTTTGTTGATTTATAGTTTTGGGTTAAATGATACAAGGACTTGCATACATGAACAAGATTTCTACAACATTTCTAGTGTATTCTTGAAGTCTAGTGCTCTACTGGTGGAGAGAACTCAAAAATACTTAGATCTTTGAAGAAGCTTTCTATTGATTAAAGATATTTTCCTCTTTCAAAGATGTGGCGACTCTACATAATATTCTACATCATTAGAAGAGTTGTTTGTAGCAGTTCTAAGGTATTTTTCTATTGCAATATTTTTGTATAAATATTTTCAAAAATATTCTAATTAATATTGTCTCTTATCTAGTAATCTAAGATACTAGTAAAAAGGGAAATGAGAAAGTAGGATATTGTGAAATGGATATTGAAAATTGACTAGTTGTAGAGGGAATCAATTTTATTTGCAAATATGTATGGTTATCCTAGTTCTCCCTCTACAAGTTGTAATGTCATGCCTAGAGCACAACCATGTCCTCAATGAAGGGTGTTCAATAGTGAAAGATGTAACCCCCTAGACTTTAGTAAAATATAAGGTTATCCACATTCTATCCCAAGAAGAATTAATGAATATTTTCCTAAGTTTAGAGGAGCTCTTGAAAAATCAGCATCACAACATGTACAGGGTTTTATTGATTTAATGAAATATTTTCAAATAATGAAGAGGATGGTATCATGAAGTTAAAATTGAATATTGGTTTTATAGTTTTCCAATGCACTCCATATGTTCATGGAAAGAGATTGGAACACTTTTTATTGATTGATTTGAATGAGTACCAAATGATAATATGTGCTTGTATAAAAGTATAAATCTGCATACCTAGGAGGAATTTGAAGAGAAAAATGAAAAAAAGGTTGAGTCGATATCATATATTGATGAATTTTGTGATATAGAGAGATTTTAGGATGAGTTCCCCTATGAATTTTATGATAGATTCATGAAATTTATGTTTGATATACCAGAATCAAAAAGACCTGATGAATCATTTTGGATTGATTTATTCAGAGAGAATTGTGAGCCAGGTCTAAGTACCATGCTATCTAATTGGAAGCCCCCTAACCTTAAGTGTTTATATCAATGGATTTCAGTGATTGAATAAATGATAGAGAAATATGGAAGTCATCTCCTGACTAGCCTATGTGATGGTACTTTTTCTAGATTTCATCAAATATATCTAGATGGTATAACATGAGACAATGATAATTCATCTTGTAGTGATGAGTATCTTGTTTCTAAACAAACCACTAAGAAAATATATCCAAATAAGGATTTCATTCATAACAATCATGGTGAAATTAAAGACACATGTGAGATTTGTCTTATTTTCTTTGAGAGTACACAAATAGAGAGAAATTTTTTGATACATAATGAAGGCTACAGTGATGCTAAGTATGTTGATTTTTATTTTCATCTCTTCATGATGATAACAATAGTATTATTGACATGAGTTTGCAATCAACTAAGGAGTATTCTTATCTAGGTGATCAAGATTATTGAAAGTTTGTTTGTAGCCCTTATGACTATAATTCCTCTGATAAGGAGGAGGCAACACTAATTTATATGAGAGAAAAATATTCCAATGAAGATGATTAAAATAATTTTAAAAGCTCAAAAGAACAAGATAATGGATATGACCTAAATATATTATTTGAAGAAGAAATATGTGATCAACAATGTAATGGTACAATTTGTCATACTGATTCTATAAGTGAGTGTGGCATTGATAAAAAATTTCATGATGATGAGACAAAGGAGTTTTCTGATTTGAGAAAGCATTTTGAGAGTGGTGGTATATTATATGTAAATGATGAAGTTTGCAATGAATTTAAGTTGGAGATATCATCCACAAGAAGTTGCAAGGAAGAAACAAATTTTGGTTTTGAATTTGAAAATGAGGAATGTGACCCTGTTGATTGTTGCAATAGTATGAAAAAAGAAGAATACATGTATGCAAGAGGTTCAAGTTGTTGATTATGAGCAGCATGCATATGTTGGTAATGTAATTTATGAACAAGGAACTCATTTTTTGTTTGATGATTTAATTTATTTAACTCCTTTTTATGGTTTTGAAGTTATCACTGAATGTTTGCATGAGGCTAGCATTGATGTAGTTGTACATGAAAGTGTAAATGTAGAGACAAATATTGGTACAACTAATGATAGTCTTTATGAGGAGTTTGCACTTGAAGAATGCGATTGTGTCAATCACATGGATGCATATGAGGAATTTTTATTTGGATTTGTAACTCATAGTCTTCCTCATGATAAATATGCTTCAAAAATTCATGTCGATGCAATATGAGGTAATTTTGAGTATGATACTTGTTGATGAGGTTTTCTGCACAACAACAACTCAGACAAAATATGATATCCTATCTCTCTTGAAAGGTAAATCTCTATCGGCAAAGAGATAATCCCAAGGTCTCTAATGTCAGGTCTTGACAATGCAACAAAAAAATCCAATGATAAATGTGAAAATTCTTGGAATCATAAGGGGAACTTACAAAAAAAATACTAGATCTTTGAACCTATTAGATTTTCTGATGTGTTGATGCTTAAATTCCTATATTTAATCTGAATTCGAAAAAATAGCAAAATAATATGGTTTACAAAAATCCTAATGTTAAAATTGCTCCTAAGATCAACAATACAAATGACAAGATAATTGAAATGGACCAATCCATTAAAAATAATTTATGCTTGACCCAGATTTATCCCACAATCTCACAAAAACAATGCAATATTCTAAGGAATTAGAGATTTTAAAATCATGAACATTCATCCACACCAACCCTATTTTCCAATTGAAATAAATAAATACTCACAATTGAACTAAGAACATAAATATAAGGTCCAAGCTAACTTTACACAAAAACTCATAATCAACAAGTTGTCAAAAGTATGGACTAGGGATCACTACAAACACTCCAAGCATCTAACAACAATTATCATTGAATCATCTAACCCTAAATCTAACATTCATTTAATGTTTTCAAAATTAGTTTAGAAAGATAGAAAAACAAGAACCATGCAAGATAAATCAATCCAAGAGAGGCCACCAAAGAACAATGTCTTCAATTGTATTAAGTTCATCCAACAATAGCAACAATTCCAGTATTCAATGTTACATCACTTGCTTTAGAAAAACTAACTCCTAATTCTAGATTTTACTTTTTCGTTGTGCTTGTTTCAAATTATAATCCTCTAAATAACTCCACTAATGAGGCCAAAATTCCAGTTTATAATAGTTTCATCCCAGTTAGGGTTACAAGGAAGTTCGGCCACAAAACAAGTTGGCCTACAAAAAATCTCCTAAATTAGAATATACCATTGTATTAAATGCCAAAGGCTCATTTCCAGGTCAGCTGGAATCTCCAACACAACTCAATCCAATGCATGCAAAGAATAAAGGACAAATAATGGGAAGCACAAATTTCAAGGCAATCACCCATTAGTTGGCCCCTTTTTCTTTACCTTGACCCATTTTATCTTGCACCATAAGAAAAATCCCCTCTAGGTCGGCCAAAGGTGGAGTAGTTAACACTTTGAATTTTCTATCAAGGGTTTTAATCTCTTCCATTGATTTATTGACAACCTCATCCCATTCCACCTTGAGATCTTGATATTTCTCCATGACAACATTGTAGGTGGATGCATCATCCAAATGGTGGACCATTATTGGACCATCATCCACTATGGCATAAACCTCATGCCAGCATTTCTTCAAATTTTCAAAGCTCAAATGCTTCAGTGCAAACTTTCTTCTCCCAGTCATGATCTCAAATAATGAAATACATTTATTGAAAATATCCTTTAATGTACTTCCTACTTGCTGCCCCTGCTTGTGAATCTTCTTCAAAACCTTTTCATTGATTTTCAATAACTCATACCATTCCTAGGGTTCTGATACCTTTGAAGAAGAAAATATTCCATCACTCACCAATTTATCCTCTATATAATCCATGCTAATCTTTATCTTTTATAGGAGGAGGTTTGTACCAATCTTATCTTGCCCCAACATATCCTGCAACCACTCAATGTATTTGTGTGCATCACCACAAGTCTTAAAAATATCCTTGATCATTCTATCTCCTCAGTGTCTTACTCCTTGCAACCATACATGGGTATCATGTGTGGATTCATTCATCTTCTCATGCTCAGCAAATGCCTCCTAATGCAACAAAAATTTTGGGGTTACTCCTTCACTTCCCACCTAATGCAGAGGCTTCATCAAGTGTTGCAAATATCTATATAAATAACCCAATTGTTTCTACAACCTATCCTTCTCTGTAGTTTCCTTGTCCAAGCTTCTTAGAATAGCCTGGGAAGACTCTTGGAACTCTTCCTTCTCCCAATCTTTACTTGTGGGTCCCAAGTTTAAGGTTTGAATAGTGTAGTCCTGAGGAGCTATCTCCCTTTTTCTCTTGTTTGTTGTAGGAGTGGCAATGTGGATTATCATGTTAACTAATTCATCCTTAGTGATCTTTGAAACCACCCTATCCCTCTTCTTTTCTTTCCCTTTACCTATGTTGGCAATAAATTCATCCCAATTTGGAGGGGTGTCATCTACAACCATTTTCTTATTCTTCAACCTTTCAGTGAGCCAACTTGGGGTAGAAGAATTTGGCTACTGATAATTCTATTTTTCCTTTTTCATTTTGACCCACAGAGGGCTCAACATCCACATTATACACCACGGGGACCTCTTCACTTTTACCCTCTCCTTTTCCATATTTTTCTCCTCTTCATCCCTGATTGGTGAATCATCATACAATACTAAGGATGAATGCAAAATATTGCCGATCTTTGCCTCTGCTTTATGGAGATCTCCATCATGGAATTCTTCTATCTCCTTGTTTTAGTGTGCCTATCCAACAATAGCCTTTATTTTTCCCTTTTCCTTATCTTCTTTTGGCTTCTGACTCTCCTCCTGATCTAATGTCTATGTCATGACCTAAATATGAGAGGCAGTCCTTTAATGTGCCCTTTCCTTTTCCATAGGTTTCTCCTCTTCATCCCTGACTGGTGAATCATCATACGATACTAAGGATGAACATAGAATATTACAAATCTCTACCTCTTCTCTATGGAGATCTCCATCATGGAATTATTTTGTCTCCTCGTCTTGATGTGCACCTCCAACAATATCCTTTTTTTATCCCTTCTCTTCATCATTCAAGTCCTGAGTTGAAGGAGGATCAAGAGTATCTTCTTATTGTGCAGCAAAAATAACCTTAGGGGCACATTCCTTCATCAAACTTTCCCTGGGAGAGGGAGTTTTGTCCTTCCTAGTGTAAACCTATGTCTTTTCACAAGATCTCTCTACATCTACCACCTCTGGTTCTATGTTTCCACTTTGTTCCTTAGGTTGCTCACTATGCTTCCTTGAAATTCTAGCTATTCTTCTCTTCTTAGGTACAACGACACTATCCTCTTCCTATTCCTCCTGATGAACATATGTCCCCTCCTTCAAGGTGGTCTTTCTCCATTTACCACTGGGTTTCCTTTTCTTTTCCCCCTTAGGCTTTGTTTGGATACCTTTGATTTTAATTTTGAAGGGAGATCCCACCTTTTCTTTGCCTTTTGGATCCTGCTCATCTTCTTTCAAAGGTGGATTCAGACTCTAGATTTCCCATTAAGTCATATGTGTACTTCTTACCTTCATTGTTCAATTCCCATATCTTATGCTTGATCCAAAATTTGGTATACTTGATCACAGGAGCATTGATTTGCTCCAATTTAGTTTTCTCTTCCTCCAGCCAATCAATTTCTCCTATTGGATTATCTTTAATAGAACCATAATCATGATTCTAGATCAATTCTCCATCCTCATCAGGCTGATTAGGAATGGCCTTGATGTTGTATAGCCTAATTAGGTGGGCAATAAATCTTGAATACTTCTTCTTCAGGACTTCAAATTTGTCTTTGTTTTTTGCCTAGTAATCTTCAATGTCATCCTTATGCCTAAATTCTCTACTTTTTTTCTTCTAAGATCCTTTTATCCTATAAAATCCAAGCCTTTTGGAGTACAATTACACACCTATATTGCTCATTTATTCTTTGGAAGAGTGTGCTATTATCAAAGAAGGGCGGACTTCATTGACTCCTATCCTCAATGGGAAGTCACTTCCAAAGCCAGTTTTATGCATGTCCTTCTTCAAGACATCATCAAAGATGGAGATTTTCCTGGTAACCTCCAAAAGTATGATGTGGTTTGTTGGGTATCTTGGGAACTTGTAAGGAGACCTTTGTCAACCATTAATTTTGATATATGAAAAAGGTATGAAATGGAATAAACCACCCCCCTACTTCTGTATCTACTCCTTAGTTGTAGCAGAGATCCTCATATGATCTACCCCTTGTAATAATCTTGTGATATAGTACATGGTGAATGCATCATTCACCCTCCTGTAGCTTGAGCCATCCAAATAAAGCTAGGTATAAACATCATAGATAACATATTGTCCAAAGATCCCTTGCATACTTAACCCCTTGTAGGGATGCAATCTTGCCAACATATAGACCAAGTAAGAGGTCATTGTGAAGCTCTTAGTTTGCAAAACATTGCATAGTTGTTCATGGATCATGGCACTGATGACACCTAGCCAATCATAGTCTATACCCTACTCTATTCTCACTATGATGTAAATCATCCAACTTTCAAATATCCCAGCAGTCTCCAAACCCACCACTCTACTAAGGAGAGTGATTGCATCATAATATTATGATTTGAACTTTTCTCTGAAAAACTACTTAGGCAACATTAAGATGTGTGGCTTGGGATTTTCCAACCAAACATTAATAACTTGTAAAGCCTTATTTGTATCATTTGCATATTAATTCTTGGCTATATCCAGATCAATACCCACCACATGAGAAAATGTCTAAGCCACTGAGACAAAAGAGAAATTAGCAAGTACCCTACCCTATGGACCAATTATTCTCTTTGTACCCAGATCATAGTGTGTAGCACATTCCAAGACTATCTCATAGCATGGTACTAAGGGAGAGAAACCAACCACATGAGCCAACCCAGAGCTCACCAACTTGCTTGCTAACATAAGGGGATCCTGCACTACCATCCTTGCTTTAAAATCATCGTTGTCCCATCTCCTAACATTGTTATCCATTAATCTTGACCAAATAGAAGCCAACTTCCTCTAAGGGATCTTCCTTTTCATGTCCAACTTGATTCTCTCAGACTCTGAGATAGAAGCTCCATCATCACTGGGATCCATCACCTTTCCCTTAGCCATCCCAACAATGGCCTTGCTAGATTCAACATGTATTCAAAAGGGACCACAATAAATATTCATTACATCATGAGAGTCCAGGTAATTCCATCACAAATAATATTTTCATCAGCAAATAAATCCAAAAAACAATCAAAATCCCTTGGGAATATCATTAAATCACCCTTTCTTCAAAGTTTAGGATTTTCACCCCTTCGTTGAATTTGGGCCAGAAGGGAATTTTAGGGAATTCCAAGCTAGGTGGAATTCGATGATGAAAGCACAACAAACATCCAAAAGTCATTCAATCATCATCCAAAATTCAAGAAATAGTATCATATATCTTTAAATCATTCAAATCAAATAGTTGATGCAACATTATTAACCATTAACTCATGCATTCCCTTAACCTTTCATTTTTAATAGGCCTTTGAGGAATTCCTTAGGGGATAAAAATCCATGAAACTAGTAAAACTTTACACATTTCGGGAAAATGAAGGAGCAATGAAAGTTTGGTGATTTCCTGGGACAACAGATTTCCACGATGTTAGTCTAATTTCACATTTTACGTATACTTTTCAGAAAATGACAAGATGAAGGAAATATGGGGAAATCCTAGGGTAAAGGAAATCCCCAAAATCAACAAAATCCTAAAATATTTGACTTCGTCATAATTTAACCCAAATTGATCAAACAATCACAAATTTGGGGAATTAGAGATTAGATTACATCCACTTCAGATTTTATTGATGGATCCAACTTTCTAGCTCCTCCAAGGGCGATTTGATAGCACTAGTAAGTACTCAAGATCTTAACCCTAGGGTTTCATCAAGAACACATAGTTACAATATCAACCCACTCTCTTACCCTATTAAATCATGATGAATATCTCAAAATATTCAGAGCAAGGAAACCATCATATGAAAATGAAAACTAGACACTTAAATCCATCCAAGATCACCAACTCTAGCGAATGCAAAGGGTTTCAAGATCGAGACCCTAGGTATAAAAAAATCATGCACAAGACTAAATTTGGGAGGAGGTAAAACTAGCACTAGATGACACTATCGATTTATCAAATTAGCAAGGATGATCACATCAATTTCAGAGGAAGCACTGAAAGAAAAAAGGGGGGTAACCGTAATTTAATTATAGACCCTCATGATGTTGAAATCCAAATTCAAAGAACATTCACACTACCCTAGAGCCATTCAAACCCATCAATTAAAAGAAAAGGAATTGTAAACATACCATGGATGAAGAGAAATTCAAAATAGTAGCAACAAGCAAAAATATTTGAATCCTTAAGAAAACACCAAAAAATGCCACCAAGGTAAGCAATCCAAGGTTTAGAATGCTAAATTTGCACACAACACTTGGAATTAAGCTCCTCCAAATTCAAAAAAGACAAAGGAAATAGATTAGAAACATAAAAACCCCATAAATTCATTAAACACAATCCGCAGAGTCCATACAAGAAGTATAAATGCAATGAAATGACAACCCAAAATAAGTTTAGGAATCTGAGGCGATGGAGGAGTTTCAGGAAATTCTGGGGAAGGTAGAGTTCCCTGAGGAGTAAAAATATCTAAAAAACACTATAAAATCTTTCTCCTTTTGGTTTTCAAGGTAACCAAGGATTTCTGTCCAAGGAGAGAAATCCTGAAACCAGAGAAAACCCAAAATTTTCCTCAAGACTCATGATTTAAAAGTACTACCTCAAAAGGGGAATTTGCACAAGTAAGATAAGAATTAAGGGACATTTCAAGGAAACCAAATCTCACAATGATAGGACCAAAGAACCAAAGACTGAAAAAAGGCCCAAAGAGAAGAACCAAAAGAGAAAGCAAAGAGGGTCATTGCTTTTAGTGGGGATGTGTGTGAAAAAACTGCACAACAAATGACAATTCCACTGGGGAAATTCTCTAGAGGATTTCAATGAAAAACTGGAATCAAGAATCTAGAATCTCTAGTTTCAATCCTTACACTAAGTCACCTATAGAATTTTTTTTAGAATTCACAAGCAAGGAAACCTTTCATGTACCAGGGTTGAAGTGTGTGTATATGTATTCATTTCCCTTTCCTTAGTTGCAACAAGGACCAAACTTGGTCTAGCCAAGATACATAAAGATTCTAACTCCAAAAGCATCCTAGATAGAGTCGTGCTTCCAATCAGGAATCCATAGCCCCGATGAGGTTATCACTATGGTCCTCCCAAGCATAGCTCTACTCCTAGTCAGAGATCCATAGCCCTCTTAGAGATACTAGGATACCCCTGATGAGATGAATATTTCTTTTGATCTTTATAATTCTTTCTCTCTTTTTTTTATATTCTTGTAAGATCTCTTAAAATTTCTCTTTCACCCTACAAGAAATTAAGCTCACACTTAGGAATAAGAACCCTAGTGGTTCTAAAGTAAAAAATAAGATTATTCACCTGACCAGATTTCACAAGGACCATATGCAACCTTGGAACCTTTAAGATTTGTGAAAAATATGAGACCCAAATACATTCCAGATTTGACTCAACCAAGTGACCTTCAAATTCCAAGCACATGAAACACCAGATAAAGGAGTTCTACCAATTTATTCTTGAAGGATGATTGAAGTTTATAAAAGAAACACACCAGGGAAAACCCAATAACATAATGACTATCATGCAAGTACAAAAAAACCCAAAGAAAGTAGAAGACCGAAAGCAAGAGAAAAAAGAAGGAAACCTACCCTAACCAAAGAAAAACAAAATAACGGAAGGGAAACCTAAAATACCTATGTACAATGAAGGATCTGGAAACAACTCAAGTTTGGAATCAATGCTTCAAATACTACCCATTGATAGGTAGTGGGATATCCTCTCCGGTGAGAGTTTTCAAGTGAAAAGAATTATCTCCCAGGATGTCTGAAATTTGATAAGGGTCGAGCCAAAGTTTGTCAAATTTTCCATTCCCCCCTTTTTGTTCATGGGCTTTGTCCCAATAGAGAACCAAGTTAGAGATTCAAAAGGATTTCACCTTGGATCTCCTATCAAACCATATCTTCACTACACCCCGATTTTTGAAAAAAAATTCTAAGGTTTCATCTCTTCTTTCTTCAAGGTGTAATAGTTCAACCAGGTGGGCTTCAAGCTTATCCTCTTCATCATAATATTCATTAATGAACTGAAAGGTAGGGATCTTTAGCTGGATGGGAAATACATGTAGAAGTTGTGAAATCCAACTTCACAGACCCCAAAGATCACCTCCATGCAAATAATTTGGTATCCGAGTAGACATGTTGTAGCTTGTTCTTGTTTTGAAGAATTTGTAGCTACGAGGGTTGGATCTGGCTTTCACAAGTTTTAGAAAGACAATTTTTCTTGTGGATCTAGGGGTTGCCTGATTTTTTGGGAATTTTTGGATAAAACAGACCTCACCATTGAGTTTGCAGAAGCCAAAAACCCCTATTTTCATATAAAATTTGTCAAATTTAGCCACAGTCAATTGAAAAGGAAAAAAAAATTGCCCCAAGGCCGTATGACCTAGGGCATGTAGAAAAAGGAATGTTTTTTTTTCAATAAATAAACATAATAAAAAAATGAAAAAAAGCATTGTTAAAACAATGCTACCCATTCACATTTCAAGTGCCACCAACTTGCCGCCTAGTGGCCACCGCCCAACAACCACCACTGGTGGATACAACCAGCTACGACTGAGCAACCACCGGCATGTCACTGGCGTGTCACCCGCATGCCGCCCTTTCTCTGCTATTGTGCCACCTGTTGTGTTGAGCCCCTTATGAATCCCCTGAGGGTTTACCATATGACCCCTTCCATGCCTAGGAGCTAAACCAAAGCCCCTTGGTCATCCAAGTGACCAAGGGCCAAAATTTTGGTGTCCCTAAGGGATTAAAGGGGTTTTTTTTTTTTTTAAACCATCTACAATGTGTAAGTATGCCCTTTTCCCATGACTCATAGTTACCCCATTCGAGAATTACAACTTAAGGGTGAGTAGAAAAACCAATGATAACTCTTCAAATGAAAAAATTAGACTAATGATCTCAACAATGATAAATCATATTAATCTAACCCATCCAACGCAAACATAACCCATGTAGGTGCCAAAATGTCCAAGTAATTAAGCAAAGTGTAAAAACACACAAAGTTGAATAAAATATAACTAGTAATTTTTTTGATGAAATAGAATGCAAAGAAAGGAATGTGATGCACTAATGAAAGAATGATAGGAGGTGGATTACATGATACCCCCCATAGATAGCTTCTATAATATAAGTACATGTGCAATGGTCTCCATAGGAGAGATAGAAAGAGACAAGAAGGCCCCCCCATAATGTAGAAACTCATGTCACAATGGTAGATGCCTGATGTAGAATCCAAAAGGAGATCCTAAAGTGGAAAATGATATTCCTCCCCTTGGGAAGAAATGGATCCAAAAGATGATGTCAAAGAAACCCTATGAAGAGTGATGAACCAATCTATCTCAAGATGTATGACATGATCAAATGCTTAAGAATCTCT
Source organism: Sequoiadendron giganteum (assembly GCA_007115665.2). NCBI lineage: Eukaryota > Viridiplantae > Streptophyta > Pinopsida > Cupressales > Cupressaceae > Sequoiadendron > Sequoiadendron giganteum. Next base: position 240,352,939 of record CM021101.1, read on the forward strand.
CTATCTAAATTGAAACAAATGATGTCAACTCCAAACTTATGTGGAGAATTCTGAAATGCAACCTATGAATGCACTAATAATGGTGGGTGTATAGTGATAACCTGACTATCAAGGTAGAGGAGATGACTTTCCTCAAAATAATCCTCCAAATCTATAATATACGACTCCACAAACAAGAAAGATATGTCTACAATATAAGATTCCAAAGTATCTATGTTTGGAAGATGTATGATGCCATGCTCCACTGAATCAAGAACAATAGGAGATGGTGATGAAGTCTTAGTCTCAAGAGTACGAACTATGAGACAAGCCTTTGATCCATTAGAACATGTAAGGGTGCCTAAATACTCAAGCTCCTCTAAAGTATCATAATCAAAGGGTGTATTCTCTCTCCAAGCAATGGGTAAGAGACAATGTGAAGCAAGACCCTCTGAGAATGGAGAGATTGGGGTCTCCATAGATATCCCAAATATGTTTCCAAAGTTGGTGAGGACAATCAATGTTTGATATAGCCCACATAGTGTCATGATCAACACTAGACAATATAAGTTTTGCTATGTGATTTATAATGATATCCCAAGCTAATTTTCCCTCTAAAGTGGTTGGTTCAAGTATGAGATCATAAAAATAAGGAAAAATATTAAGCCACCTACAATGTGTAAGTATGCCCTTTTCCCATGACTCATAATTACCCCATTCCAGAATTACAACTCAAGGTGAGTAGAAAAACCTATGATAGCTCTTCAAATGAAAAAATTAGAGACTAATGATCTCAACAATGATAAATCATATTAATCTAACCCATCCAACTCAAACAAAACCCATGTAGGTGCTAGCTTTCCAATGCCTATTTTTGTTCAAAAAATAGAGCTGAAATGCCCATTTTACACCTGATTTCATGAAAGTTGCTCAAAATTGCCCAATAGGCCCTTTGTATAGCACCTGGGACTAAAAAAAATAGCCCCTGGTCACATGCACAACGAGGAGGCTATGACCTGGAGCTAATGGCAAGGCTCCTGGCCCTCGATGTGACCAGGTGGAGGGCTTAAGTGGTTGGTGGGGCTTGGACTTTCTCTCGATCCCCATGTGACCTTGACCTAGCTGAGAAAAGCCTGTGGGGGCTTATTCCTCTAAGTGACGCTACAGAGGGGAGCCACCAATGGTGGTGGAAAATAGGTGGCTAATGGGAGGCCACTAAGTTGTAGGTGGGTGGTAGTCTCTGTTTGAACTGGTTGCAAAAAATCCTGCACAAAAAAATTGATTTTTCTAATTTTATTTTTATTTTTTTTGCCTCGAGAAGCAAGCTAGGGAGGCCATACAGCCTCCCTGGCAAAATGTTTTTTCCTTAGAAACAAACTACTCCAAAATCGATGATTTGACAGGAATTCTTAGGGTTTTGGGCCACTAAGAATGTGATGGTGACCTCCATTTGAGCCCAAAGTGTCTTGAAAAATTAGCTACCCTTAGATCTTACAAAAAAGATGCTTGTGGAAACCCTTGCACTTGAAACTCATTGAAAAACCATATCTTTAGAAGAGGAACAAGAAGCTACAAATCTAGAGCTTTGATACCATGTAGAAGTTTTGAAAGAAAAAATCACAGACGTCGAAGATCACTTGCATGAAAATAACCTATCACAGAAGAAGAAATTCGAGACAAAAAAACAAGGGTGCTTTGAAAGATAAAAAATGTATTAATCAGAGAGAGTGAAATAATACAACGATCAATCATTATGAAAGGAGATTGTGCAACCCTAAAAGGTATACATTTAATAATTAATATAATTATTAAATGTCACAATATGCAAACTAAAGTGAAATCTTAAGAGAGGAATACAACTAACTTAATTAACATAATTAAGTTTAAACCTTTACTCTAACAATACAGGTTCCAAACCTTCCACTAGGTGATAAGGAGAGGTTCCTAGGGATGTCTTTTGTTTGGTATGGTCTTCCCAAAGAGAAAACCTAAGTTGGGTGTGCCAATCCTTGGGATTATTTTCCAATAGATTATATATGACTATCAAAAGGTTCTTATTGGAAGACTCAACCAACCCATTACCCTATGGGTAATAATTAGATGCAAAATTTATAAGGATTCCATGATCAAATGCCCAATTAGAAAAGTTTAGTCAAGAAAATGCAGGACCACTATCACAAACTAAAGCCCATGGACACCCAAAGTGATTGATAATACTTGATTCGATGAAATTGATTACCACTTCAGAAATAAATTGTTTACATGCAAGAGCTTCAGTCCATCTTGTAAAATAATTAGTAATAGTGAGAATGTACCTATGGCTTGTAGAGGAAGGTGGGTTGATTGAAACTATCAAGTTTGTTTCCCACTGTGCAAACAATTTTACCTCTATGATTGGCTAAAGTGGAAGGGCTTCACGTTTCTTTTTACTTGTCTATAGTTTGACATACATGGAAAGTCTTGACATAATTATGTACATCTTTGAATAAGGTGGTCTACTAAAAGTCTTCCATTAGAATATGAGTTGTAGTGGATGGTGCAGAACCATGGCTTGTACCATATCTATCATGAAATTCAATCATCACTCTCGTAGCCTCTACTTTTCCTAAGCATATCAAGTAAACACCTTCATGGTTTTTCTTACACAAGACAACTCCTTTCATCATAAAACTATAACTCTTCAAATTCAAAGCTCTCCTTTGTACTGAATTAAGGTGTTCAGGGCATTGTTGGTTCAAAATATAGTAAATAATTTCATCCTACTAGTCTCTTAGTGACACTTCTTGGAGGTGATAGTGTTTAGCTATGAGATCAAGACCCATTTCATCCATTATCCTTGTCAGTCCCTGCCCTCTCACCAATTTCATGGGTTGGATCTTGATATAATATTCCTCTAACATGGTTACCCACTTAGATCTGCATTCCCCCAATTCATTCTGTATCAACAACAACTTAACCACAAGATCAGGTACTATGGAAAAGACCTTATTTCTCAAGATATAGTGCTTGAACTTCTTCACAGCCTAGAACGAGGAATATTCTTGCTTTTCCACATTGGGATATTTTAGTTCTACACCTTTTAAAGGGGTACTCATAAATGCTATGGGATGTTCATTCCCTTGGTCAGATTTTTGAGTTAGCATGCCAACACAAGAATGGTCTGAAAAAAAATATTATATGTAGAAAGGCTTGGCATAATCAGGACTCACCAATACTAGGGCTTCAAAAATGGCCCTCTTGATTTCAAGAAACACTTCTTTGGCTTCTGCACTCCATTCCACTTTTTCTTCCTGTTTCAACATTTCATTCAAGGGTTTCACTATTTCTGCAAATCTTGTGATAAAATTTCTGATGGAGTTGATTTTTCCAAAGAATGGCTTCATTTCTTTCTTTCTTACAGGAGGTTGAATCCTCAAAATGGCCTCTACTCATTTAGGATCAATAGCAATACCTTGTTCTTAAATAACATCTCCTATTAGTTTTCCCTCGGTGACTCCAAAAATGCATTTCTTTAGATTAAGTGAGATGCCAAATTCTCTTCACCTTTAGAATAATTTGCATAAATTTTTTGTATGGTCACCTTGCTTCTTAGAAAAGACTATTGAATCGCCAAATAATTAATTAACCACTTACTAGTGATATCCTTGAAGGCAATATCCATGGTTCTCTAGAATGTAGCTCCAACATTGACCATTTCAAAGGTACTTCTCCTATAAGAAAAAGTTCCTCATTTCATAGTAAAGTCATTTTTGTACCTATCCTCATATTGTACCATAACCTGATTATATCTAGAGTACCCATCTAGAAAAGACATCATCTGAGATCCATTGACAATTTGAAGCACTTCATCTAAAGAAGGAACTGGATAATTATCTTTCTCTGATTCTCGGTTGAGGTTCCTAAAATCAACACAAAGTATATTCTCCCCATTCTTTTTCCTTACTGGAATCAAATTTGCAACCCAGGTTGAATGTCTTACCAAAAATATGATTTGTGCTAAAAGTAGCTTTTGCGCCTCCTTTTGAATGATGGGTTCCAATAGAGCATTAATTGGCCTTTTTCTTTGCCTAAATGGTTTAACATTTTACTTCAAGGGAATAGTGTGTGTAATGATTGAAGTATCATATGTCTTTAATTCCTCATAACTCCAGGCTACCACATCTTGATAGGTGTTTAATGCATCAATAATCCCTCTCATTTCTTCTAGAGTGCACACCTTACCAATAAATACATTTTTTTATATCATCTTGAGTCCCCATGTTGTATGGTTCACATTCACTATTGAGAGACTCCCTTTTAGCTTGTTGCTCTTGATATTTCATCCTATCCAAAATAAAAAATACTTTCTAACTAGACCATACCTATTGGTATAGTATTATTTTTTCAGGTTGATGACCCCTTCTAGGTCCATTTCTACCTCCTGAGGTTCTACTTCATCAATCACCTGAGAAGTAAACACATTACAGTTGGTGATAAAATCAAGAATTTACTTATCATCCTTAAACACTTGGAAATTAGTTACATTATCAGGAACTGAGGGTACTAGAGTGAGCTCCACTGTAAACCTCTTCAAGCCTGAAAGTGATAAAGGTTGCAATGTACTAGATGCTTGTGCTACGGAATCTATAGTCTAGTTTTTTCTATGAGGTATGAGTTGAATGTTGAAGGCATCAAACCCCTCGATGAGGTGCCATACCCTATGCCTGTAATTAGTCATCCTTCTATAATGGCATGAGTACTACTTTCTTACTTTCCTAATTACTAGCTCAGAATCCCCAAATACTTGAAAAATATTAACCTTCTTCTTTAGTACCATTAATAATCCATGGACTAAATCCTCATAGTCAGCCACATTATTGGTACACTAGAATTGGAGTCTATGAGTAAAAAAATAGGTCTCACCTCTTAGACTAATCAAGTTGAATCCTACTCTAGCACCCTATTTTGATTTGGATCCATCAAATATTAATGTCTAGTAGCCACCAGTTCTTGATCTTCTTGAGCTATGCTTATCCTTACTGCTACTAGGAGGTTCTTCAGGAAGCATTGGGCTTTTACTTTTAGGATCATCTTGAAAGCTTTGTATATATAATATGACACTTGGGGTCAGATTGATGCATATTTGAATATTCTCCACTATTGTTTGACATAGGTATCATTCCAAATTAGAGGGGAGAATTATGGACTCTACACCAATTGGAAATAAGTAGGTCTTCAAACTTCATCCCTCTTCCTAGCTGAATTTGATCCTCTACACATTTCTAGATGAATTCCTGGAAATTGTTCAGTAACCCAATTTTTCCATCAACTTGATCATCAATTTCCTTTGTTGTTTCAGTCAATGTCTCATAACTACTAGACTCCAAGGTAGCCTCACCACAAGATCTTTGCAACATAAAAATCTCTTATGTATCTAATTCAAAAATGGAAGCAACCGATACATAAATCCCCATATTGACCTCTGATACCAATATCTCATTTGAAGTATTCTGGTATTAAGTAATTACATACTTCATTCTAGGTTCCCTTTCAATTTGTATTTGATTAGGGACCCCTTTCCAAGGTATCCACATGTGGGAATGATATGTGGATGTGTATCCATTAAGTTCCTGAGTGAAGTCTCAACCTAAAATCAGACCATAGGTGTCAGGAATATCTGCTAATTGAATGTTAACCACTTGTTGTACCCTAGGATCTGATGCAACCTACATGGGAATCATATTTAATTCTCCTACCATAATTACCTTTGTCTTCTCCAATTGAGTGACCTTGTTTTGAGAGGTAGAAGGATAATGTCTAGAGCTCTATAGACAACAAAAGGCACAAAATTTGTAGATTCTTCTGAGTCCATAACCCATACTTTCTTGAGTTCTTTAGTCACATACTCACCCAACTAATCCATGTTCATATCAGTATGTACTTCCTTAGCATAACTAGTCTACTCATCGAAATTACTTCCCTTCAGTGTATCAGGTGGTCCTCATTTTGCAAAGTACTGTGTTGGCACATGAGGGTAAGATGGATTATTGTTGGCATGTCGATCTAGTGGAGTAGTAAAGTATTTTGGAGGGATAGATTTTGTGAATGGGCCTCCAACTTACGGTTTCCTATTAGGTTTGTTCCTCAAATCATGTTTTCTTGTAGGTTGCTGAAACATCTGTACTTCCTCAACACTAGCATCCTCCTCATCCAAGCGCCCATTATCATTCTTAGTTTCTTCATGTAATAGTTGTGAAATTTCATCTTCATTAAGCACTTGTTCAATCTCCCCATTCTAGCTACTTGACTCCTCTTCTGGCTCATTCTCATCATCCTTTAGAAAAGGTGCATGGTTCAGGACCAGTACTAGAGAATCATAAGGAGTGGAAGGTACCATCTCCTAACTAGTGGAATTATTCTCAACTTCATACTAAAAGATTGAAGTAGTAGTTTGGAACTCAGGGAAATCCAACTCAAAGTGTTGACTTGTCTTGTGAAACCTACACCATCTAGATAAATTTTCCTCTACTAGGTATACACGAATTAGAGATTCCTCTTAATTAAGAGGTTGATCCAATGAAATAGGGACCCTCCATTATTGGTTCTGGTGTTCCATGGCCTATTTTTCTTGGGTGGTTGCCTCCTTTTGAATCCTTTTCAACCGTGTTGTCCTCTATCAAATTTTTGATCAGAACCTTGTCCTCTTTCAAAATTCTGATTTATGTCAGAATTTTTTCCTTTGTCAAAGATTTTTCCCCTTGCAACATATGGATTCTCCCTATTTTAATTTGATTGCATGTTCCTCTGAGCATCTTGGAGTTGACTGCTCTGGTTTCTCAAGTAAGTTACCTCCATATTCTATTTTTTCACCTACTTTGTTATCTCATCCATGCTTTCCTTATCAGGACTACTATAGGGCACTGAATTCGCGTTATTTTGAGGGTATCTTGATGCTCCTCTAGAACCAATGGACTGATTCAAGAATTTTGAATTCCTCAAATATGTAGGAAAACCAACTTTTTATTGTGAATGAAGGGGTTGATTGGAACCTTTTTGGGGATAAGTGGGTATTGGTTGAGCCTAACTTATTGGAGGACCTGAGTGAGGAGCCAAAGGCAACTGTAAAATGGTGTTCATAATGAGAGTATGATTGGTCAGAGCCTAGTTGAGAGCTTGGACCTATCCAATGTGAGCAACAGGTCCCAAAAATGGTAAAGGTCTCGACAAATGTTGTCTCAAATCATTGCTAACCTTAACAACCTCTTTATATGTAGTAGAAAGGTAGTTGGGGGGTTAGTTCTCCACTTAAGGAAGGTGGATGTAAGACTATCAAGGGATTCAAAATGAACCTCCAAAGTAGTAGCATCATCCAAAGCATACAAATATTTTAATATAGTATATGTAGGGTGGAACCTATTGTTTAATGATCCTATAGGATCATTAACTTCCCTCTTAACCCCAGTAAACTGCAAGTAGAGATCATTGAAACTGATAGGGATTTTAAAATTTTGTAAAAATGTAGCCTCAAGTTCAGTCCAATTATGAATTGATGTAGCAGGTAAATGATTGTACTAATAAAAGGCATCATCTCCTAGAGAATAAGGGAAAATCCTACATGCAACATCTTCTTGATTAATCCCTTTATCCCTCAGACAAGTCTAGAAAATCCTGATGTGCTCCTCTTCTATCCTATTAGGGTCATTTGTATGGAGCTTAGAGAAAAAATGCTCAGGATTCTTGGGCATGACATTGTAGTTGTTGAAGTATAGAGGTGATGGGTTGTTCCCCAAGAAATTCATTGGTGGAGGTGGAGGTGGTAAGGTCTGATTGATGACTGGTTGGGGTTGTTGAATGGATCTAGCCTCAAAATAAAATGATGATGGGCTTGATGAGGGTGGAGATGGTGGAGATTATGAAGTGAACTATTATTCCTCCCTCCTTCCAGTCCTTCTTGACCTAGTTGGGGGTGGTAGTTCCTAAAACTCTTCTCCTAGCATCGATCTGGTTATTCTTATGAATCTTTCAAGAGAAATGGTAGACAAAAATTAATCTAGCTTGATTATTCATGCCCTCCTTCTAGCACAAATTTGTTGATGGTTTTCTCTACACAACGACTCAGACAAAATATGATATCCTATCTCTCTTGAAAGTTAAATCTCTATCAGCAAAGAGATAACCCCAAGGTCTCTAATGTTCGGTCTTGAAAATGAAAAATGTAAAAATGTTGGTAATCACAAGGGGACCTTACAAAACAAATACTAGATCTTCGAACCTATTAGATTTTGTGATGTGTTGATACTTAAATTCCAATATTTAACCTAAATTCAAAGAAATAGCAAAATAAGAGAGTTTACAGAAATCCTAAGGTTAAAATCACTCCTAAGATCAATACAAATGACAAGATACTTCAAATGGACCAATCCCTTAAAAATAATTTCTGCTTGACCTAGATTTATCCTGTAATCTCACAAAAGTAGTGCAATATTCTAAGGAATTAGAGATTTTCAAATTGAACATTCATCCACACTGTTGGTTCTCAAAAATGCAGATTTGAACCACAAGAGGTTGCCAAGATCTCACAATGCTCTCGGCCAGCATACAAGGCCAATTGATGCAATTAAACCTTCCTCTCTTTAGGTTATGTTGGGCCAAGGCAGGTGTACCTAATGAATGATGCAAATTTAAATGTGCTTCATGTGAAATAATCTACCCACAATGGAAAAGGGAAGTGGATAGATAAAATTACTACAAATACTCCTACTCCTACTGCACAAAGGAAAGGATTTGAATAAGTTTTTTGATATGAAATTAGATCTTTGGGTTGTGGCAGATCAATGCCTTCTATCCACATGGGCAATGGAGTCAAAAATTAAGAATTACGTGTGTTTCCTTCTCTTGTTTAATTCTAGTTGTTAGGCATTCTGAAAATGAAATTCCAATTACTGGCATACAACTTCATTTATTTATGTCTTACATAAATAGTTCTAGAAAGTTTCTTAACCTAGTTCTTCTTTAGCCACCCAAAATAAATCCTAAAATTGCAGTGATTTACTTGAAGGGATTAAATTTTGACTTACAGATGTCAACAAATAAAAATCACACAAAATGGGAATTCATTCTGATAAATCAGATATTATACTTGATATGCTGATTTAAAATATTAAAGGATCTCAAGTTGGAAAGAAACATATAAAAGAATATAAATTATTGCATCACAACAACTAAAATAGGAAGATTTTCACTAGTTAAAAACATTAATCTCCATTGCTCTGTTTCAAGAAAGATCTGTACATTTTTTACATTGCAAGTTAGAAAAATATCCTTCCTACTCTAACCCATTACAAATTTGATTTTCAAAGTATTTATACAATTCATACCAGGTGTTGCAACCATTCACTTTCCCATTATGGTCATTTACATTCCACAGTCAAATAAAATATTTAATTAATTGCCTTATTGGCAAATTAAATATTTTATACTATATCTTTGTCTTTAATTTTTCTTTATATATTTTCCCTCTCTTTGAATTTTAATTTATACCTTTATCACCCCTCATTTCTTTTCATTTATTGGTGCACAACTTACCTTATTCTTTACCACCATAGTTATCTCCATCATCCATCGCATTACCGCGCCCTTCTTTCTGTTTACCCACGGTATGGTGGTTCTAGCATTCGTTGTTACCCCTGACTATCTACCACTTTACCATAGTCATCGTTCTATTTGCCAATGGTACTATGGTAACAATTGTTGTTACCTTTACTGCTTCCACCACCGCTGACTTATCTATCACCACACTATCATGGTCTGCAATCTAACCTCATGCGGTATCGGGATCGCCACTTCATTAACTGCCACCATCACTTAACTGCTTGCCCCTATCCACCCCCTTACCACGGTCACTTTATTTGCTCCTAGCGGTCTTGTGGCCCTTTGAATTTGACTATCCCAACCTATTCCTTTCTATTGCTTTACCTTAGTCAATTTCTTTGCTATGCGTAGTATCGTGGTAGCCGCTAACTGTCATCTTCATTTTTAACTCATCGCCTATCTTCCTCCACCGTGCCACCAGAGGTTTTGTTCTAACCAGCCATGGTGTGGCGGTAACCAGTATGATGACTGCTAACCCCTTACCACTGAATGTTACCATAGTCACCATGGTGCCTGGCTTGACCGCCAACGATTGTGTGGTATTCATTAACTATTATCTTCACCACCACGATGACTACCCACCGCATTACTATGGTTAGTATTTAGATTGGCCGTAGTGTGGTGGTGGCAGTTACTCTGACTGTGTTTGATCTGTCACTACTATACCACAAGCCACTTTGCAAAAGGCCACAGTAAAGCGATGAAGGTAATAGAAAGGAATGAATATGGCCACAAAAAAATAGAAGTCAAATCTAGAATTTTTTAGTAACGATAAAGACATTTGAATATCATGGATGAGAAAATAAAATTTTTTAAAGGAAGGATAGTGAAATGTCGATATAAATGAATAAAATTCCTTAGGGTAATGATGGAAAAGTTAGACTCAAATGGGAAAACCTTAGGGTTTTTAATGAAAATTTTGGGCTCTAACAGTGGCTCCTGTTGGGGATGAGTGGTTTTGCAAATCATTGCAAGAATCCAAAATATCTTTGGGAGGGACGACCAATACATGAATGAAAATGAAGGAAAATGGAGGGAATGAAAAGTGAAGGACATGAAAGATGGAGAAAATGGAGAATGGGAAACCCTAGAATACTATACATGGAAAGAAAGCAATACTTTCGAAAGGTAATTCCTGAGAATGTCCATGTACTAGAAAACCCAGACCCTTCCTAAACTACTATGCATGGAAAATAATTTTTAAAGAGGTTTGCTTAAGAATTGTCCATGCACTGGCAATCCATATCCTCTATTTTCGCTATGGTTCAATAAATCAAACCATAAGGATGGCCCCAGACCACCCCAAAGAAAAAACTATACTTTCCTCTATCATAGATTTTGTTCTAATTAATGCTCATCAGGTTTCTTTTGAAACTATCCATCCCACCTGCCTTGCAGCATACACTACCATTGAAAACCTTCAAGAAATCATTATTTTCAACTTGATTCATATTCATTTTACCACTCTGTATTTTATCATTCTTATTATCATATGAAAAATATTTATCACCCTCAGCATACAAAGTGTATCCACATTCAATGAAACATTTATAGGCATGCTCAATGTCATATGTTGGTGAATGATCAAGCAGTTGTACTAGGACCTAAAAATCTAAATGCTTGACATGGGAGTCTACAAATTCTATCTCATCAGCATTTTCTGAAATAATCAAATCAAAATTACTTTCCATTTGTTTTTTATCATTAGTTGGCATTGACACATACCTCTGATCCATAAATTTATCCTCATACATACTTGAATCAACAAATGTTGAACACTCATCATCAATAACATGCAAACTAGTATCTTTCTCTTGCAGGAAAAAATCATTCAAGTCACATACCTTTTCTTGGATACAAATAGATTCACGATCAACTTCAAACATTTCATCACTGTGAGAGATGGACATGGAACCATTTAAATCATTACACACAGTACCTTCGTTGTCAAAGAATATATAGGCTGGAACCAAAAATCTGGAATCATCTTTATGTGCATACTTCTAGTATTCAAGAGTTAACAAATCTGAAACTTTCTCACTTACGAGTGAACATGTTTCATCTAGAGCTTCTACCATGTATCCAACTTCCTGATCTTCATAGAAACTGCAACAATCACCCTGTTGTAGATCAATATCCACAAGTTCTTCTTCATAATTTAAATCACAATCAGTTATGCAGGAAAAACTCTCCATATCTTCAGTGTTGGAAGGAATGATATCTTCTTCTATTTTAACTTCTGAAACATTTCTAATGTACTCCCTAGATGATGTGTCCCCACCAATATCATTAATGCTGCAATCATCTTCTAAATCTGAAAAATTATCATTAGAAATTCTAGTAGTACATGCTTCCTTTGTTTGTTACATCATTTGAGCATCCATGATATCACTTATGGATTTATTATTTCCACTATCCATGTACCTTTTCCCAAGCATGGAATCAATAAATTTATTTAGTATATCAAAGGCTTGTTGTTTTAATGATTCTGACCAATAAATTGATTCAGGCTCTGATGCTCTTAGAAAGTGTAAGAAAAATGTGGGTCTTGTGGGCCTATAATAGGGAGGTAATTTCATACAAATTTCTACCCTCCTATTGTATGAAAAACTCATACATTCTCCCTTATATCTCCTTATATCAAAAAAGGCATCCAAAAGATTTTTGCCTCTCTCTTCAATTTGAATATACTCATCAAAAGTACTTTGCTATGAATAGAGTACATTACCTTTGTTTCCAAAGTTCTCAGTTGCATGATAGGGCACTTGTGGTGTCCAAGATCTCTTGAAATTTGTGTCTTCATTCTTACTGCATGATGACCCATTCAGTGATGTATCTGGAACACTTTTGGTTCCCAATTTCAGAAATTGTTGGTCCAATTGTAGCCTTCATTGCCTTAATTCCTTCAACTCTCTTATTGACTACTTTCCTCTTTCTGCTTCTGCCATCTTGAAAAAATGTTATTGCTCCACAATATCCATGCATTATTTATCAAATCTAAAACATATTTTCCACCTAATTTTCCAAAAGTAGGAAAATGAAATGGATTATTTTGGTTTTCCCCAGTGGAATCTCCAAAAAGAATGTAAAACTTTGCTGACTCAATAAATTGAAAGGCTGGAATCTTTTTGGAATTTTTCCCTAGTAGAGTCGCCAAACTGTTGGTTCTCAAAAACATAGGTTTGAACCACAAGAGGTTTCTAAGATCTCACAATTCTTTTGGCCAACGTACAAGGCCAATCGATGCAATTGAACCTTCTTCTCTCTAGTTTCTGCTAGACCAAGGCGGGTGTACCTAATGAATGATGTAGATTTAAATTTGCTTCCTGTTAAATAATCTACCCACAATGGCAAAGGGATGTGGATAGATAAAATAACTATAACTACTCCTGCTCCTATTGCACAAAAGAAAGGATTTGAATAAGTTGTTTGATATGAAATTAGATCTTTGGGTTGTGGAAGATGAGTTCCTTCTATCCACATGGGCAATGGAGTCAAAAATTAAGAATTATGTGTGTTTCCTTCTTTGGTTTAATTCTAGTTGTTAGGGACTCTGAAAATGAAATTCCAATTACTGGCATACAACTTCATTTATTTATGTCTTACATAAATAGTGCTGGAAAGTTTCTTAACCTGGTTCTTCTTTAACAAACCAAAAGAAATCCTAAAATTGTAGTGACTTACTTGAAGGGATTTAATTCTGAATTACATACACCAACAAATAAAAATCACACAAAATGTTAATTCATTTTGATAAATCAAAGATTATACTTGATATGCTGATTTAAAAAATTAAAGGATCTCAAGTTGGAGAGAACCAGATAAAAGAATGTAAATTATTGCAACACAACAACTAAAACAAGAAGTTTTTCACCAGTTAAAAACATTAATCTCCAATTCTCTGTTTCAAGAAAGATCTGTACATTTTTTACATTCCTAGTCAGAAAAATCTCCTTCCTACTCTAACCCCTTACAAAACTGATTTTCAAAGTATTTATACAATTCATACCAAGTGTTGCAACCATTCACTTTCCTATTATGGCCGTTTACATTCCACAATCAAATCAAATATTTAATTAATTGCCTTATCAAAAAAATTAATATTTTATACTATTGTCTGTCCTTGATTTTTCTTTATATTTCCCACTCTTTGAATTTTAATTTATACCTTTATCGGCCCTCACATTTCTTTTCATTTCTTTTCCCGCTCTTAGTGTTGCAACCATGTTTATCTCCACCATTCACCACATTACTGTGCCCTTCGTTTTTTTTACCCATGGTATGGTGGTTCTAACATTCGTTGTTACCCCTGGTTGTCTACTACTTTACCATAGTCATCATTTTATCTGCCAGCGGCATTGCAGTAACAATTCTTGTTACCTTTACTACTTCAAACACCGCTGACTTATCTATCACCGCCCTTCCATTGTCTACAATCTAACCTTGTGTAGTATCCTGATAGCTGCTTCATTAACCACCACCATCACTTAACTTATTGCCCCTATCCACCACCTTACCATGGTCTCTTTATCTGCTCCTAGTGGTCTTGTGGTGCTTTGAATTTGACTATACTAACCCGTTCCTTTCTACCTCTTTACCGCGGTCAGTGTCTTTGCTACATGCGGTATTGCAGTAGCCGCTAACCATCATCTTTGTTGTTATTTCATCTCCTATCTTCTTCCACCATGACACCGCAGGTTCTATTCTAACTGGCCATAGTGTCGTGGTTTTTGGTATGATGACTGCTAACTCCTTACCATTGAATGTTACCATAGTCACCATGGTTCCTAGCTTGACCGCCAATGGTTGCGTGGTATTCATTAACTGTTATCTTCGCTGCCACAATGACTGCCCACCATATTACCGTGGTTAGTATTCTGACTGGTTGTGGTGTGGCAGTGGTAGTTCCTCTAACCATGTTTGATCTATCACTGCAATACCACAAGCCACTTTGCAAAACGTCATGGTAAAGCGATGAAGGTAATAGAAAGGAATAAATATGGCCACGACAAAAATAGAAGTCAAATCTAGAATTTTTTAATGGCGATAAAGACATTTGAACATTATGGATGGTAAATTGCATTTTTTTAAAGGAAGGATAGTGAAATACGAATATAAATGAATAAAATTCCATTGGGTAATGATGGAAAAAATAGATTCAAATGGGAAAACCTTAGGGTTTTTAATGAGAATTTTGGGTTCTAACACACACCAACCCTATTTTGAAATTGAAATGCATAAATAATCACAATTGAACTAAGAACATAAATATAAGGTCCAGACTAACTTTACACAACAAATCATAACCAATAAGTTGCCAAAAGTATGGACTAGGGATCACTACAAACACTCCAAGCATCTAACCACAAATATCATTGAATCATCTAACCCTAAATGTAACATTCATTTAATGTTTTCAAAAGAAATTTACAAAGATAGAATAATAAGAACCATGCAAGATAAATCAATCCAAGAGAGGCCACCAGAGCATAGTTTCTTCAATAGTATTGAGTGCATCAAACAATAGCAACAATTCCAGTATTCGATATTACAACACTTGCTTTAGGAAAACTAACTCCTAATTCTAGCTTTTACTTTTTTGCTTTCCTTGTTTCAAAGTCTAATCCTCTAACTAACTCCACCAATGAGGCCAAAATTCCAATTTATAAGAATATCATCCCAATTAGGGTTACAAGGATGACAAAAAAACAAGTTGGCCTAGAAAAAAGCTCCTAAAATAAAATATAACATTGTATTAAATTTCTGAGGCTCCTTTCCAGGCTTACATGAAATCTCCAACACAACTCAATCAAATGCATTCAAAGAATGAAGGAAGAATAATGGGAAGCATAAATTTCAAGGAAATCACCCATTATCTGGCCCCTTTGTCTTTACCTTGACCCATTTTATCCTACACCATAAGGAAAATGCCCTCTAGGTCGGCTAAAGGTGGAGTAGTTAACACCTTGAATTTTATATCAAGGGTTTTAATCTCTTCCCTTGATTTCTTCATGACCTCATCTCATTTCACCTTGAGATCCTGATATTTCTCCATGACAACATTTTAGGTGGATGCATCATCCAAATGGTGGACCATTACTGGACTATCATCCACTGGGGAATAAACCTCACACCACTATTTCTTCAATATCTCAAATCTCAGATTCTTCGATGCAAACTTTCCTCTCTCAATCATGATCTCAAAGAATAGAATAAATTTATTGCAATTATACTTTAATGTAATTTCTACTTGTTGCCCCTACTTTTGAATCTTCTTTAGAACCTTTTGATTTATTTTCAATAACTCATACCTTTCCCAGGGTTTTGAAACCTTTGAAGAAGGCAAGATTCCATCAGTCACCAATTTCTCCTCTGTACAATCCATGATAATCTTTATCTTTTGCAGGAGGAGTTCTTTATCAATTTGATTTTTCCCCAACACAACTTGTAGCCACTCAATGGATCTGTGTGCATCACTACAAGTCAAAAAAATATCCTTGATCATTCTATCTCCTTGATGTCTTACTCATTGCAACCATTCATGGGTAGCCTTTGTGGATGCCTTCATCTTCTCGATCTCAGTGAATGCCTCCTTAGGAAAAAAAACCTTTAGGGGTTACTGCTTCACTTCCCACCTATTGTAGAGGCTTCATCAAGTGTTGCACCTATCTGTATACATCACCTAATTTTTTTTGCAACCTCTCCTTCTCTACAATTTCCTTGCCACACCTTCCTAGAATAGCCTAGGAAGACTCTTGGAACTCTTCCTTCCCCTGATCTTTACTTGTGGGTCCCAATTTTAAGGTTTGAATAGTGTAGTCCCGAGGAGCTATCTCCCTTTTTCTCTTGTCTATTTTAGGAGTGGAAATGTGGATTATCTTGTTATCTAATTCATCCCTAGTCATTTTTGATACCACCCTATCCCTCTTCTTTGCTTTCTCTTTTCCTATGTTGGCCAGATATTCATCCTGATTTGGAGGGGTTTCATCTACAACCATTTTATTATTCTTCAATCTTTCACTAAGCCAACTTGGGGTAGAAGCATCTGGATACTGATAATTTTGTTTTTCCTTTTTCAGTTTGACCCACAGAGGGCTCAACATCCACATTATACACTGAGCAGACCTCTTCACTTTTTCCCTCTCCTTTTCCATAGGTTTCTCCTCTTCATCCTTTACTGGTGAATCTGTTGGGAATTATGCCTCAACTTTCTGGTGAACCCCTTTAAAGACTTAGGTGAATTCTCTTGTTTCCTTGGCAAAGTCTTTTGTTCTGGTGAAGGCGGAACTGGGATGGAACTTGGCATTATTCTGTTTGCCTTGCTCCGGGTCTTGTTCCCATTTCGTCTCTAGCTCCACTCCCCACTTTCTTGGTTCTTTGAGTTTAGTTCTGGTGGAGGCAGAATCGGATTGGAACCTGGCATTGTTCCTTTTGTCATGTTCTAGGTTTGGCTCTGGATCTGGCTCCGGTAGTCTGTTGCTCTCCGCTTGGTTCTGGGGGAGGCGGAACTAGTTTTGGAAGTTGGCAATGTCTGTTTGCCATGTTCCTGTTTCTATTCCTATTCCGACTCTAGGTCTGACTCCTGCTTTTGTGATCTAGTTCCTCTAGATGTTTGGATTCTCCTCGGGGAGTTTTCCTTTGCTTTGTCCATGTTCTGGATTGTTGTTTCTTGCAGTTGGCAGAGGAGGAACCAGAACCGGATTGGTTCCTAATCTTAGACTTTTGGTAAAGTCCTGTTTCTGTTCCTATTCCCTCCCCGACTTTGACTCCGGTGTTCCCGTCTTGGTTTGACCCTAGGTTGACTTTACCTGGTTAGTTCTATTTCTGATGTGTTCCTCTTTGCCATAGGCGGACGCGGAACTGATTTGGTTCCTGAACCTATAATTTCAGTGGAGTCATGTTTTGACTCCAGTTCCGTCTCCATCTCCAACTCTGACTTCGGTAGTGTGTTTTTTCAGTGGAGTCTTGTTTCGACTCCTATTCTGACTCCAGCTCCGATAGTGTTAGGTTTGGCTTGAAGCCTTGGACGTGCCCGATGTCTGTTTGACTATTTTGGTTGCTTTATCAGCTGTGATTACTGATGGGTCTTGGACGCGTGGCACCTGGTTGAATAGTGATTGGATGGTTACCTAACTTGTTGTGTTGCATGTTTAGTCAATGAAGGTTGGTAGAGCTGAACCCATTTTTGGAATGGCATTGAATGCTTGGGTGACTCGTTGCAGGGAGATCTGTTAGAAGATGTGTGTTTTGTGGATGGTCTTCTTTGCTATTGTTATGTCGGTTAGATAATGGATGAGAGATTTATTATTTCAAAGGAAGTCTGACGAGTCTACAAGAGTCGTGGCTTGCAGAGCAAGTGCGAGATGTGCGAGCTGAATGCGCGACCATGACACTGCGAGCAGGATGTGCAGGCATGTGAATGCATGAGCATGAGGCTGCAAGCATAATGCATGATGCATGATGCGAGATTGTAGCAATTGGACTTGCAGGTTGGAGAGCCAAAGGTGTGAAGAGATTTGAAGAGAGATGGAGAGGGTGTTCAAGCAGTTTGCTTAGGCAATGTAACTGTGAACACTCTATCTCTCAGATCTGGGCATGGGAATCATTGGAGACCGAATGACTGGGCTGGCCATGAGGCTAGCTATGACAGTCATCTGAGGAGCTGAGAAGGATCTTGCGGGTACTTGTTACTTCTCTAGTAGAACAAAATGTAACTCCTATATTGGCTTTGAGCCTGATATTGTATTGTAACTGGTTTTATGTTCCTGAATAATACAATGGCTCAAAATTTTGGAGTGTGGGGTTTTTACCTGAAAGGGTTTTCCCCACGTATATCTTTGTGTTTTCTTTTTGTCTTTCATGGTATCTATTTATGTTGAATCTATTTCTTGTTGCATTCACTTCTCTCAGAGGATCAATGGGGGATCAACTGTGCTTGTTTCTACTTTATAGCATAGTTGGTTGTGTCTTTGTTGTGATTTTGAATTGAAATCACTAAGGCACTACTATCTTAGATGCCTATCTTTATGACAGACCGAATCTGTATCCCCAACAGAATCATCATATGATACTAAGGATGAACAAAAAACATTTCCAATCTCTACCTCTTCTCTATGGAGATCTTTATCATGGAATTCTTTTGTCTCCTCGTATTGATGTGCCTCTCCAACAACAACCTATTTTTGTCCCTTCTCCTTATCTTCTTTTGGCTTTTGACTCTCCTCCTAATATAATGTCTTTGTCATGACCTAAATAGGAGAGGGATTCCTTTCATGTGCCCTTTCCTTTTCCACAGGTTTCTCCTTTTCATCCCTAATTGGTGAATCATCATACGATACTAAGGATGAACGCAAAATATTTCCAATCTTTGCCTCTTCTCTATGGAGATCTCCATCATGGAATTATTTTATCTCCTTATCTTGATGTGCCTCTCCAACAAGAGCCTTTGTTTGTCCCTTTTCTTCATCAATCAAGTCCTGATCTAAAGGAGGATCAAGAGTATCTTCTTGTTGTGCAACAAAAATAACCTTAGGGTCACCTTCCTTCATCAGAATTTCCCTAGGAGAGGGAGTTCTGGCATTCCTAGTGTAAACCTATGTCTTTTCTCTAGAGCTCTCCAAATCTACCATCTATGGTTCTGTGTTTCCACTTTGTCCCTTAGGCTACTCACTGTGCTTCCTTGAAATTTTGGATATTCTTCTCTTCTTAGGTACAATGAAACTATCCTCTTCCTCTTCCTCCTCATGAATAGATGTACCATCCTTTAAGTTAGTCTTCCTCTATTTAGCATTGGGTTTCATTTTCTTTTCCCCCTTAGTCTTTATTTGGATACCTTTGATTTTAATTTTGAAGGGAGATCCCAACTTTTCTTTTCCTTTTGGATCCTTCTCATCTTCTTAAGAGGTGGATTAGGACTCTAGATTTCACATTAAGTCATAAGTGTTCTGCTTCCCTTCATTGTCCAATTCTTATATCTTATGTTTGATCCACAATTTGGTATACTTGATCACAAGAGCATTGATTTACTCCAATTCAGTTTTCTCTTCCTCTAGCTAGTTAATTTATCATATTGGCTTATCTTTGATATACTCATAATCATGATTCTGGATCAATTCTCCATCATCATTAAGTTGATCAAGAATGGCCTTGATGTTGTAAAACCTAACTAGGTAGGTAGGAAATCTTGAATACTTCTTCTTCAGGACTTCAAATTCATCTTTGCAATTTTCCTAGTAATCTTCAATACCATCCTTATGCCTAAATTAACTACTTGTTTTCTTTCGATCTTCTCCTGTCCTATCAAATCCAAGCCTTTTGGAGTGGAATTCCAAACCTAGAGTGCTCATTTCTTTCTCGGAAGAGTGTTTTGTGATAAAAGAAGGGAAAACTTCATTGAATCCTATCCTCAATAGGAAGTCACTTCCAAAGCTAGTTTTATGCATGTCCTTCTTCAAGACATCATCAAAGGTAAATATTTTCTTGGTAACCTCCAAAATTATGATGTGGTATGTTGGGTTTCTTGGAAACCTATAAGGAGCCCTTTGGCAACCATCAATTCTAATATATGAAAAGCTAGGAAATTGAATAAACCACCCCCATACTTGTGCATCAAATCCTTAGCTTCATAAAATATCCTCACATTCTCTATCCCTTGTAATAATCTTGTGATATACATGGTGAATGCATCATTCACCCTCTTGTAGCCTAAGCCATCCAAATGGAGCTGGGGATAAACCTCATAGATAACATCTTGGCCAAATATCCCTCGTGTAGTCAACCCCTTGTAGGGATGAAATCTTGCCAAGGCACATACCAGGTAAGATGTCATTCTCAAGCTCTTATTTTGCAAAAGGTTGCATAGTTGTTCATGGATCATGGCATTGATGAAACCTGGCCAATGATAGTCTACACCATGCTCCATTCTCACTAACGATGTAAAATATCCAACTTTCAAATATCCTAGTAGTCTTCAAACCCACCACTCTGCTAAGGAGATTGATTGCATCATAATATTATGATTTTGAAATTTTCTCTGAATAGCTGCTTAGGTAGCTTGGAGATGTGTGGCTTGGGCTTTTCCAACCAAGTATTAATAACTTTTAAAGCCTTATTTGTATCATTTTCATAGTATTTATTGGCTATATCTAGATCAAAACCCACCACATGAGATTTATCCGGCATATTAGATGTCTGAGCCACTGAGATAGGAGAGAAATTGGCAAGCACCCTCCCCTATGGACCGATTATTCTTTGTGTACCCAAATCATAGAGTCTGGCACATTCCAAGACTAACTCATAGTATTGTACTATAGGATGGAAACTAGCCAAATGAGCCAACCCAAAGCTCATCAACCCACTTGCTAACAGAGGGGGATCTTGCACTGCCATCATTTCTTTAAACTTCTCATAGTCCCATCTCCCAACATTGGTATTTGTTAATCCTGACCAAATGGAAGCCAAATCTATCTCAGGGATCTTTCTTTTCATGTCCAGCTTGATTCTCTCGACCTCTCAAACAAAAGCTCCATCATCACTCAGATCCATCACCTTTCCCATAGCCTTCCCAACAATGTCCTTGCTTGATTCAGCCTGCATTCAAAATGGACCACAATAAATATCCATTACATCATGAGATTTTGGGTTAGTCCATCAAAACTAACATGTTCATCATCAAATAAATCCAAACAGCAATCAAAATCCCTTGGAAATATCATTAAAGCACCCTTTCTTCAAAGTTTGGGATTTTCACCCCTTCGTGGGATTTGGGCCAGAAGGGAATTTCAGGGAATTCTGAGCTAGGCAGAATTTGTCGATGAAAGCATAAAAAACATCCTAAAGTCACTCAATCATCATCCAAAATTCAAGAAAAAGTATCATATATCTTTAAATCATTCAAATAAATCATGTGATGCAACATTATTAACCATTAACTCATGCATTCCCTTAACTTTTCATTTCTAATAGGCCTTTGAGGAATTTCGTCAGAGGTAGGAATCCATGAAACTAGTAAAACTTCACACATTTTAAAAAAATGAAGGAGCAACAGAAGTTCGGTGATTTCCCAAGACAATGGATTTCTATGAAGTCAATCTAATTTCATATTTTATGCATACTTTCATGAAGATGACAAGACAAAGGAAATCCAGGGAAATCCTAGGGTAAAGGAAGTGCCTGAAATCAACGAAATCCTAAAATCTTTGACTTCATCAGGATTTCACCCAAATTGATTGGACAATCACAAATTTGGGGAATTCGAGCTCAGATTACATCCACTTTAGATTTTATTGATGGATCCAACTTTCTAGCTCCTCCAAGGGTGATTTGATAGCATTGGTAAGTACTCAAGATATAAACCCTAGGGTTTCATCAAGAACACACATTTATAGTATCAACCCACTCTCTTACCCCATTAAATCATGACGAATATCTTAGAATCTTTAGGGAAAGGAAACCATCATATGCAAATGAAAACTAAACACTCAAATCTACCCATGATCATCAGCTTCATCGAATGCAAGGAGATCCAAGATTGAGACCCTAGGAAAAATGAAATCACATAGAAGACCAAATTCGGGAGGAGGTCAAACTCGCACTCGATGGCACAATAAGATTATCAAATTAGCAAGGATGATTACATTAATTTTAGAAGATGCATTGAAATAGAAAATGGGGGTAACCCTAATTTAATTATAGACCCTCATGATGCTGAAATCCAAATTCAAAGCACATTCACACCACCCTAGAGCCATTGGAACCCATAAATTGAAATAAAAGGCACTGTAAACATACCATGGATGAGGAGAAATTCAAAATGGTAGCAACAAACAACAATCTTTGAATCCTCAAGAAAATGCAAAAAATCATCAGAAAAATTCCACCAAACCAAGCGATCCAAGGTTCAGAATGCTAAATTTGCACATAGCACTC
Source organism: Sequoiadendron giganteum (assembly GCA_007115665.2). Classification (NCBI taxonomy): domain Eukaryota; kingdom Viridiplantae; phylum Streptophyta; class Pinopsida; order Cupressales; family Cupressaceae; genus Sequoiadendron; species Sequoiadendron giganteum. Next base: position 240,375,475 of record CM021101.1, read on the forward strand.
AGATTTAAGCTCCTCCAAATTCAAGCAAGAAAAAGGAAATTGATTTGCAACATAGAACCCCCCAAACTTCATTAAACACAATCTACAAAGTCCATAGAGGAAGTATAAATGCAATGACATGACAACCCAAAATGAGTTCAGGAATCTGAGGTGATGGAGGAATTTTGGGAAATTTTGGGGAAGGCGAAATTCGTCAAGGACTTAAAATCTCTAAAAATAGTGTAAAACCTATCTCCGTTGGGTTTTCAAGGTAACCGAGGATTTCTATCCAAGGAGAAGTTTCCCGAAACCAGACAAAAACCCAAAATTTTCCTCGATACTCATGATTTCAAAGTGTTACCTCAAAAGGGGAATTTGCACAAATAAGATAAGCATTTAGGGAAATTTCAAGGCAACCAAATCTCACAACCAAAGGACCAAAGCACCAAAGACTGAAAACAAGCCCAAAGAGAAGAACCAAAAGAGAAAACAAAGAGGGTCATTTCTTTCAATGGGGCATGTGTGCAAAAATTGCACAACAATACTCATTTCATTAGTGAATGTGATATGAACACCCACTATGAGGGTGATATTGCAAATAATTATTTTGAGTCATATGAACCAGTGCTTGAAGCTTTTTTGTGTGATAATATTATGAATGATGATAATCTTGTTTATAAAATTGAAGTGGAAAAAATTGTTTGGGATATTGATGGCTTTTGTGAATGCTATGATTTGAATGTGAACAATGGACTTGTGGATGTTGATAAGTATTTTTTTCTAAACCTAATCATTATGAGGGAGTGAGTAAATGTGATAAGATTGTGGCTTCATATAGTCTTGATCATTATCATCATATTTTGTCACTTTCCACAAAATCAGAAAATGAAATGAGTAGTAGTGATGCAGCCTATGTGATTTTATTCCATATGATAGTAAAGCTAAATATGGAGCAATTTCTCACTTGTTCAAAGGTAGCCTAACACTTGTCTTTATAGGAATGAGGTTACTCATGTTGCTATTGAGTAATAGAGGCAAGTATGGATTGAAGGAGATCATCTCCTTTGATAGAATCGTGTTTGGCAGGGGTAAGTGTTGACTCCCGTTTTAATTTTGTGGTTTGGGGAAACCAAATGGGGTTTAAAAAAATGAAATTAAAATAATTCTATCACCCAATGATTCTGGCACTCACTCTGTTCATTGAGGAACAAACGCCCCCAAAAAGAGTGAGTGATGGAGCTCTCAAAATTTGTAATTGTTGGTTGCTGCAATGATTTCAAAATCAATTATTGAGAACCCTTTTATTGGTAGGAAGAGATACAAATGTAGTCACTAACTCATCTAATTTCAAATATGAGTGATACTTCTCTAACAGATGGCTAATTCATATTTGTCCCAAGTGGTTACAATCCCTTTCACCAAGGAAGATCTTTGATTTTTTTTACATATTGAGTCCATGTGCAGCCCTAATGCAATTATTCCAAAAAGGACAATCATAATGATGATAAAATACCAAGTCATGGAGCCAAATATAGATGATTAAAATAAATTTACAATGCATGATTAGGTGTTTAGTTAGAATAGGCATAGCTTCGATAAGGACTAGAAGTAGAGATGAAGATATTCTATACAAAAGGATAGTACAAATTGATCATATGTGGCAAAAATATAGGCATTATTTTTGTAGATGTAAAAGAACAATGCTTATGCAAAAAATCAGACTTAAGGAAGACTAGTGATGATGGTCATCGCATAATAGACGGTTTCATGAGAATTGATACTCATAGGATATCATAAACCATGGAAGACATCCATAATGAAGGGGAATGTGGGAGCTATGAATCTTATGTGAAGGTGAAATGAAAATTTTAATTTAAAGAACAAAAGGTCATATACCTATACTATGCATGCTTTATGAGGAACCAATTATAGTGACAAGTTAGAATTTGAAGATAAGGGGTGATGGTATCCAAGGACAAACATTGCAAAAGATGAAAATGACTTTAAATTAAATCATAAGAGATCTCCTAACCTATAAAAAATGTAGTCTTGATGACTATAATGAAGAATACACAAGATTCTTAATGATTGAATGACTTTCTTGATATTCATATGACTTCTTCTTCAACCTCTTGACAGTCATTATGATTGTTAAAGTGTAATTGGATCTTTATATTTCAACACCTCAAACTTTTACAACTATGAGACCTTGAATATTTTAAGAAAATGTAAATTGAAACAATCAAAAGGTTGTTGACTTGTTAATGGAGATATCATGAAATATTTTAAGGATAATGAATTCTTCCATTGACTAGAAGAGGGTGGTGTTTCACTTGAGTTCCCATGGGGTAAAGTCACAACACTATTTATCCTTGCAAGGTTGTTTGAACAACTACATGATACTAAAAAACAAAACTTATTTATATAGGCTGGCCTTGTTCAAGTTTCCTAATAACATGGATGCATATCTACTTGCAACTGTGGCTTAATATAGAACTGCAAACAATGACTATTTTAAAAGAAAATGAAAAAATTATAGCTGCACAAAGTGAATTAGTGCAAAGAATTTTTATGTTGACATTTCACTTGGGAAGTGGAATTAATTTTCAGCTTTTTGCAGTAAGAGGAGGAATTCAAGGAATGTGGAAACACATCTTAAAAAGGCTTGAGAGTTGTATTGTAAAGTGTTGGCATATAAACAAGAAAATGTTTATGCTATAGGGGCAGCCATCATGCCAACTGAAAGGAGTCAATTTTATACTGCAAAGGAAATTATTTATGCAGGTATAAGAGATTGATACAGGAAAAATATTTTTTTAGATGCCCGAAGAATGGGTAAATATTTCTCTTATTTACTTTGCATGGGGGAAGATTGAACTCATAGTGAAAATGTCTTGGAATTGTTTGATAAAATTTTATTTTAGCACTCCACCCAATTTTAATTTTATCCTGCTCAAATGCATTGTTAGGCTAAACAATGGCAAGATTGTAAAGATCATTGTTAAGTGCAATACATTTCATTCCCTCTAATTACATTTTATGCTTTGATTTTGGGGTGTAGTGCAGAATTTTTCAATTTCAACACTTCAATGACAAAAATGCACTGTAGATAGGGTTCTCCAAGTAGTGTTTGGATTAATGAATGCACTCCCTATGCTCAGTTGAATGTCATGTATGGGTGAGCCCTCAAACCCATGTTTTCATGGTTTTTGATAGGAAGTAGGTAGGTTTGCTTGTTGACTCTTGTAAAAAATTTCTTGAGGGTGTTGAGGTTCATAGGGAAGTAACAACATGAGGAGCAACAAGGCCATCAAGCTAGGAGTAGCACACAAACTTTTCTTGGCTGATGAAGAACAAATCTTTCAAATGGAACGGAAGTGGTTGAAGTTTCCCCTACGCCTCATCACCTATCACAAATAAGTTGTTCACTATTTGGTCTCAAGGGGAAGCATATTTATTAATAGGATCTGAAAATGAAAGAGTATTCGTTTCACTTTTTGGATAGTCCAAGTCATGTAATTGGAAATTCAATTATGGTGTTGTCATATTTGTCTATAAATGCACAATTTTCTGAACTTTTTTTCTTCGCAGTGTACATTACATAGATTATGAATATGAATAATCAAAGATTTCTAGTATTTTTCCCATCTTTCCTTGAATATTTGTTTAGTGTTATTACACTGTCATATTTTTCTATAAATGCACAATAATTTGAACTAGTTTTCTTCACAGTGTACACTACATAGATTATGAATATGAATAATCAAAGATTTATAGTATTTTTCTTGTCTTTCCTTAAATGTGTGTTTAGTGTTATTAATTTCATTCAAAGAATGAATTAAATTATATTACCATTAATAGATGTTTATGCAGTTGTGTGTTGGGATTATTAAGTATGAATAGTTGAGTGTTTGGTACGAGTGGTGTAAGGCATCACTTGGTAGGAATAATTATGACAAAGTAAATGTCGTGATGTATTTTAAACTACATGATTTAGGTGAATCCACCTTGGAATATGGCACTGGTCTTTTAATTTTGTAGTTTCCTAAGATTTTTTGTCTGCAACTACAAATTTAAACCAATTTTACTTATCCATCTTGGTGTGATTGTGTGTGTGAAGTTTAATGAATTATATCTCTCATCTTTAAATTTGATATTTCCATGAAGTTCAGCCAAATCTTTAGGGTATTATGTCCATTGGAAATTTAAAGGAGAATTATCTATTTACAGTGTTCTAGATGCTTTGGAACACAAATATCTATAAACACACTATTAGGATCACCCTCCTAGGTTTCACAGAGCCCGAAGTATAGGGGTAGAAGGGTTTTAATTAAATCTCTCATTCATTGGAAAAATATCTCCTTGAATCTAAATATAAGGCCTGGTAGCCCTTTAGGATTCAAGTTGATTGCCGATTTGAGTACCAACAATGGTGACACAAAAGAGAAAGCTATAGATATATTCATGAATCCACTTCCTAAGGAGACATTTTGAGTTTCTTTAGCATAATTTGGGAGTTTTATCCCTCCTTTGATTCAAGAGGAAATTACAAGGTGAGGGAGGGCTTGGTCTCCCTTCCAAAAGAAGGATTGGTGCTCTTACATAGTATTTTCAAAAGTAGTGGTGCATAAAATCAAGGAGAGTAAATCTAGGAAATAGGTTTCCAAATGTTGTAGCATACCACTTAGGGGGAGAAAGGATGTTGATCCTTTTCCATTGATGTCTAAGGGGGATAAAGTGTGCTCAAAATGTTGAATTTCTCATAAAGAATAATGGGAGAAAGTATTCTGAAAACTCTGAATTTACGAAATGATATATTTAGAATGACACATATTTCACAATGGAGTAAATGCTACAACCAATAAATCACACATACATTATCTTTTAGGAGTGTTTTATGGCCCCAACATTTTTTTATTATCCATCAAGGACAAAGGGGGAGATTGTTTAGAATAGGTTGTCATTAATGTCAAACTAATGTCAGTAGGTTATTGTTATTGATAGCAATTATTAAAAGGTTTCAAGGTTGTTAGATATGAAGGTTGTCAAAGATGAAGAATATTGGAGTAATAGAATTTTAATTTGATTCAAGGTTCCAAAAGCATTTTTTTGGTTAGTATGTATACTGTAAGTGTGAATAAGGTATAAATCAATAAAACACTTCTTAATGAAAAATTGTATCAAAGATCAAGCTAATAATCTATTGAAAGCATCTCATTGTCTCCTATCTTCAAAGATTTATTAAGCTATTGTGCTCATAGATTTAAATAGCACTATAAATATTAAAATGACAATCTAAATAATGGAATGATGTTAATGAAATGATATGAAGCTAATATGATAAAACTAGATGATAAAAGAAACTAAGATGACATGAATTGACATGAAAACTCATAAATGCAGCTACAGGAGACAACCATGATTGTGAAAGATTAAATGTTGGATGTTGGGTGCTTGGATGTTTGATGATTTATTCTTGATGAATTCCTATAGAGTAAGAGTGCATAAGTTAGATAATTTGGATCCTTTTCTTAGTTGAATGAAGCTTTATTTATAGATTTTCTAGTTGTAGAAATGCACAGGGATGGCAAAGAGAGGTTTGGATTCCATCTGGAGGATTGAATGGTGAGAGATGGAGGAGATTGAGAGAATTTTGGAGATTGTCTCTACCCATGAAAACACTAGGCAAGAGAAGAGGAAAGATTGATGGAGGTGGATTGAGAGATAAATTTGCAATTTATCTCCAATTCTTCCCGTGAAGTTTCAATCAATTAATTTTGACATGATTTTGACATAAATTAGACATAAGATATCTAAATTTTTTTTGAGGAAATATAGAGGAATATTCCTTATGCCTTTATTCAAATATTTTTTATTTATTTAAATTAGCAAAAGAGGGATAAATAATTTAATAAAACAAACTATAGAAGTTGTTTATTAAATTAAATATAAGAATAATGGGAATTAATCAATAAAGTTTTTTAATCTCTATTCAATTAATTTAAGATTGATGTTATAGAATAAAATAGGAAAATGATAATTATATTAAACAAAGTATTTAATTTTGTTTATTTAATTAAGATGAGATAATAGAAGAATTAGAAGAGTTTAAATGTGAATGTGAATGTGAACTATATAAATAAATATTTCTATTTATTCAAATAGTAGAGGAAATTAGGATAATTAATCAAATAATTCATATTTAATTAATCAAATTCTCGAGACCAATTTTTGGTATATACATTTTGCCCCTCTTTGAAGTAATGCGTTTACGCATTGCTTCAAAATAAAATTTTGCTCCTACTGCCAGTATTGACGAAAAAAATTCAGTGTGCCCTAGACATGCCCTAGATATTGATTTTCAGATGATTGCCGATAATATGCCCCCTCTGGAGATAAATTAATCATTTTATTATTTTTTAGAATTTTTGAATTACCATGATTATTTGATGAAAAAATAATTTATTTGCCGACCTTGATGAAGAAATTATAGCCCATGGTTGAATTTTCAATTAATTCCATGAATAAAATTAAAATAAAATAAAACCCACCAAAATCCCTTTTCAAAAATCTATATATAGTCCAAAAGGTCATTTTCAAAGTCATTTGCACGTTTTGACTTTCAACACCCAATGATAGAGACTTTTTGAGCCAGCTGGAGCAAGATGCCAATCCCCTACCACACTCATCATTTCAAGCATGTGCGACATAACTAGCGGCCGATCGCCTATGAACCTCTGGTATGTACCCGTAATCCACCTCATTTTTTACGCATTTTTGTTTTTTATGCATTTTTATGTTTTTCGTGTGTTTAGCTTAGTTTAGCAGATCCAAGTCGCATTGTAGCACTTTGAACTCTAGTGTAGCACATCCATAAAAAAATTTAGCGCTTTGAGATTTAGTGCTTGTGTTATTTTATCTAGCGCTTTTGTAGGATAGTGTAGCGCTTTCATGATTTAGCACTTACGTAGTTAAGTTTAGCGCTTTGATGCTAGATCATAGCACCTATAATTTTCTAGTGCTTTCATGTGGTTAATTAGCACATCGATGGTCTATTATAGTGCTTCTAGTAAAGCAACACTTTGATGGACTATTTTAGCACATCGATGCAGTAAAACAACACTTTGGGTGAAGTGGCACTTTGGGTGCCTATTATAACGCATACGTGTGATGAAATAGCACTTTTGATAAAGTAGTGCTTTGGGTGCCTGTTATAGTGCATCCATGTGATGAAATAGCACTTCTGATAAAGTAGCACTTTGGGTTCCTGTTATAGCGCATCCATGTGCTGAAATCGCACTTTTGATAAAGTAGTGCTTTGGATGTCTGTTTTAGCACATCTGATTGATAAAGTAGCACTTTGGGTGCCTATTTTAGCGCATCCATGTTAGATTTTCAAATTTTGACATAATTAACTTTGATTTTTTCTAATTTCGATCATTTCCATTCTTTAGTTTGGTATGATTTGATTATCCAAATTCCTAATAACTAATTTTGATGATTTAAATAAGACTTACTCTCATGATAGGCGAGATCATATAAGGTTGATGAACCTCATGATAGCTGAGGTTTGTTGATGTTTGTTCATGAATTTTGATCGAAAATTCATACCAAAGTTTGATTGGATTTTATAGTAGATTGAATTTTGATTCTTGACATACTACACTGATTTTAAACTTTGTATGATAATAGGAGGATCTAGGTACTCTCTAGATGCTAGAGTGATTTCCTTGGACTACCGATTTGATTCATCATCTAACTCTGGATGAGATTTAGATCATAGGTCAATGTGGTCTTACGAGTTTACTTGATATGCCCTAGATTAGGATTAATCAGGGTCTCCTTACTACTTTGGCCGAGAGGTGGCATAGTGACCATAACACCTTTCATTTTCCCACTAGTGAGATGATGGTCACACTCGAGGATGTGTGGCAGATACTATGGATTCCATTCATGGGAGAGATTGTTGTTTATGATTCTCATTAGGTTGGTGGGAGAGATGCTCTTCACAGAGTATTTCAAGATCAGCATATTGCAGGTCCGAGTGTCCGATAGAGGACGATTGCTGATGTGTATGCTTCACTACCAGTAGTGATTGTTGGATTCATTGGAGGTTTCCTTTGTCCTAATCGTAGTTCAAAGGGATTCTCTATGGGTTGGGGCCGAATTCTATAGAATATGGTCGTACATGGCACAAGATATGCAAGGGGAATGTGTATGCTAGCACATCTCTACCATGATCTAAATTCAATGGTATATTTGGGCACATGCAATTTATCAATAGGGATGAGCCTATTCCAAGTGTGGGCATGGGAGCATTTTTCCATTGCTCGACCATTTCCAGTTCTCGACACAACTTGCCGACAGATCGTATGTTTTTAGGTATAGAGGCAAACTTACCTAGGCTCAGATGGGTAAGCTGGAGTATTAGATACGAGTGTTGGATGATACAAAGAGTGTTCTCTGGTGGCCATATTAGACTGCGAGCAGTGGGATGAGGACACGGTTCTTGGGTATCTTTGTGATTTTATATACCTGATTGGCTGAACCCCATTTGTTTTGGAGAGATTTTTGTTACATCGGGTGTACAGATAGTACAATATTATTCAATGTATGCCTCAAGGAGTAGCTCATTATGCCTGACAACAAAGTGATGTACCTGATTGGGGGCCATGCTTGTCATATGAGACCATATTAGAGGGATACAGGGCTCTACAACCATCTACCTGAGATATGCGTAGGGATATTGTTGAGGCACCTATGATAGAGGAGTATGCAACCTTTTTGGGACTAAATCAACATCCTCGCATCACTATTCCAAATGAGCCAACACCATTACCTGTGGAGGATGATGTTTTTGAGGGTTCTAAGGAGAGCAATGGGGGTGATATTGCATCAAGCAGCAGTACTGAGAGAAGCAACGATGATAGTAGCAATGATGATAGTGATGGTGGTGGTGGAGGTGGTAGAGGGGCTAGATCAGTCAGTGTTGGTCCATCATCCAATAGCCCTTGAAAGAGGTGAGCAGTGACAGTGCCATTGGTAGATCACTAGTGACAGATTGCCATCCTTCAGACATAGGTACAAACTTTGCAAGGGAAGTTGGTACAGGCCCAGGGTTTGTTGGTTTAGACACAAACACAGATGCATATTCAAGCACAGGCTCATGCCCAGGCCTTAGCACAGGTATAGGGATAGTTGGAAGTTGTTTAGACTCAGGTTGCTACATTAATAGTCGAGTGAGACAATGCTAGACAGATTGTTGAGAGGGCATAGGAGATGACCGAGAAACTGCAGAGAGTAGACGATGGTACCTTTGTTATAGATTACATGAGGGAGGATCTATAGGTTGGTCACAAGGAAGATTTTTACCGAGGTAGATACCGTGATGCAATTCCTTCCGAGCGTAGAGTCAGCTATGCCCCATCGAGATCTAGTTGGACGTGTACCCGAACAGTGAGTGAGGGTGTGACATAGCCTCCCTAAGGAGATCTTGGTTCTTCTGGGGGTGGTGGTGGTACTGGTCCTGTTGGGCCTACACATTATGGCAGTAGAAGATCATAGATTCTATTTTGTGATTTTCAGACATTCCTTTTGAGATATGATGTATACTTCGATTTAGCTCATTTTTTATGATGTATCTTTTCTTATTTCCAAACTTCATTTTATACTTGACATTAATGATATATATGAGATGCGGTTGATTCAATCTTATGATGGATGCATTTATTATGTGATGATGTATCATGTGATGTTTCTATAATGAATGCTTTTATTTCTTGTAATTATTCTATGATGAATGCATGTCCAAAATATATGATGTATGGATGTACAATGTAATGCATGAAGTTCTAAATGATGAATGCATTTTATTTTAAATGTGATAAAAATGTATGGAGGTATGGATGTATGATGTAATGATAATAATGGCATGACTTGCATTTATTTTAGTGTGATAAAATGTATGGATGTATGTATTTATGGATAATAATGTGATGAATGTTATGGTAAAATGAACATGATGTGTTTATTTGTGATTTGATGTGAAAAATAATGGTACGATTAAATGCATAATTTATTTGATGTAAAATGCATGAATGATGAAATGATGAAAACTTAAAGATGATATGATGACTTCTACAAGTTTTTGAGATTTTAATCTATGTAAAGTATACTTATTCATATAAAATAATCATTAATTGGATCCCTTTATGCAATAAATACTCTACAGACAATGAATTTATGATGAATATAGTCTAATTTTAACATGCAACTATATACAAACCATTGCCATTTTAATAGTACTTTGTGTTTGGTATCATCATAGAGCTTTTATTAGATGTTGAATGTGAGTACAAGCATTAATGGTATGTGTTAGACCAATGACAAACTGAGTACTACTTTCATGATTTTTGATATTGCAAGCGAACATAAGCATCTAGGTATAATTGAACCAAGATGACCTGAGAATTCATTGTGTAAACAGATAGTGATTAATCATTTCAATGTGTGAATTCTGAATGTCATCAGTGATACATTTGCATAGCACATCCCCCGATAATTCACACATTGATATAATTAACTTACAGACAACAAACAATAAAAATATCATTCTTCTTCCTTTTTTCTCTAGTTCATTTACATCATCAAGTTACTCCAAAGAAATGATAATATCAATCAAAAAGACAACTTATCCACCTTTTACTTAGAGTGTTTCAAATCATTATTCAGATTAGATCATCCATCCTAAATTTTTGATTTTTTTGTGATTTTTCGATATTTAGACCAAACACCTAACTTACTAACCTATCCTAGGGGTCTCAGGGACTATTAAAAAATTAGCCTTGCCTACATTACACAGGCATAGAGCATGTAGTTCGACTGACACAAACTCATGTTTTCTATTTTTTTGCTTTTTCCAGACTAAATTTTTGACTTCTTTTTTTTTTTGGATTTTCTAATATGATATGGATGTTTGATGTTGTGCTTCGATGATTGTTTTCATTTTTCTTGTCATACTATTGTCTTCCTATTTGGCGAGACCAGTGTTTTTGTTGCCCCCAAGCTAGAGTGAGACCTAACCATGTGACATTATTTGATAATGGATGTAATGATGGCAAGACTAATGATCTCGATGTGTTTCAAAATAGATGGGAAAGCTGATTTAGAATCACATATGATGCCTATTTCTAGGCTTTCACCATATGTTTTGATTACACTCTTTGTTTTGTACATTTTTCTTTTTTTATTTTTTTTGTATTTTTATGTTATTTTTTTAATATTTTTTTGTTTCCAAGACACCTGTTTGCTAGGTTTTCATCAAGGAAACCCTTTTTCAAAATTTTAACCCGTGCACTAGGAATTTAGATGTAGAAATTTTTGAGATGGATACTATTGATAGGTCATCAAACAGATCCCCTTCTGACGTTGATAGTTGATAATCCCCTTATCCATACACTGATATAACGACAAAAGGACCTAGCCAATTAGGCTAAAATTTCCCTTTCTTTTGCCTATCTTGTTGTTTTCTCGGGTTTTCTTTTAGTACCAACTCGCCAACTTGAAAAATCCTAGGTTTTACCCTATGATTGTAACTCCTTGATATTCATTGTTGATATGTTGTGAGATGATTAACATCTTGTTGACAATGCTCATCCAAAAATTCTAGTTCTTGTAGTCTGGATACCCTATATTCTTCAGCTGAAATGATTCAACAGAGTGATACACAAAGTGATGGAATCTTAACTTCAATAGGTAGTATGGCCTCTGATCCATACACCAAGACGTATGGTGTTGCTCCTGTTGGTGTTCTAATACTGGTATTGTAGGCCCAAAATGTAGTATTGAGTTGAACATGCCAATCACGTCCAACATTATTTACCATCTTCTTGAGGATTTTTAGAATTGTTTTGTTAGAGGCCTCTGCTTGGCCATTTCCTTGTGGATAATACAATGTTGAGAAACGATGTTGGATATGAAAATTTTCACATAATTCTTGAACATATTAATTTTTGAAAGGCCATCCATTATCAGTGATAATAGATTGAGGAATGCCATACCGACATATTATGTAATTCAAGATGAAAAATGAGATTTGCTTCCCTGTGATTGTTGTAAGGGGCACTGCTTCTATCCATTTTGTGAAATATTATGTGGTTGTTATAATGAACTTGTGTCCATTGGATGAAGAAGGATTTATTTTTCCTACTAGATCTAGGCCCCATTGATAAAAGGTCAATGTTGATGTGAAGGGATACAGTTCTTGTGCTAGTGCATGAATTAGATTACTATGAATCTGACACTTTTGACATTTCTTTACAAACCAATAAGATAATTTCTCCATGCATGGCCAATAATATCCCAAACGGAGGAGTTTCTTAGCTAGAGTTATCCCACTTGAATGAGTGCCACAAATACCCTCATAAAAATTTTCGTAGGGCCATCTCATATTCTTCATGTTCTAAACATCAGAGTAAGGTACCATCAATACCTCGGCGATATAGGATGTTAGCAATTAAAGTATGTCGAGCGGATTGGTAGATAAAATTACATTTTTGGTTCTTGGAAAGATCGAGAGGAAGGATATTGTCTTTCAGGTACGCATAGGTTTTTTCATAGATGAAGGTTTCAATGGTCTCTATATGGCATATGGTATTGGATTCCAAATTATTGTGAGGACATGGTGCTTGCTCCACCAAAAAGTCATAACAACCTTGTTTCTTCGACAATTGTAATAGTGAAGCGATTGTGGCCATGGCATCCGCAACTTTGTTCTCTGCCCTTGGAATTTGATCAAATTTGATGTTGACAAAAAACTACTTTAGATCATCTATTTTCTACTTATAAGGCATCAAATTTTCATCCTTGGTCTGATACTCTTCATTTACTTGATAAATGACTAGTTGAGAGTCTCCATATACTTGTAGGTCAGTGATCCTCCATTCAATAGCTATCTTGACCCTAATGATCAATGCTTCATATTCTGCCACATTATTTGTACACTGAAACATCAGTCTATATAATTTTGGAATGGTGTGTCCCTAGGGAGTGATGAACAAAATTATTTCTCTAGATCCTCATTGTGTGTATGATCGATCAAAATATAATATCCATTGTTGTGGCGTCACTATTAGAATATCCACATCTAGAAACTCCATGGTCATGGGTCGGTCATCTGGTAAAGGAGCCTCCACCAATTGTTCTGTGATTTCTTGACCCTTGACGGATTTTCTATCAACATATTGAATATCAAATTCACTTAATAGCATGACCCACTTGGCTAGTCTACCTATTTAGGCAGATTTACTAAGTAAAATTTTAAGGGGTCATTTTTTTCTATTACCCTAATTGTATGGGTCAACATATAATTTCTTAGTTGTTGAGTAGCAAACACCACCACTAAGCATGATTTCTCTATGAAAGTGTATTTTATTTCATAGCCATTTAATGTCCTTCTGATATAGTAGATGGCGTGTTCCTTTCCTTCATAATCCTCTTGTGCCAATAATGTGCCTAAAGATATATTTGTTGTTGCAATGTACAATATCAGAGGCCTTCCTTTGGTTGGTGGCATGAGAATAGGCAGTGACGTTAGGTATTGTTTTATTTGATCAAATGTTGTCTCACACCCCTCATCCCATTTTAAAACTAATTTTTTATGTAACAGATGATTAAAAGGATGACTCTTGTCCACCAGTTGGGAGATAAATCTCCTGATGGATTGGAGCCTTCTCTGTAGTGATCTGAGTTGACTGATATTTCTGGGAGGCAAAATTTCCATTATTGCCTTGACTTTTGTTGGATCCACTTCAATGCCCTTTTATGAGACAATGTAACCCAATAGTTTTGTTGATGTGACCCCAAAGACACACTTCTTGGGGTTTAACCTAAGATTGAATTTCTCTAGCCATGTGAATATTTTTCTCAGGATATGTAGATTTCCTTCCCTTGTACAAGATTTTTCCAGAATATCATCCATGTAATCCTCCATGAAGGTGTCCATCATATCATGAAAGATTGTTGTCATTGCTCTTTGATAGGTGGCTCCTACATTTTTCAGACCAAATGGCATGAAATTCAAGTAGATGGTTTGCCATGGACATGTAAATGTCAGATTTTCTTGATCTTCTGGAGCTATTTTTATTTGATTATATCCGGAAAAGCCATCCATGATTGAAAACATGGCATGCCCTATCGTCAAGTCCACAATGATGTCTATATTTGGTAATGGAAAATCATCCTTTGAGCATGCTTTATTTAGGTCTCTAAAATCCATATATATCTTGATGCTATTGTCTAGCTTTGAAATAGGTACAATGTTTGATATCCACTTGACATAGTCAATAGACCTTATGAATCCAACATCTAGAAATTTCTTTAACTCAGTATTTACCATTAATGCGATATGAGGATGCATTTTTCTCATTTTTTTCTTCAAAGGCTTGATTCCTACAGGAAAAGACAAATGATGCATGAGAAGATTTGGATCCAAGCCTGGAATATTGGAATATGACCAAGAAAAGTTGATGTTTCTTTCCTTAAAGAACTTGATGAATTTCAGTCTCTCTTGATCTGTCATGGATTCTACCAGATGTAGGATTTTTTCTTTTTCTTCAGTGTCAATGTTAACAGACTATGTTGGTTCTACCAGGACTTATGACTGCTCATGATAATGTTCTAGAAGAGTGTCAAATCTCCCATCTTTTTGTTCCTTAGAGAGGTTTTCACCATTAGATACATTCTTTATTTTGTCTTTTTCTAGATCTAATGCTGCCATAGAATGGTTTTCACCATTAGATCTATTATCCCTATTTTTACTTTTGCAACTGGAATATTTGACACCCTCCTGCTGAGTCGCGTTGTTATGAGTATTACAGATAGAACTCATACCAAGTTTGTCATGACATAGAAAATTTATGATGTTATCATCGTCTACAAATATTGGTACAATCAGAAGTTCGACAGGTTCCCAATCAATAAGTTCTGGATGGATTAATGGTATGAGGTCATCAGATTCATTTAGGTTGATGGATGTAAGGGTTTGGACAACCATTTCTTCATAGGTTTTAATTGGAATATCGAGGTCAATGATAATACCTTCTTCAAGATCATCTAGTTCACTCAATGTCTATTTGTCCCCGCTTGAGTCATCAATATTTAGTGAGCCTGATACGAATGGTCTAGACCTAGAGCTTTGTTCCTCCTCACATGCAGGGGCATATTTTTGTATTACATCAATTTTAATATTGGTGTAAGATACATTGAAACACAGATCCCACTCATATTCATTTGAATCCATTTCAGAGCTATCTCTAAGATGAAGGATTCTTTCTACAGCCTTCCTTGTCATCTCCTATTTTTATTCTTCAGAGTATCCTAGTCCTGTCTTCTCTTTTGATTAGAGAGTGAGGGGCTAAATAGGCTCAATTATTCTTTCCTTTCTTAAACCAACAGGTCATTGTCCCTCGTAACCCATTTTTTCTAGGATAGATTTCCCTTTGCCATATTTGTCTATATAGATATTGATGTTCTTGATACTACTATTTGATGTTGATGGTTCTTCATCTTTGTATAACCAATCTATGATTTCTTTATTTTCTGATTTGTCCTCTATGGTATTGGCTTTTCCAAACCTTTTTTCTAGAGTTGTGATAGGTAGTGATGTTTGATGTTTGATCATTGATGGTTGGCCATATGTCTTTGGAGATGGCATTAACTATGAAAGATTAAGTGATTGCTTCATAGAATATTGCCCCATTCCCTTGTCTGTCAACTAGACCTTCTCTTGAGATTTTTGTGATAAAGAAGTTTGGGGATCTGAATTGTCCATTACATGAGTGTCAACCAGATTTGTATCTTTTTCTTGATCCTTCTTCTCTACACATTTGGTGATGATATTTGGACGTTTTTCTTCATCTGATGACTTTGAACTGGATGCTTCCCGATTGTGAGGCACAAAGGTATCTTGAGAGTTTCTAAGTGTGTCACAATGCTGAGAATGATTATAATCAGTAGATACGGTCACCTCATGTCCATTTATAGGGAATTTTAAGCATTGGTGATATGTGGAAGGTACTTCCTACATTTCATGGATGTAGGGACGTCCTAAGAGTATGTTGTAAGTCAACTATTTTTCCAATACTTGACATGCTATGTGTTTCATCATTGGTCCCACTTGAATTGGTAACACAATTATTCCCTTTGAAGATATCTCTTCCTCATCATATGCTTTTATGGTCATTTTCATTCGGGCATCAATAGCATCATCAAAATACCCTAGTGCACAAATTAAGTTTAGAGTGAAAATGTTCAAACCAGCTCCCCCATCTATTAAGACTCTTTTGGCACAATGATTCTGGATCAAGAATTAAATATGGAGTGTGGTTTTATGGGGATGATTGAGTGAGAAATCATCCTATTCAAATAATGATAGACAATGTGGGGTAGTCAAATGCCCCACCATAGCTTGGAATTGGCAAAAATCTAGATTTTTCAGTACTATGGTTGCAACTAGTGCTTGTTCTAGAACCTCTTTATGTCATGGAGATAGTTTGAGAAGTTCTAGTATTGATATCTATGCCAGAATTTTTTGAAGCTAATCGATAATGTTGTAATGAGATGCAGGTGGATATACATTTTTAGACCCAACTCCTTTTAACACTACCTTGGATTTCCCCCTTGTCATTACATTTGTTGGTTGATAGTCGTGTCGTTCTCTGATTTTTATGACATTTATTATATTTTTAGGGAATTGTATGGTTGGGAGAAAATCCAAAGGGGTAGTGTCGTTGGCTTCATTTTCATCCATGTTTTGACCATTGGTATGATCACTCTCTACTTCAATAAGATAAAGGATTATTTTATCATAGATATGATTGATATTTTTACCTTTGTTGTTCATAGAAGATGATTCTCCTTTGTGATAGTGTGGTAAAGGGTCCTTGAAGGTTGAATGATCATTATTGTTTTGGGGTCCCTCTATATATACCCTTTTATTTTCAATCAAATCTTGAACTACATGTTTTAACTCCATGCAATCATTAGTTTTGTGGAAGTTGTAGTAATCTGATTCATTCCACCATGGTGGTTTGACCTTTGGATCCCAAAATCTTCCTTCCCACATGGTGATAAGACCACTTGTGACTAGTTCTTTCATCGTTGATTCCAAAGTTTGGCCTAAAGGTGTAAACCTACACCAGTTTGATGGTTTTTGGTATGATTACAATTTTGTGATTTCGTTGTTCTAAATGACATTTGACTTGAAAATTTGATCATTGTTTTGATTTATTTTTGAAGTAGATGCTATCAAGTTGAATATTGGTTTGGAATTTTGTAAATCACTTGTCATTTTGTTTGTAGTCGTATTTTGGTTCATTTGCCAAAAAAATTGTTTATCACTGTTGGGGTACTAATTTAAGGAGTTTGTTTTATTTGATTTGTCATTGAAATGATTAATAACCCCTCTTTGACTAGTGCTTCTTCAATCTTAAGGCCATTTTCTATTACTTTTTCTAAATTAGGAGGACATTGTAATTCCAATTTGTAACTCATCTCCTCTATTAAGTTATCAATGAACAAATCCATTTTCTCTTCTTTAGGAATGGATGGAGGATATCTAGCGAAAAATCATTGCTATCTTTGTAGAAAGGACAAGAATGTCTCCCCTTTTTTTTGTTTCAGATTATATAGATCCTTTATCGTAACATCATGTTGGATATTAAAAGAATACTGGGAGATGAACCTGTTGACAAGTTCCTCAAAAGTCTTGATACTTGGTTGTAATTTTGAAAACCATTCCATACATGCACCTCCCAAGCTTCTTGGGAATAATACCATTAGGTAAGTTTCCTCTTGGGAAAACTCTAGGCTCATGGTTTGAAATTCCCAAATATGATCGATTGGATCTGATCTTCCATTATACTTGTCATACTTGGGGAATTCACAGTGTTTAGGAAAAGGTATCATATCGACTATTGAGTCGAAAGGATAAGGACAAATGTCCTATATTGCATACATTTTGGTACTCCCTTTTGTCATATCTTGTATTTGTTGTTGTAATATTTTGATTTGGGATGTCAAAGAAACAATTGGATCTATACCATGTGGGTTGTGGTATTTTGGTTTCACTTGTTCTAGGTGCTTCTTTTAGACGATTTATGTCAAATTCCTTAGGAAGCTTAGCAACTGATTCAACCAAAATCAAGAGGTATTTCTCCATGTCTTGTTCTAATATCTTTTCCATAAATTTATGGAATTTGGGATCTTGTTGGGTTGTTTGAATATCCTCTAGAGTTATGTCATTCTTATCATTTTATTGCAAACTGTTCCAAGGATTTTCTTTTTCCATTGTATGTGATGTTTCAAATTATTGTTCTAAGAGTCTCTGGTTTTGGGACCTAGTGAAGATTGGCATACAAGTTTTTGCTCTTTCTTCCAAAATTTTGATCTTCTATGCTAGAAATGTCAAGTGAAGTTTTAACAAAGTCAAATAAGATGATTGATCTTATTGATAAGACTAGGTTAAAAATTGGACTATTATACCTTGTTTCATGATAAAGGATGATAATATCCTGATGATGAAACTTTAGTGTAGTAATCAATTATGTATTTGATTTGACACTTTTGATGTGAAAGATCTATGTTTTAGTTGATAATATTGGGAACTTGTATGAACTTATCTGATTTCGGTCTCTACATAGTGATTCTAATAAAAAGATAGTTGTGATCTGATAAAAACTATGGATAAATGATAGATAGATTGACTGGTATGATTTTGGAACTCTCTATTTTGAAAGCACTAAAACAAAGTACAAAATTTTTATTTCACAAAAGTGCTAGAACAAAGTTCAAAAGTGCCAAAACAGGCGATGGAGGCACTATCTTTATAGAAGCGCTAGAACAGTGCTTGAAAGCGTTGTAGAAAGTGATGGAAGCGTTATTTTGACAGATGTGCTAAAACAGTTCCCGAAAGCATTGAAAAATATGATGAAAGTGTTGTTTGCTGGAAGCACTAGAACACTAACTGTAAGCGCTAAAATAGTGCTCGGAATCACTATTTTATGGAAGTGCTAAAATAGTGACCCGAAGTGCTGAAACAGGTTTCCAAAATGCTAAAACACGACTTTTAAGACTCTCTATTGTAAAAATTGATCTGGCTTTATGGAATATTCTATCATGGGTTGTGGAAAATAGGACTGACATATGTGTTGACTATGGTTGTGCTATTGTGTGAGAGCTCTCCTTTGGAATAAATTTCATGAATAAAGTGGTTCTACAGCATAATCGAGATTATGACCCCTAGCAAAATCATGATATCTATGGATGAAGGTTCTATGTTGCAAAATGTTTTTTCGATTCTAATATAGAAAACACATTCTTCTTAAATTATCTTGATAACTGAGTGGTCTCTTGGGTTTTGTGCTCTTGAAAAATGTGGCAAACTTCCACTTTTGAATCATGAATTTCTTGACCTTATTTGACTTGTCATTTTCTAGATGATCTTTTAATTTGATTTTAATGATTTTGTGAAAAAACAACAAGAAATTGTGGAATAATTATTTTAATCTAAATAGATCATGTATGTTCAAGAACCATGAATGGTCCTTATTGATTTTCATTGGTTTCTTTGAAAAATTTACACAAATCAGACAAACTCACCCTTAAGGTCAAATAGGTCATCATTATACTCAACAACCCACATCTTGAAATTGTGTTGATGCACACAATTCTGTCACCCCCTAGAGGGCGCCCGTATTTTTGTCATTTCCAAGTGCTTAATCAGAGTTGGATTTCTCATCCTCTAAGAAAATGGTCCTTGGCAATTATATGGTGAGTGTCTGGGGGGTAGATTCTTCCCTCCCCTTACACCATGAGTATGACAATGTTTGGTTATTGACTCAGCAGGATACTACTCTATGGTTTGTAGATAGGGCTTATGTGTAGTATGGAAATTGATAAAATCCCTCAGGAGACCTCCCAATCTTTACAAAAAATATTTTGGGGATGGTTATCTTGCTCACTACCATCAAGTTGGACTTTCATCAAAAATTTGCATTTTGATTATAGTGGGTTGGAATCCTTGGCTTTAGGCGTTCCCACTTAGGTTGTTCTCGTAGGGTGAGTAATTTTTCCCACTACGACAAACCTTCTAAAGGATTTAATAAAGCATAAATTACATGAAATAAGGATGAATTTGGCACTTTGATCACCCAGTTAAGGGGAGAGCATAAGCCTAATCACCACACAAGCACAATAGATAAGTTGTTTTGTTTTAAGCCCAAAAAAGACAAATTTTCTAATCTATGTGAAGATTTTGCTTCGCAAAAGTCATGATGTTATTTTTAATTGATACTGTAAAAGTGTGATGGCTCCCTAGGATTCATAAATTTTAAAACTAGAAGTGGCTACCCTAGGATTGATAAATTTTGGTCGGGGTCACATCGGATCTAGATTGAATTTACAAAAGCACTAAAACAGTCCACCAAAGTGCTATAGTTTTTACCTGATGCACTAAAATAGAAATCACTGAAATAGAGCACCGAAGCACCAAATTTTTCCACGAAAGTGCTAAATAAACTTTTTTGGAAATGGGTGACTGATGTGCTGAAATATGTCATGGAAGCGCTAGAGGTGAAAGCACTAAATTTTTTTACAAATGCGCTATCGTATCATGAAAGTGTCAAAATAGAGCATGGAAGCACCATATTTTTCCACATATGCTCTATAGTTTTTGACAAAAGTGCTAAAATAAAACACGTCAGAAACTTGCACGACACTTTTCAAAAAAATTGATAAAAATATGGGGTTAGGCCCCATGGTGGGCACCAAATTGTAAGTGTGAATAAGGTATAAAGCAATAAAAACCTTCTTAATGAAAAATTGTATCAAAGATCAAGCTAATAATCTACTGAAAGCATCTCATTGTCTCCTACCTTCAAAGATTTATTAAGCTATTGTGCTCTCAGATTTAAATAATACTATAACTGTTAAAATGACAATCTAAAGAATGGAATGATGTTGATGCAATGATATGAAGCTAATATGATAAAACTAGATGATAAAATAAACTAAGATGACATGAATTGACATGAAAACTCATAAATGCAACTACAAGAGACAACCATGATTGTGAAAGCTTAAATGTTGGATGTTGGGTGCTTGGATGCTTGATGAATTCCTACAGAGTAAGAGTGCATAAGTTAGATAATCTAGATCCTTTTCTTAGTTGAATGAAGCTTTATTTATAGATTTTTTGGTTGTAGAAATGCACAAGGATGGAAAATAGAGGTTTGGATTCAATCTGGAGGATTGAATGGTGAGAGATGGAGGAGATTGAGAGAATTTTGGATATTTTCTCTACCCATGAAAACACTAGGCAAGAGAAGAGGAAAGATTGATGGAGGTGGATTGAGAGATAAATTTGCAATTTGTCTTCAATTCTTCCCATGAAGTTTCAATCAATTAATTTTGACATGATTTTGACATAAATTATACATAGGATATGTAAAAAAAAATTGAGGAAATATAGAGGAATATTCCTTATGCCTTTATTCAAATATTTTTGATTTATTTAAATTAGCAAAAGAGGGATAAATAATTTAATAAAACAAAATATAGAAGTTGTTTATTAAACTAAACAAAAGAATAATGGAAATTAATCAATAAAGTGTTTTAATATATATTTAATTAATTTAAGATTGATGTGATAGAATAAAATAGGGAAATGATAATTAAATTAGACAAATTATTTAATTTTGTTTATTTAATTAAGATGAGATAATAGAAGAATTAGAAGAATTTAAATGTGAATGCGAACTATATAAATAAATATTTCTATTTATTCAAATAGTAGAGTAAATTAGGATAATTAATCAAATAATTCATATTTAATTAATTGAATTCTCTAGACCAATTTTAGGTGTATGCATATACTGTCTAATTGATTTAGTTATCATGTAGCATGTTATTAGTGGCATAACTACCTTCATATAGTTAATGTATTTACTATACCATGTTGGGTATATGCTCAACATGTGTATGGTGGTCTGGAAGAATATATTTTGGGTGAGATTGATTAATATGGTTAGCATTTATTTTAGAAATGTAGTATTTCTTTTCAATTTGGAAGGAGTGTATGACTACACTAGTTCTTGCAATTTCCCAAGTTTCTGGTGGCATGGATCAATGTACAAGGAGGTTGAAGTTTTATAAGGTCATTAAAGCTATTTAAATTTTGAGGAAAGTGCAATAATGGTTACTAGCTAATGCAGGGAATGGTGGGATTCAAAGGTCTTCAAAGACACAAACACTGATTTTTGAAAGATCACTTAAACATTCACAAATTCACTTCAATGAAACATGGCTTCAAGGGATACAAATACACCAAAATGTGACTTCAAGGTATCAAAATTACAATGAACCTCTAATAAAATTTAGAAATAATAATATTGAATAAATTAAGCCAAATAAACTCCTTTTGAACACTGGTTCTTCCATTTTCCAAATGCTCACACCTAAGAGGCTTAATTGCTTGAAGGAGCCCAAATGGAAATATCGGGTATATCTTTTAAACCAGATTGAATCTCCAAAAAAATAAATCAAGAACCCATTATTAAGTAATTCAACATATCAAAAACTAAGACAGGGTTGTTTAGAAAAGAATTCCCTTAAAAATGATTGTCTCGTTTTCAAGGAGGCCTAATTAGGCTAGTTAGGACAAGGGTTTATTTGATCTCTACACAATTGACCTCCAAAATATTAACTAAATGTTTAAACACACTTAATATGGTCTGAAAATTATTATTCAACCATCTCCCATTTAGTTCCAAAGTATTTTTTATAAACCCTAGCTTTGAACCATTCATTCATGCTCAAAATCATGGAAAATCCATGAGGGTAGCAATAAAACTCATGTAACTTGACTTACCCTACACTTTCAAATACAACCAACATTGAAAAAAAACCTAAAATAACCCATTCCATTGATTTACAAAGATATCAATTGGTGGAATGGTGATTTGTGCTCTTATTTGACTCTCAAACCCTTAAAATGAGGGTTTATGGGCTGCCCTCAAAAAAATGGCTCTAAAAAGCTTGAAACTCAACAAAATTTACTCAAACTAAATTAATTTGAAATATAATTCAAATATTTATCAAATCCAATAAAAAATAAAGCTTAAAAGTACTATACGGACTAGTGCCATGGCTAAGAACAACAAGAAAACATTAAAATCTACAAAACAGGGTACTTTTATGCAAAACCCTCTTCAAGATACAATCTTCTTACCTCTTTCTCGCCTTCACAAGTATTTTAAAACATGTCACAATAATTATATTTTTTGCCCATTCAGTTACAACCGACCAACAACCTTCCCTTTATAAAATGATTTCAACTTCTTACATTTTTTGCATTTTGCATTATTTGACAACAATTGCAAGATTCACATTATTTGACAACTTAACTATAAGATCCCATATAAACCTAATCAAATGCTTAAAATACATTAAATTAGTCCCAAATATGACCTTTTTACAATCAAAACATGATGAAGACTCAAATTTTACAAAATGGCCTCATGGAGGCATAAGATTGACATGGTGCCTTGCACCACTAGCATGCAAAATTCAAATCATGTGTGTGGAGTGAGGATAGTACTTGTTTAAGGTTCCCATGGTGGTGAAAGGAATCAAGTTATTTTGGAAACAATTTTGGACCATTGTATTACACATTTCATGTAATTTAAATTTAGGTCTACCCTATGTTGTATAGGTTTTCACAAATCCCTAGTCGACATAGAAGAATTTTAATGTAATATCATGTATATATTTCAAATATTTAGATGCATTGTAAGTATTTGTGAGTGTCACAAAAATAGAATTTGTGTGTGTTGTATGTAAGTGTAATGAATGGAAGGTATGTGAAAAAAGTGTGAAGAAAAGAAGGAGCACCAATACCAGAGGGTCATTCTTAGTGCAAGAGAGTTTTTGTTGTGTCTTTAGTGCATATTAGAGTTAATTTTAAAATCCACCATTATTTTTGTATTTCGGTAGGATTGGTGTTCTACCTATTTTACTAGTTTAGTTGGGGATTGGTGTCTCTCTATGGTGGGGATTGTTGTCTCTAGAAGGTTTTGCCTACAAATTATTTTGGGGATTAGTATCTCTGGTAGGTTAGTGCCTACATCACATTGTAAAATTCAGTTATTATATTCTTGCTTGTGAGAGTTTCTCACCATGGTTTTTCCTATGTTGGGTTTCCACATAAATTTGGTGTTATGTGTTATCTTGTATTTTTCTTTAATTACTAGCTTATATGCTTCAGTTCTCTTCATGTTGAAAATCTATATGAGTTGTGAATGTTTCCAACAAAAATTGATCTAATGATTGAACCCCCTCTTAGTATATTATATGCCCTTCAATATACACTTGGAGATAAATGATTATAAATCTATCACAATGTGCTCATATATTGTAGAATTTATATTGATTTACAAAATTTATAATTGAATTTACATATACTCCCTAGAAGACCTAGTCCAAACAAGTATAAACCTAAAATAAAAATCCTTTGCTTTCAAAAATCCAAGATCCTTACAAAATGGCTTGGAATTCTATTTTATAGAAACAAGGGAGCAAATGGCTTTAAGCGATTAATAGATATCATATTTAAATTTTATAATATTATCCTAAGGATCAAACAAAATACTACAACTACCTTACAAAAGAAAAAAATCTCACTAGAAGATAAGATAGTTGTAGAAACCATTGAAGAAGATATTTTTGATTTGCACAATGAGGCAAAATGAAAGAATCATGTGATTATTAAGTTTTACTTTTTCATCCACAGTGTAAATACATATTTTTAAGGCCAAGAAGACTATAATTATTGTGATATAATACAAATGAGAGGAATATTCTTCCTCATTCCACTTTCTTACATTATCAAAAAAATTTATTAAACTTGTCTTCAACTTTACCAAATTATCCAAAGCAACATTCCTTTTGTATGTATCCATATAATCCTCTATAAAAATTAAATTCAATATGGAATATTGTATATTACTAAACTCGTCACTGTTGGCATTGGTTGTCATCAATGACAACACTTGGTGAGTTGGGTGGCATTGGTTGTCAACACTTGGGTAGATTTGTGAGATTCTTGTTTGACATGGGTTTTCATTGGTGCTTGTGTCTACACTCAATTTGGGCTTCCATTGGTGATTTATTTTATGGTTCTTTTAGTTGTATGTTATTGACACTCTATGATTATTATCTAGAATTGGTTGTATTACATGTCTTTGATGTTGTTGATGTTGATGGATATTTTCATACCTTAGTTGATATCAAGTAAAGTAGTATTGAGTATGGTTGTTGTCAGAAGAGATAATATTATGATGATATATTAAGATGAGGATTATTATTAATGATGTTTCTGAAGAGATGTTGTTGATGGTCTCTAGTATGTTGTATGATCTCTACTATTATTCCCAAGGAAGTATGTGTTTCTGCAAGGAAATTCTAGTCTCTGCAAGTTGGTGATTTTTTTTTATTTTAGGTAGATGCTTTAAAGACTATTTGGGAGAATTATTTGTTGGATTTTGTGGTTGTGTTTCTAATATTTGGTTTTCATTGATGTCAACACTATTAGAATTAATGTCTGTAAGATTGTATATGTTGAGGATATTGAGAAAATTGTAATAAGATATATTGTAAGTTTTCTATGAAGCAGTGAAGATCAGTATGATGGAAAGTTCAATATGTTGATGGTGAGAAGTTTTGGGTTAAATGGTTTTTTTCTAGGTGTATTTAGTTTATCCACTTAAAGTTTCAGAGGTTTGCATGAAGATTTGAGCAAGTTATGAGTTTTTGTGTTCCAAAATTTATTTTGTTACTATAGCTGGTGTTCTTGGAAGAAGATAATGTGATTCTGGTAATCTGAGTTATTGGGAATGCTCATGTGGTGTTCATGCATGTTTCTATATCATACTCTATCTATGTTGCATGTCTACATTGATCATTGTGCTCATGATAGGTGATTTTCTCTTGTGTGTTCATGGTTTGCATTTACATGGCCTATAGGGTGATTATAGTGTGTTGTGGATCTTTGAGGAATAATTTTTGAGTGTGTTTTTGGTTTGAGGATATTTTTTTAGGTCCCTACTATGTTGTGGATGAATTTTTTTTATTTCCATTAATAATATTTATTATTTTTGGCTGATAGTTTGTATTCATTTTATTATTTTGTTGAAGCTGACATGAAGCGATGTAATTCCTCGTTGCAGATGTTGGAAAATGTCCCTCAATTTATTGGCTTGGACCTTTGTTAAAGGCTTGACAAGTTTATGCCTTTGTCACTACACCACAAAGTTCTCATGTGGTCATTTTGGTCTCTAGTCATCAAGACTTTGTTTGGTCGGTGAGACTCCAATGTTACAACGATGGGCCGATAGGCTTGGGGTTGGTGAAATGTTATGTCAGTTTTCCTCACCTTCATTGCTGAAACAAATTCTTATCAGTTGCAGGAAATGTAATTCCTCATTGATATGCTGATACCTGCATCTATGACTATGATGATTTTTTAATCCGACAGTGCTCCTTTTGTTTCACGCACTTTTGAGGCAAGTACTGACGAGAATTTGTGAGTTAGGCAGAATTATCTGAGTGGTTGACATGTGGTATTTCGATCGGCAGTGATTGCTTGTACCATACCTTGCATGGTGGGTCCCGAGTTATTACTGTAGGGTGTTGTTGGCTCTGGACACATGTCAAAATTTTAGAGAAAGTTATTGGAATATTGTGGATGTGGTTTTAGATTCCCCGAAAGAGAACTAGAAATTTACATGTGTCATGGTGGGCCTCGGCTATCACAACAGTCAGGCAATCAAACAGTTATCATCTTACCATGGTGGCCATTAGGCCATACTGCGGTAGCTCAGTAGGTGTTGCTTGGGGCATAGTTGACTGCTTCGATAGTTAAAGTGATGGATGAATGGAATGAAAACAAGTGGCACAATCTCATTCATTGATTTTATATCACTTTTTTAAATCAACTATCATTGGCTAAATGTTCAAATATTTGAAAGTGATATATGCATTAACTACAAAGTTTGATTTGGTGGTTGACAAAATCCGATTATGAAAAACAAAATTAATTGTTGGGTGGTCCGATGCGTGATTGCAGGGTGGTTGGTCAGGGATTAGTTTTGTGTCTCAATCAGAGGTGTATAATTAAGACACCCAGTTGGTTGGTAAGGAATGAATGTGATTCATTATATGTGGTAACAACATTGGAATAGTGAAGAGGTTGACTGAATTTTGTTGAGAGCTAACATCTTCAAGTAAAGTCTATAAATTTGTATGTAAACTATTTTTACTGTAATACAAAGTGATTTAGCTTGGTGTGGTGGGTTTTCCCATGTAAATTTGGTGTTATCTCTATGATCATTTATTTATGTTACTCTTTTTTATATGTATGTGTTCATCTTAAGTGTTTTAAACTTTTAAAATTGGTCTTTTCACTTCTCCTCTATGATTTTAGCGTTAGGAAAGCATTTCCGCACTATTTCTTTTCCTTTCAAGTGGTATCAGAGCTTGGCCAGTTGTATTATCCTTTCTAGTAGGGTTGGTTTTTTGTGCTAATATTATTCTAGTGGGAGTCTTGCAAAGTTAGAACCTAGTTTTGTTTGAGATGGCGAGTACATCAGGTAGAGTAGAGATTGAAAAATTTAATGGACCTCTAGGTTGTTGTGTTTGGAACTATGCCACAATGTATGTAACAAGAAGATTGGGATCTTGTAGATAGAAGAGAAAGAGAACTGATAATACTTATTCTGGCTGATTCTATACTCCTGAATTTCCATGAGGAGAAGTCTTCAACTTCGTTATCGAAGAAGCTTGGTGATATTTATTAGGGAAAGTCTCTGGTAAATAATTTATTCCCGAGGAAGAAGTTGTACTCCTTGAAGATGGAAGAAGGTGAATCTATTGTGGACCATCTGAACTTATTTAATATGGATGTTTCTCAGTTAGCATTTGTGGGTGTGAAGATAGAGGAGGAGGATCATTGCATGCTCCTATTATGTTCGTTACCTAACACCTGGGATCATCTAGTAATGGATATTGGAAGTACAACCACTAATTTCAAGATGGAAGACATGGTTTCTTTGTTTCTATTAGAAGAGATGTGAAGGAATTCGTTAGAGATGGCCAAAGAGGCCCTTTCTATTCAAGGTAGATCGAAGGAGAAAGGAAAGAAGAAGGACAAGAAGTCTAAATCCAAATATGAAGGTTGATCAAAGTCTCCTGGTAAAAATTCAAAGGTGAAATATTGGAACTGTGGGAAGCCTGGTCATATCCAAAAGGATTGCAAGGAAAAGAAGAAGAAGAAGAATATTTCTTCAAACAATGACTCTTCTCAGAGTGATGCAGATTCCTTCATTGCATCCTTGGAAACTTAGGCATCAGATGATCTCTAGTTGGTTGAATCAAGTGCATATTTCCACATGATGTCTCATGAAGAGTGGTTCACTAAGTATGAAAAGTATGATGGTGGAAAGTTGTACTTGGCAAGTGATTCAACACTGGATATTGTTGGTCGTGGAAGAGTCAAAATACAATTTCGTGATGGAGAATGAAAGGGATTGGTGATGTACTACACATACTAGGTTTGCATCATAACTTAATTTCTATAAGTAAGCTTAATGATGCTGGTGTGGAAGTTTATTTCTTGAGTAAAGGATGTAAGATGGATAGAGGCGCTATGGTGTTGGCTAAGGGTATATGTACTGACACTTTGTACAAGCTGGATGCACATCCTATTCAATGTAACGTCAATGTTAAGTCAAAAAAATATGCTCCTATAGACAAGGATGATAAAGCTCCCCTAGGTGAAAATGCCTTGGATGTGAAACTCCCAGTTGAGAAAACCATGTTGTGGCATCATAGACTCGGTCACATAGGTGAGAAAGGTTTAAAAGTCTTGTTAAAGGGCTTGTTGACTATAACCTTGAGTTTGATTTTTGTGAACATTGTATCTATGGGAAGCAACACCATGTTTCATTTTATTCAATTCCAAATAAATATTTTTTTGTATTGGATTATGTTCATTTTGATGTGTTTGGTCCAATTAATGTTCCTTCATTATCAAAGTCTAGATATTATGTTTCTTTTATTGATGGCTATTCGAGAAGGGCATTTATATACTTTCTTAAGTGTAAATTAGAAGTGTACAATCAGTTTAAAGAATTTAAAATTTTGGCAGAGAATCAAAATGGAAAGAAAATTAAATTTTTAAGGATAGATAATGGCAGTGATTTTTTGTTCTATATATTTCAAAAGGTACTATAAAGACCATGGGATTAAAAGGCATAAAACTACACCTTATACTCCACAATAGAATGGAGTTGCTAAAAGGTTAAACAAAATGTTAATGGAGAGAGTGAGAAGTATGTTGAGAAATATTGGTCTGGAGGAGAAGTTCTAGGTTGAGGCTATGGCTACAACATGTTACTTGGTAAATTGTTCACCTTGTTATGCTCTTGTTGATAAAACACCTTTGGAAGCCTAGTTTGGTAAGAAGCACTCTCTAAGACATACTCATGTCTTTGGCTATGAGGCATATGTATATGTGCCAGATGAGAAAAGATCTAAGTTGGAGAACAAGGTTTTTAAATGTATCTTCATTGGATATGGTGTTGGTGTGAAGGGATACAAGCTTTTGAATCTTGATACTGAGAAGGTTTTGAACAACATAAGTGTATTATTTCATGAGTTGAAACCTTCAATAGCTAATCACAGTTAGAGATAGATAAATGAGAAAAGAAAGATGATGTAGTTGAAATTCCTCAGACTCCAGAAAAAGAGGAAATACATGGTGTACCTAAAACTTAGGAGAGTTCAAGAAACTCTGAGAGTTCTGAACATGAAGAACCACAACCTTAGCCAGTAAGAATGTCTACATGAGAAAAATGACAACCTAATAGGTATGGTTTCTCTATGTTAGATTCGAACTATGCCTATGCTTTGATTACTAGAACTGATGAGCCTAGGATTGTGAAAGAAGCTATGAACATGTTTGATTCAAATTCCTAGTTCGAAGCCATGAATGAAGAAATGGAATCATTGCAGAAAGGTGAAACCTGGGATTTGGTACCTTTGCCTGAAGGGAAAAATCATGTTGGCTGTAAATGGGTATTTAAGAAGAAGACTAGTCTAGATCGTAAAGTTGAAAAATATAAGGCAAGGTTGGTTGCAAAGGGATTTTCCCATATTGAGGGAATTGATTATGGAGAAATGTTTTCCCCTGTAGCAAAGTTAACATCTATTAGATTTCTTTTATCACTGGTAGCAGCGTATGACTAAGAGATCGAGAAGATAGATGTGAAGACATCGTTTCTCCATGGAGAGCTAGAAGAAGAGATTTATTTGTCCCATCTTGAGCACTTCATTGAAAATGGTAAAGAAAGTATGGTATACAAATTAAAAAAATCTATGTATGGTTTGAAGTAGTCTCCTAGAATGTGGTACCATATATTTGACACTTTTGTGTTGTCTATGGGATTTGTGAGATCAAAATCTGATAATTGTGTTTATTAAAAATCTGAAAATGATCATGTTCTTATTATTACCTTGTATGTGGATGATATGTTGTTCATAGGAAATAGTAAGACTATGATTTGTGATCTTAAATTTCAGTTGTTTGTAATGTTCAAAATGAAAGATCTAGGTACAACAAGGTATATTCTGAGGATGGAAATAACCAGGGACAAAATGAGTAGAAAGCTTTGGGTTAGCCAGAGTAAGTATGTTAACACTATTTTGGAGAGATTTGGTATGAATGATTGCAAGAAGCCAATTGTTCTAGTTTTGAAGGGAATGAAGCTATTTGTTGAAGATTGTCCAAAATCTACTACTAAGATAGAGGACATGACTAGGGTACCTTATGCAAGTGTTGTTGGAATTCAATGTATGCAATGGCCTATACAATGCCAGACATTGCTCAAGTAGTGGGAGTTCTTATCCATTTTATGGAAAACCTAGGAAGCACACATTGGGATGTTGTGAAGAGAGTGTTCAGATATTTAAAGTAGACTTCAAAATATGTTGTGCTACCATAGCAATTTGGTTGCATCACAGAGAACACTCAAAATTCATGGATATGTGGATTCTGACTGGGTAAGGGACATTGACAATAGAAGATCCACCAGTGGATACACTTTCATGTTAAATAGTGGTGCAATAAGTTAGATGAGCAAGCGACACATTGTAGTCTCTTTTTCCACTATGGAGGAAGAATACATGGAAACAACACATGTCTACGAACAATTTTTTTAGCTTAGTCATTTGTGTTATGACATTGGTTTTAATGTGAGGAAAATTAAAATTTTATGTGGTAGTCAGAGTGCCATTTTTTTGGAAAATATCCCTACTTTCCATGCTAGGACGAAGCACATTGATGTGCAGTATCACTTTGTTTGGGATATGTTGGAGGATGGAAAGGTATGCTTAGAAAAGGTGGATACTCTGAAGAATTTTTTTTGATATATTGACAAAGCCAGTGAGAACGTACAAGTTCAGATGGTGTGCAAGTTTGATGGGCCTTAGGGCCTATGATCATCAATAAATTCAAATTCTAGAGGAAGCTAGTAAGTCTTCATCAATTGGGATCTTGTTGGAAGATATGCCTCAATTTATTGGCTTGGACCTCTATTAAAGGCTTGACGAGTTTATGCCTTTATCGCTACACCACAGAGTTCTCATTTGGTCATTTTGGTCTTTGGTTGTCGAGACTCTAACAGGTGTTACAACGATGGGTCGACAGGCTTGGATTTGGAAGAATGTTATGTCGGTTTTCCTTGCCTTCATCGCCGAAATGGATGCTTATCAGTGGGAGGCAATGCAATGCCTCACTGATATGTCGACACCTACATCTATGACTATGCTGGTTTTTTAATCTAACAGTTCTCATTTTGTTATGCACCCTTTTGAGGCAAGTACTGATGGGACTTTGTGAGTCGGGAAAAATTGTTTGAGCGGTTGATGTGTGGCAGTTTGATCAATGATGATCACTTGTCCCATACCTTGCATGGTGGGTCCCGAGTTATTACTCCTGAGTGTTGCCAACTCTAGAAAAGTGTCAACATTTCAGAGAAAGTTATTGGAATATTGTGGATGCAGTTTTAGATTCCCCGAAAGAGAACTAGCAACGTACACGTGTCATGGTGGGCCTCAATTATGATGATGGTCAGGTGATTTGATAGTTATCACCATATCTTAGTGGCCATTAGGCCATACCATGGTAGCTCTTTAGGTGTTTCTCAGGGCATAGTTGACCGCTTCGATAGTCAAAGCGATGGAAGAATGGCATGATGACATATGGCGCAATCTCATTTGTTGATTTTACATCGCTGTTGTAAATAAACTAGCATTGGTCGAATATTTAAATCTATGAAAGTGATAAGTGCATTAACTGCAAATTTTGATTCAGCGGTTGACATAATCCGATTATGGCAAAGAAAAGTAATTGTTGGGTAGCCCGATGCATGATTGCATGGCGGTTGGTCAAGGATTAGTTTTGCGTGTCAGGTAGAGGTGTATAATTAAGATACCTGGTTGGTTGGTAAGGAATGAATTTGATTCATTGTATGTGGTAATATAATTGGAACAATGAAGAGATCGAGTGAATGTTGTTGAGAGGTAACATCTTCAATTAAAGTCTGTAACTTTGTATGTAAACTATTTTTACTATAATACAAAGTGATTTAGCTTGGTGTGGTGGCTTTTTCTCCCATAAGGGTTTCCCACATAAATCTAGTGTTATCTCTCTAATCATTTATTTATGCTACTCTTTTTATCTTGTATGTGTTCATCTTAAGTGTTTTAAAGTTTTAAAACTAGTCTTTGCACTTCTCCTCTATGGTTTTATCATTAGGAAAGCATTTCCACACTGTTTATTTTCCTTTCTGCAAATATATATAAGCAATTATTTCTTCATTTGAATGTGATCAAATAAGTTTGTATGTATGAATAATTTTCTAAATCTTTCGAAGGCAGAGCAGAGTGTGAAGAAGAGTGAAGAAGCGTTCATGGGCTTAATGAGAATTGTAATTAGGCATTAGCATATGCTACTTTCTTAGTTTAAAATCTGGATGGTTGTAATCTGAATGTTTCTATAAGACAGCAAGTCTTCCTTTGTAATTGAGCAATGAGCTCTAGGTAGTGTGCCTGAATGCATGTGTGTTCCCCATTTATTCTTTTTTATACTTTTATCAGGTATAAACTTGTGGACTGACCTCCACAATGGTTTTTCCCCTAACAGGGTTTCCACATAGAAATCTCGGTATTATGTGTGTCCTTGATGTGTTTTTGATTTGATCTTTCATGGTTATTAATCAGATTTGAGAATAGGGGTTAATAAATTTAATAATTTTTAAATTCTATGACAACTTATTCACCCCCTCTCAGTTGTTTGCCCTTGTGTTGCCAACATTCTTTGCATTCCTCCTCTATTGAAGATATGGTCTTGCAGGTTGGGATTTAGTGTTTTTGTTTTGTGGATGTTGCACTCCTATCTTTTCTAGTCATCATTGTTGTTGAGGAGGTTTCTAGTAATTGCAGTGAGTTGGCAATTTATTTTTGTTATCTGAACTGGTCTAGAAATTTTTTCACATTTCTCTACATTGATTTTTTACTCCTACAACTTGGTGGATGTTCTCTTAGTTCTTGTGC
The DNA here is from genome assembly GCA_007115665.2 of Sequoiadendron giganteum. Taxonomy (NCBI): domain Eukaryota; kingdom Viridiplantae; phylum Streptophyta; class Pinopsida; order Cupressales; family Cupressaceae; genus Sequoiadendron; species Sequoiadendron giganteum. Next base: position 240,409,177 of record CM021101.1, read on the forward strand.
AGTGTCTCAATTTTGTTTTCATGTGTTGATGTTTCCCGCAATTTGGTCTATTAATGTTTCATCTCTTAGTTGTGCATTTTTTGCTTCTCAATGAAGTACTTTGTATTTTCTTAGTTTGTGGTGGATATTTGTGACATGTAAGTGTGAAATAAGTGTCTAGAATGTTTTTTGGATGTTCATGGAACATCTATTTGTGGTCCACATGTCAATATGTGATCCCTTTGGTGTCACATATTGTGTTGAATTGGTTTGTGGAGAAATGTGTGGATATCTATCCAAAAAATCTTGTTATCTTTCTTGCGCCATGTGCTTGGGGGTTTGCACCAATATATGAAGTTGTGTTGAGATGTATTTGGGTCCTAAACTATCTTGTTGAGAACCAAATTGAGTAAATTTAGTTGCAAGTGTTTTTTTAGGTTGGCTGACATTATGCTACACATATCATCTACACGTTTCCTTTGTTGTTGACTTGGGTTGATGTGAACTAGTATTTATGTTTTTTGGGATCATATTGGAAGATGTAATAAGATTGTTTTTTTCCTCTTTATCTTTTGGATAGGACCAAATTATGTTTTTGTGGCCAACTTGTTGAAATTAGTGTTTGTATTCTTTTATGGCCAACCTAATTGATGTTTTGATATCTTGTGGAGGATATAAATTCAAAAAAAATCAACTACAAAAAGTGTGGGTGTGGTGATGTGCAATCATAGAATGAAGCAGTGATTTGTGAAAAAGAGAAGAGAAATGAGCTTTAACACCTCAGTCAGTAGAGTTTTTTTTTGACATTTTTTATAATTCCTAATTCTTCATGTATCCTTCTCTAAGATAGCAAATCTCATCAGGTCCTTGTAATTTGTATCTTTCCTTGGGGTTGTGCACCTCAATACTACAAGTCTCTTGTATCTTTCCCTAAGGTTACGTTCCTTATTTTTGAAGTCCATAGGTATTGAACCTTAAAATTGTAATTGTGTAAGCAATGAGCTTCTATATTGAGATATTTCTTTATGTGGTTTTTCCCTTCTTAGGTTTTCTATGTAAATCTGGTACTATCTTGTGTATGTGTGTTCATTTCCTTATCATTCATTTTCGTTTAATAGATTAAGTGTTTCTAATGTATGAATGAGTTGTTAATCTTGCTAAGAGTCTAAATTTGTATATTGTTGAAGTATTTATGATCTGGAAGGGTTTAATTTTTTTAAGATAATGATTCACCCCCCTTTTAGTATTCAAGTGTGCTAAAAAATTGGTATCAAATCCAAGTTCCTCTAAATAATCTTTTAATCGCTTGAGGAAAGATCTAGTATGGTACATGATGGATCTTACAAAGGTCCTAGATTTGATGGGATAAATTATAAATTTTGGAATTTGAGAATGGAAGGCCATCTAGACTCTTTAGAGTTTGGTGTTTGGCAATATCTCAAGGATGGTTATACTACTCTTGCTGGTCCTCTATTAGATCTAGCTAAGAATTCATTGCATGAGAATAATTACAGGGCTAAAAATTCCATCTTGTGTGGGTTAGTTGATTGAAAATTTTTGAAGGTGATGAATTGTAGTTCTGCTAAGGATATCTAGAGAAAAATTAGCAGCATCTATGAAGGAGATACTAAAGTAAAAAAAGCCAAGATGAAAATCTTCAAGAGTAGATTTGAGACCTTGAGGATAATAGAGCATGAAGATATTCCTAGTTATATGCTTTGGGTGGATGAAGTTGTTATTAGCATCAAAGGTCTTGGTGGAGAAGTAAAAGAAGATGAGATTGTGAAGAATGTTTTGAGATCTCTCCCTAAATATTATATTCATAATGTGTCTGCTATTGAAGAATCTAAGGACTTGGCTCACTATTTAGTAGATGAAATGTCTGGTTCTCTCATAGCCTTTGAAATGAGAGAATTTGATAAAGATTTTCAACTGAAGAAAGTTGCATTCAAAACTAGTATAATGGTGGAAGATAAAACTATAGATGAGAATGATGACTTTGATGAGGTAGAAGAAAAATTTGTAAGAATATTGAAGAAAGGAACCAACAAATACAAAGGTAAGTTACCTTTCAAGTGTTTCAATTATGGAAGAATAACCCATTTTTCTTCTAAATTTCCTTAGAAAGAATCAAATGATATTAACAAAAGAGATAAGTTAAAAAGAGGTTTTTATTCTAAGGAGATAAAATATCCCCTAGAAGATGATGACAATGATTCAAATGATGAAACCCTATTCATGGATTTGAAAGAAAAAAAGAGTGATATTGAAAAATCTAAGAGGTCAAATACTTTGTAGGCTAACAAAAATAATGAAAGATCTATGGATATGTGGACTTCCTTTTCATGCAAAGGAAGAATAAAATTATTGGGTGATTGAAAATGGTTGCTCTAACCACATGACTAATGAAAAGGGAAGGTTTATCAGTCTTAAGAAGTGTAATGGTTGATTTGTTAAATTTGGTGGTTGTGAGTCAACACAAATTAATGGAAAGGGTGCCATAACAATTGATGGAAATAATAGGACTAGGGATGTCCTCTATGTCAAAGATCTGAAGCATAATATTCTCACTATTATTTAGATGTGAAGCAAAGGAGGGTCCAAAAGACTAGTTGTTGAAGGTATAAGGAAAAATTGAAGTATCTATCATCTAAAGGAGGAAAATGGAAGAATCTTATTATTAGATCAATCTAGTGAGTGTTGGTTGTGGCACAAAAGAATGGGACAAAAAAACTTTGACAATATGGTGAAGATCATTTCTACTCGTGCAGTAATAAACATGCCTAAGATAACTAAGCTTGAAAACACATTATGTAAGGAGTGTCAAATGGGATAGAAAAAAAAGACAAGTTTCACAAGAAAGGAGTGATTTGCTACATTTCCATTGGATATTATTCATAGTAACCTATGTGGACCTACAATAAAAAGGAGCCAAAAATGAGAAAGGTATTTCATGTTGCTTATAGATGATTATACTAGAATGACTTGGGTTACATTTTTAAGAGATAAATTAGAATCTTTTTGATAATTTTAAAATTTTCAAAGAAAAAGTAGAGAATGAAATGGATGCTAAGATCAAATTCTTAAGGTTAGATAGAGGAGGTGAATTTACTTCAAATGAATTTGATAATTTTTGTGAAGATCATGGCATTAGGAGAATTTTTTCTACTCCTAGGACCCCACAATATAATGGGGTAGTGGAGAGGAAGAAAAGGATTGTCCAAGAAGTGGCTAGGGCTATATTGAAATATGTTGATCTAATTGATATGTATTGGAAGGAAGTAGTTCAAACTGTTATCTATTTTCTTAACAAAGTGTACTTGAGGGTCAATAGAACTAAGACCCCTTATGAGATATGGTATGTTAGGCCTCCCACTGTTAGATACTTTAGGATCTTTAGCAGTAGATTCTACATTAGAAGAGATAAAGAAGTCCTTGGAAAGTTTGATTCAAGGTGTGATGAATGGATTTTCCTTGGTTACTCAACGAGAATCAATGCATATAAATGTGATAACAAGAGATTGGGAAAGATGATCGAAAGGAAAAATGTTAAGGTAGATGAATATTTGTGTTAGATATCACAAGAACCAAAGTTTTGTGGATTTGATATACCTCCCCAGATTGAAGAAGACTGAGAAAAAGAGAAAGAAGAGAAGGAACCAAAACTAGTGAAGGCTCCCAAGACTCCAATAAAATATGTTCAAGAGATCCATTATGTAGATTAAATCATTGAAGATAAGGATGAAGGTATGTTGACCAAGAGAAGGCTTGCAAGAGAATGTGAGCAAGTGAACTTGTGTTTATTGTCAACGGTCAAGAGAAAGAAATTTTCCAATGCTATCAAAGATGACAGCTTGATAAAGGAAATGGAAGAGGAATTGTATTAAATAGAAAAGAATCAAACATGGGAATTGGTTCCCATACCAAATAATAAGAATGTGATTGGAACTAAGTGGTTTTTCTAGAACAAGTTGAATGGAGATGGTGAAGTGAGGAACAAAGCCAAATTAGCATGTAAGGGTTACTCACAAGTTGAAGATATTGAGTTTGACGAGATTTTTCTTTGGTAACTAGAATGGTGGAAATAAGGATGTTTATTACTTTTCTTCTTACAAAAATTTTAAAGTCTAACAGATGGATGCCAAGTCAACCTTCTTGAATGGTGATTTAGAGGAAGAGGTATACATTGAGAAATAAAATGGTTTTTAGTTATTAGACTTGATTTGGATATAGTGTGAAAACTCATGAAAGCTTTGTATGGACTCAAGCAATATCCTAGAGCTTGGTATTCTTGGTTGGATAAGTATTTAATTCACTAAGAATTTGAGAAAGGTACTAGAAATATTAATCTTTACATTAAGGTGCAAGAAGACAAGATTTATATCATGGTTGTATATGTTAATGAAATCATCTTTGGTGGAGATGATGATATATGCAAGAGGTTTACAGAAGAGATACAAAAATAATTTGAGATGTCTATGATAGGTGAGTTTTCTTTCTTCTTTGGGCTTCAAATTGTTTAGATAGATAAAGGTATCTTTATTTATTAGGATAAGTATGTTAAGGAGATGTTAAAAAAGTTTGGCATGGAAGATTCCAAACTAGTAAGTACTCTGATGGTGGCCAGTTGTCACTTGAGAAAAACAAACGAGTCTCTAGAGGTTGATCATAATCTTTATAGGTCTATGATTGAAGGTTTATTGTACTTGACTGCTTCTAGACCTAATATTATGCATGCAGTATGTTTTCCTACCACATATCAAGATAATCCTAAGAAAAATCATGAGAAGGTAGTAAAACTAATATTCAGATATTTGAAGGGAACTCCAAATTATGGTTTGTGGTATAACAAGGATGATAAATTTTCTTTGAGTGCTTATACTGATGCTATTTGGGAAATATGTGTGGATGACTAGAGAAATACTAGTGGAAGTGCATTTTTCTTGGGAGATAGATTGGTCCCTTGGTTCAGTAAGAAGCACGACTTAGTGTCCTTATCCATGACAAAAACTGAGTATATTGATACAAAATCTTGCTACACCCAAGTGCTTTAGATGAAGTAGACTTTGAAGGAATTAAAGGTGGTATATGATGAACCCATTCCCGTATTGTGTGATAATTATAATGCAATTAAAATTTCCAAGAATTTGGTGATTCATTCAAGAACCAAACACATTCCTATTTGTTATCAGTTTCTAAGGGAAAATTCTATAGAGAAAGAAGTTAGATTGGAGTATGTGCCTACTATGCATTAGATTGCAAATATCTTCACTAAGGTGATTTCAAAGGAAACTTTTGAGTATCTTCAGTGTAGGTGAGGGGTTATTTCCCCTCAATTTTCTAACTAGATGAATGGATAGTGCATCTATCCAGGGGGATAAATTCATGTCATATAATTTTCTCCTAGATTAATGTGTACTGCCTCTCAATAGTATTAGATAGTTGGTTGGTTGTTGTTGATAAGGGGAGCTGGTATGATTGCTTGAAGATGTGTAGTTTTTGAGCATGTAGTGTTTTCTAAAGTGGAAGAGATGTTGGTCAAAGGGGGAGAATGTACTGATGATTTAAATGAGAATATTTTTTCCCTTTGTCCTTGATGCTAAAGGGGGAGAATGAGAAATTTTGTGTTTCCATCAATGCTAAAGGGGGATATTGTTGAAATTAGTTTTCATTGATGTCAACACTTGGTGAGGATTTTTGCATTGGTTTTCAACACTTGGGGAAATTTGTGAGATTTTTATTTGACATGGGTTATAATTTTTGCATATGTCTACAATCATTTTGGGCTATAATTGGTTCTTTCTATTGTGGTGCTTTCAATTTTATGTTGTTTACGCTCTATGATGACTTTTTGGAAAAAAAAATTATGTCATTTCTTTGATGCTATTGATGTTCATGGTTGATTTCCATGCCTTAGTTGATATCAAGTAAAGTAGTATTGAGTATGGTTATTATTAGAGGAGTGTTTGAAATCCACAAGACAATTGAGAGGGGGGTGAATCAATTGTAACAAAACCTATCTTCACTTAAACTTAATCAAATCCACTTTTACCTTAATCTATTATTAAGTGTGAACATGAAATGCAAATAAAAAAAACACCAGAGACACCAGATTTACATGGAAAAACCAATGAGGGAAAAAAAAACGGTGAGGATTAACTCACAATATAGTAGTAATAAAATACTAGATACAAAGGCTCACTGATAGAGGGCTCACTACCCATATATAAAGGCTCACTATCTAGGTTAAGGGATCACTACCTTAAGAGGGAATCACTATCTACCAAGAGGCTCACTACCTATAGAAAATGAAAAGAGATAAATAAAGATACACCATAAGAGTTCCATACACTTTGCAACTTGATCAGAATATTGTAGATACCATTAGCTCACTCCTTTTAGGAATATAACACAATAAAGTATTGTTGCCTCAATTCACTCTTGCACACTCTACTTTTCACACTTGTTCACACACTTCTCTTGCTTGAGTCGAATGATAGATGAATATCTAATTTTCTACAACTTGATTTAATTTTATACCATCTTCAACCCTAGAAAAAATCTCCAAGGTCGGCTATACAATTTTGTTTACAAATTCAAACTAGGTTGGCTACTAAACATTCTCACAATGGATAAGAATGAGAGAGGACCCAAAAAACATCTTGGATCAATCACACATTTCCTCAAATTGATGCACAACTTAATGTAACATGTAGACACTAGGTTAGACAAACCTAATTAAAATGCCAATGATCTTTGAATTACATGCATCTCCAACAAGATGATCACATGTGGATCATTCAAAATGCTTCACCAGGCATATTTCCATATCGAAGAACACTTCAGATACATCTGCAACAAATACAAAAAACTTCATTCATAGAGAACTCTTCAATAGTCCAACCAACAAAACACAAGAGCTTTAGAGAAAGTCTTCCAGAGTGCCAAATCACAAGAAAGTTTGTCAGAATGCAGAAACCATAAAAAAAGAGTCATCTCCTAGATCTGCAAGATCTGAAACCAAATATCAGAAGACTAAGAAGTGAAAAAATTTCCCCCAATCTATAAACAAATAGTTTCACCAAACCAATTCACACATCAGTGAACATATCTTTTATTCTCCATTGATCCACAAGCTAAAAATAAAGATATATTATCCATTGGAGGTCATGAACACACTTACATATCCACATAGGCATATGATCAACATAGGAGAAATACAAAGCACAATACCGGAGCACACTCAGATCATACATCAACACTGTCTTCGTTATTTCTTAAATTTTCTCAAAAGAACTTCGCAAAAACACATCTAAAAATTCATAAATATAGCTCCATCTATTTTAAGAACTTATACAGTATCTCAAATATAAAAATACCATCAGCAACAACCTAAACTATGTTGACATCAATGACAAAATTAGTGAAAAAATTACCAAACACATCCATACTTGCAACAATCTCCCCCTTTGTCATTGATGGATAAACATGATGTGAAAAACCATCAAAGACAACATACATTATTTTTAGAAGTGACAACCTGCACAAGCACAAAATTTTCACATGATCTCTCTCCCCCTTTGAAATCAATGGAAAAGGAAATTATTTTCATATAAAGGTATGTTCACTCCCCCTTAGGAGTAAACCTACATCACATACTGCAACAGTGCACTTCTCTAGTCCCCCTGAGGAGTACACCACAATCATTAGTCTAGAATCAAAAGAGTCTATGAATCCATAGGAATGATGCACCTCCATGTGCACTTATTTCAAAGAAGGAGGGGAAATAACCCCTAACTTCCCTATGAGATACTCAAAGGTATCCTTTGGAAGGGCCTTAGTGAATATATCATCCATTTGTTCCTTGGTAGGCATATATTCAAGTCTAACTTCATTTTGCAGTACCTTATCCCTCAATAAGTGATACTTGATAGATATGTGCTTTATTCTAGAATGAATCACTGGATTCTTAGAAATGTTTATAGCACTTGTATTTCCACAAAATTAGAGATAGGTTTATCACTCACCACACCTATATCCATCAAGGTTTTCTTCATCCACAATACCTATGTAAAGTAGGATGTTGCTGCAATATACTCTACTTCCGCAATGGATAAATAAACCAAATCTTATTTCTTGCTCAACCATGAAACTAATATTCCTCCAAGGAAGAAAGAACCGCCACTTGTACTCTTTTGTTCATCTACATAGCCAACCCAATCAGAATTAGTGTGGTCATTTAATGTGAAATAATTTTCCTTCAAATTCCATAGCCCATAATTTGGAGTTCCTTTAAGATATATGAATATCCTCTTCATAGCTATAACATGTGCTTCCTTAGGTTCTTCTTGAAATATTGCAACTAATAATACTACATGCATGATGTTTGGTCTAGTATCACTAAGATACAACAGTCCACCAATCATGGATCTATACATGCTTTGATCAAATTTAGCAAATTCATCATCCTTACTTAGCTTGGATCTAGTTACCATAGGGGTATAGACTGGTTTTGATTCATCCATTAAAAACTTCTTCAACACTTCCTTAACATACTTATATTGTGAAATGAATATCCCTTTGTCAGTTTGATTTACTTGAAGTCCAAAGAAGTAATTCAATTCACCAATCATAGACATTTCAAATTATTTTGACATCTCTTCAGAAAATTTCTTACACATACCTTCATTTCCACCAAAGATGATGTCATCAACATATACTATAATTATAAACATTTTGTTTTTCTCAACCTTGAAGTGAAGTTTTATGTTTGTGGTCCCTTTGTTGAATCCTTGCTTTGTCAAATATCTATCTAGTCTAGAATACCAAGCTCTGGGAACTTGTTTTAGTCCATATAATGCCTTCTTTAAATTACAAACCATGTCTAGTTTGTCTGACAGTTGAAAACCTTTAGGTTGATCCATATATACTTCTTATTCCAATTCTCCATTTATAAATTCAAACTTGACATCGATCTAATATACTTTGAAGTCTTTATGAGCTAAAAATTTGAAGAACATCTGAATGGCCTCCATTCTTGCTACAAGTGCAATTTTTTCTCAAAATCTATTCCTTCAACCTATGAATTTACTTTGCATACAAGTATTTCTTTATTCCTTACCACTTCACCATCTTCATTTAGCTTGTTTTTGAATACCCATTTTGAACCAATTACATTTTTTTTTGCAAGACTAGGGACTAGTTCCCATGTCACATTCTTCTCTATCTATTGTAGTTCCTCTTGCATTGTTCTAACCAAGATATCACCATTACATGCTTCACTCACAGTCTTAGGTTCTATCTTAGAAAGTGAACATAGGTTTACCTCAACCACTTTACTTCTTGTCTTCACTCCTTCACTTATGTCTCCAATTATCTTTTCCTCCTGATGATTTCTCTATACATATTTAGGAGTCTGAGGTGAAGGTTCTTGAATTTCTTCTTCATCAGTTTGTTCTTTCTCTTTTTCTTATTTTTTTACTTGCCCACATATAGGATCATCAAATTCAACTTTAGTTATTTCCACTGCTCTATACATAGCTTCATCAACATTTACAGTATCACTTTCAATGATTTTTCTAAGGGGTATGTGTAGGACCATCATGGAAAAAATAGGCCCTTAAGTGGCAATACAATTCAAAAAATCAGAGTTAGGTAATTTGATGTAAAAATTTGAATAATTTATCTATATTATTTCAAAAATATGTAGCAATAGAATCTGTAGAAGATTGAATTTAGTTTCTAAACTACTATGTTTTAAAAAAAAAAATCTATTTGGTGAAAAATTGAAATTTCAATGCAGTAGTACTTAAATTTTAGGGAAAAAATAAGTAGGTGATTGTTTGACCACCCTAACCACAATAAAATTATAATATATTTTTATAATATTTTAGGTATAAGTAGGGGACTCATGTCCTGATGTGATGCATATTTTTTTGTAATTTTTTTCCAATTAAATAATTAATTATAAATTTTTTATTAGAAATTTTAAAAAATATAAAAAATTGTAAGTCTAACCACCTTAACTTGGTCAAAACTTCATGAAATTCAATACTTTTTTTTTTAATCCTATAGTATGCGAAGCATAGAATGTGACACAAATTTTGGATTCAAAAAATGTGATGTCATTTGAAAGCTATAGATTTTTTTCAATCAACCTATCAATTAGGACTTTAGTCATAATTCAAATAGAAAATGAATAATAATAATTTATATTGGTGGAAATCTGAGAATCTCCTTTAAAAACCCTTTTTGTTTCATCAATTTTGGGTAAAAAACAATTCATCACCCACATGGGATATCACCACTTTTTGGCCCATCATGATCCTGCACATACCCTTACTCTCTTATTAAAGAGTTTGTATGCCTTGTTTTTATTTGAATAAACAAAGAAAAATTCATTCATCACATCTATCATCAAACTTTCCAAGATTTTCATCATCTCTTCTAATGTAACATCTACTTCCAAATGCCTTAAAGTATTTAACAGTAGGAATCTTACTAGTCCACAACTCATAAGGAGTCTTAGTGATGTTACCTATGATCTAAAATCTATTAAGAATGTAGATAGTAGTTTGGATTGCTTCTCTCCAATACACATCAGGAACATTTTCTTCTTTCATCATAGTTCTAGTAGCTTCTTGTATAGTCTAGTTCTTTCTTTTCACAACTCCATTTTCTTGAGGGGTTCTAGAAGTAGAATAATGTCTCTTTATTCCATGTTCTTCAGAGAATGCATTGAACTCACTAGATGAAAATTCTCCACCTCTATCAGACCTTTATCATTTTATTTTTAGGTTTGCCTCATTTTTTACCCTTTCCTTGAACACCTTGAATCTATCAAGATCCTAAGCTTTTTCTTTAAGAAATGTAACCCATGTCATCATATATCAATTAAGAGAATAAAGTAATTGTCACCATTTAGGCATCCACTTCTTGTAGGACCACAATGGTCTATATGAATTAGTTCTAACATTCCGGTAGAAGATTGTTCTTTTCCTTTGAAACTATTTTTTGTCTGTTTTCCAAACTTGCAACTTTTGCAAATTGAATTCGAAGGCTTTGTGATTCTAGACAGATCTCTCACAACTTCCCTAAAATTGAACCTAACCAAATTATCAAGATTCACATGTCCCATTCTTTGATGCTAGAGCCAACTCTCATTAATTTGAGAAACAAAACACTGACCATCACCACCCTTAAGTTGATATATGTTTTCATGAGTTCTTCTTCTAGCTGCTACCACTATTCCAGATCCTTTTCTGATCTCACAAGTGTTATCTTGAAACACAAGCTTAAAACATTTTCTACACATTTGTCCAACTCTTAAGAGATTATGCCTTTAACCCTTGACATAATAGACATCATCAGTATTGTGTTTTCCATCAAAAATAATTGTTCCTTTAATAGCAATTTTAGCACTGGATTCATCTCCAAACATGACTATTCCTTCATCATACTTCACAAGTTTAGTTAACTTACTCTTATTTCCAATCATATGATTTGAACATCCATTGTAAATTACCAAAAATTCTTTTTGTTGTCTAGCATGAAAAGAAGTCACCAGAGTACCTTTTGTTTCATCCTTATTTTTCTCTAGACCAAATTCCTTTGCACATTTTCCAAGGTTAGTAGATACAAATTTATTTTCCAAAGCTAGGAATACGAATTCATCCTTATCCTCAAAGTAAGATTCATCATCAAAAATTCATGCATTTTCTTTGACATAATATAATTTATTGAACTTATCCTTTTTATCTTTGTAATTATTGTTATTGTCCTTGTTCTTATTGTGTGTAGTTATATTAGGAAATATTGATGCGTAATGACCAATATTTCTACAATTGAAACACTTAAAAGGATACTTATCTTTGTATTTACCAATACCTTTTTTCAATATCCTTGTGAAATTTGATTCCAATCCTTTTGTATCATCTTCATCTGAGTCATCTTTCATCTTCATTGCTTTAAAAGTTGTTTAATTATTCTCCTTCTCTCTTGCAAATATTCTCATCTCGAATGCAGTCAAGACACCAAATGGATCCTCCTTAGTAAATTTATTTGGATCATATGATTCTTCAAGAGTAGATACTTTATCATTGTAATTGTCTGGTAGGGTCATCAAGATCTTCTCAATTATTTCTTCATCGGACATGGTACCACCTTGATTCTTGATTTCAGTTGCTATGAGTTAAACTCTTTGATAGTAGCTTAAAATATCTTCTCTATCTTTCATCCTCAAGTTAATAAATTTTCACTTAGCAATTAGTTGCCTTGACAACTTCACTCCATCATTCTCTTCATAAATGTCTTTCTATTTTTCTCAAACCTCATGAGAAGTAGCTAGAGAAATAACTTTTGTTCTTTTAGTTTTATATTGAGCATTGAAGATAACATACCTTTCCCTTTCATTCTCCTCATAATATGAAATCTCATTAGAAAATGAAGGATGAGCATCAGGTTTAATATACTTTATCTCCATAAATTGCTAGGTCTTGAAACCAATTGAAACTAGATAAATTGTCATATATTATTTCCAATCATTGTACTCAACTCCATCAAAAATAGTGTTGGTTGTTTTTAATATCCTAGCTAAGCTTTGAAACTCTCTAAGAGGTAGCCAATCTCTATGTTCAAGAATTTTCAAAATTTAGTGGCCAACTAATAGGTAAATCTTTTCAAGTCATTACCCCTACTCTTTAGGCTCTGTGAGACCAAGGAGGGTGTTCCTATTTGTCTTCATGTAATATTTCATACTTCAAGAACATTTCACACCCAGATAAAATACTACCAAGTGAAAATATGCATTTTTCACTGAAGGCTTGGCAAACCATTGAGCAAAAAATCACCTAATACTAGGAATGCAAGTGTTATGTGAGATTTTCATCTCATAATGGATTGAATTTGAATTTAATAATGTTCTAACCTTGAATCCACATGCAAGGGGTTATTTATTTGAGTTATTTAATGAACCCTAAATGAATTAACCAGTGCCTCATTAAATTGGGCAAGAGTCACATAAAATTTAACCCTAATATCAGTGAATGATTCTCACAATGCCTTACATCATAAGACTTCTCAACATACAAAACAAAACTCCTTATTAGATTATAGCACATTATCACAGACCTACAATCCCTTTTCAAGAATTTTATTAACTCATTAAGTTAAAGAAATAAAGTGAATCATACATTCAAATATACCATTGAAGATAAATGAAAGAACCCTTGATAATTTCATTCATGATATGTCATTACACACACAAGAGAGAAATTGCCTTGAATTTTTTAGATTTAATTTGATATCAGTAATTACATAAAACATATTATGAATATTTCATGTGCATACCCTACCCAAAATAATTTATTAGCTAAGTCATCCTGAATTCTACATTATATGCATTCACTGTACACCACCTAGACTTCAAGATTCAAAAATATGACCTCAACAATGAGCCTTAAAATATCCTTTATAGAATAGGAGAGTGATAATATTTGGGCTCATTTCCATTACATTTCAATAAAATTTCATTTCAAAAATAAAATTCCATCCACATTTCACAATTCCCCACAATTGGATGCAATCATTTAGTAAATAGGAGAATCAAAATGGTTACAACCATTGTAACCAATCGGTACCACCAAACTGCAAAAAGATACCATTAAGGCCTTGTCACATTCATCTACATCACACCCAAAAAGACACAACATTAGAACAAAAAGGAGAAACCAAAAAACTACATCAACTCCCACAATGAAAACTAGCACCATAGCCATGATACAAATGGTCACTTTGTGTTTTTTCCTTAGGGAGAGACAAAAAAATCACCTTATCTTTGGTAACCCTCTTCTTAACACCACGAACAAAACCAACACAGGGTGCCATCGCAACAATTGGGGTTACTATGAGGACTTCTTCATCAACACTGACAAGCTCAGTCAGCATAGCGAGGTAACTATGATAGTCTAATTCAGTCTCTAAACTATCGCTATTAGAGCCGCTAGTGATCTCAATGGGTGAATCATGTTGCCTCAAAGAAACCTGACAAAATTCTGGCTCAACCATTAATCCTTTACCATGCTCCATAGAATGCTTCTCCTGCTCACAACCCATGACCTTTGCATCTAAAAATTTACCCTTAGACCAATGACTTCTCCTAGTAAGGCTCGAAAGGGGCCTAGTATCTTCTTCTTGAGATTCATGAATGTCTGGAGTAGTGTTTTGTTCATGTCATCCCATCTCCTCCAAGGACCCTTTCATACCTAATTTCATAGAATTATGTAATGGTGAGCCATAACCAATTTTCTTGCTCACCTCTCACCTAAATTCAAAGCCCCTATTGAACCAACACCACTTAATACAGAAGCACAAAAGAAATTAAACTCTGGATTACAATGAAACAAATGAAAAACCAATAGGTATTTATAAAGAACATTGATGAAATGATCAGCAATGCTTCAATTATCACATAGAGTGAGCAAATGATTATTTGGTGATGTGAATTCCACCATTTCTAGTTTCCAAGCTCATGGAAATTGATGTACTATTCATTATGATTGCCTAGATATAACCTCTCACACACATGGAAATCAGGGTTATATCCATCAAAGAGCTTGTGTCATTAATACATGTTATTTGTAGAGCTCAATTAGCTATCACATGGTTGATTCAATATTTTGAATTAGGGTCATTGATGCACATGCGAGTTAGAATTTTGAACAACTCAGATCGGTTCAAATATCTTTGGAAACTCCATGTCATCATACAGCAGGCCCATCGACCAATAATACACACCCCGATCAAAATACCCACATGTCACTTTGTGCCACCAAATGAATCCACATGTCATTTGTCTACATACTTTGCACTACCTTTAATACCATTATTTTAATCATGTGTGGTTGGTGAGGAACAACCACAATTAATCCTCATTATTGCATGGCAGTTGTTGATTTGAAATCATTTATTAAGGCTCCTAGCGAATTCGAACTAGGCCCCATCACCATACACGACAAGTGGTGACATCTCACACACCTCACCACACTTTAATGATGTCATTGAAAACTCCTACGAGGCCAACGAGAAATGGTCAGGATCAAATCCCATCAATCTAACAGTCCATAAATCTGCACAAGCCACAATTCTATTTATAAAAGGGGGTTGACCTAGGATAATGGGGGGAACCCTTAAACCATAATTTTTTTAGACATAAGCCTAAAAATTAGAAAATTACCAACCCGACATTAGGCATAAATTAATATTAATTCCCAACATGGAAAAGACCGATGAGCTAGGTAAAGGCACCGGTTTATGCATTAAACAAAAATATTTATTGATGACTTAAGCAATTGGATATACAGAGCAACATGTCAACATAAAAATATAACATGAGGGCTTAAAATATGTGAAATTTTTAATCAAAGGAAATAAAACCCTAAACCCTATAAATTTGACCCCTAAGCACAAAGGGCAATAACTAGACAAATATTCCATAGAACCAGCCAAGATTTGCAATAAAATTAAAAGCTCTATTAGTGGCTTCGACTAGGGATGTATGCCCCTTGTGGGCATAGAAAGAATACAAACCTCTAGGAGGAAAACCAAATAGATAATCAATGGGTGCCCTAAAAATTGCTCCATTATGCTACGGTATAACTCATGTTCAAACTTCATTTGGTGGCCCCAGGACCCCAAAAAGAAATATCAATATTTACCTCTATCAAAAAAAAATTCTCTATTTTTTGAAGTAGGCCAAGTCTGAAAACACTGTCATGGACTACCCACAAACTAGCTTGGTCAATGACATGTCCAACTATATCACTGTGCTTTCCAATGTCACCATCAATTTTGTCAAACTGCAATCTGCAATTAGACACTAACTAAAATTCATAACCATTGTGACATTTTACCTTGGCCACCTCACTCTCATGCTCCACTAGGTGCTCACTCACTTCATTTAATAAATAGAAGAATTCATAGTCATTTTGGTATTTCAAAACACAAATTTTGACATCCAAATCAGTTTGCACCTCAAACTAAAAACTCTCATAAGCAACTTGTTGTGTGTCATGCAAATCACCTTTGAATATTTCAAAGATAAAATATGCATATTCAAGTGCATCCTTAAATGGATCACTGGAACATGGGAACATTTTTTGACATTTCAGTTCAAGTACGTCAAAACATACCTTAGTATAATGGAAACTAGGATTATATGCATCATTAACATTTAGGGAATGAGTAGATGCATTCATCTTAGGTTTGAGAACATATTCTGATGCATTATTCTCATCATCATTCAACTCGATAGGAAATACCTCAAGAGCAAGTTCAAGAAATGCAACATCAATAGGAGAATTATGAAGACACTCATGTGTATTGGTAACCTTATGTGCAGTATCAATTGATATATGTGCTAACTCAAAAGTGAAAGACTCATTGCTAGTTGAAAAATCCTTATTAGCAATAGAACTAGAATCTTCACTTTCTTTCACATCAATGCTTTTCACATGTGGTGACAACATCTCCATGTGCACACTTTGAAAGTCAAGAACATCAAACAAGAAACATTTGTACTCAATTTTTCACTCACCAATAGGAGATTCACCATCATTTTCCTTTCTTGGCTTCCCCACACATGGATCAATAATTTTTGTAGTATCAACACAGCCTGAAGCTTTATTGTCATATGAATCACCCAACCCTTCAATGGTATCACTGGGTAATAATTTTGATTCAAGATCCACATATATGTTACAATGTGCCACTTGATCATTCCAAAATGAATCCAATATTTCATCATCATGCTCTTCATGTATCACAAACATTTCGATCTTTGCTTCATACAAGAAATCATGAAGAGAAGGAGCATACACACACTCATCAAAATATTCATCATATTCAACATTATGTTTTGAATCAACATATTTATCATACACATATTTTTATTCAAACTCTGCCTCACTCACACAATGAACATGCTTCATTGATGGAAAACTGGGAGTACACTCCAGGTATTCACCACATGTAATTTTTTCCTTCATTTGTGGACAAGTGACATCATGAACTTCTTTATCATTGCATTCCTCAAGTGAGGAACATATTTCCATATTATTCTCAGAAAATAAATCACAATCATCCTCAATATGATTTTTATCACAAGAAGAGATATCAATATACAAACCATGTTCAATATTTTTAGAGTGAAAACTTGAAATAGCATTTTCAGGACCATAATCATTGGTTTGCAATAAAATTCCAGTAATACCACATGGAATATCATTTAGCCTTTCATTATCATTTGATATATCACAAGAAAATAATTCTTGCATAGTTACTTCATTATCATCCCATGTATCCTCTTCTTTATCATTTTTGTGTTGCTCAATATATGTGTTGCTTGTGAGTTGACTACAATGCTCATCTTCTAACATATTCTTTTCACTTTTTTGCACTGTCATTTGATTCTTGTCATAAGGATAACTGATGTCACCCCCTTCAGAATTCACATCTTGTGAATAATCATATTTGTCTTATTCTATAATCTCTATCCAATGGGATATTTGGTCAAAACTATGGGGTTTCAAATCTTTTGGCAATGTACTCAACCGGGAGTCATAAGTCTCACAAAAAAAATCAATGCATACAGAATCCTCTGGTGTGAAATCTTTGGGGATTTCTATCAAAGCATCCAAAAAACTTAGAAACAATTTATATGGTCATTATCCCTCGTGTCTCTTCAATTCACACAATTCTTTCACAAAATAATTTTGATCATCATTACTCAAATCTTGTTGATATTTAACTTGGAAATCACTATGATCTTCATATTTTGAAGATGGAAATACCATAGAAGAAGGATCATTTTCATCTTGAAAATCATTTCCAATATCTGATCCTTGAATTCAATTTGCATGAGGTGTCTTAGGATAATCAACACTTGTAGCCAGATACCCTTTCATCATTAAGTATTTCAGATTGTTCTCAATATCCATGGAATTTTGACATGCTAAATGTAATGTTGCAGGCTCCTTATCTCTTAATAAGAAACTCATCTTCTTTCCAAATCAGCCCAAATACATGACCAAACATTCAACATAATTTGGTCTTATGTTTTCTGGAATTTCCCTTATTGCTTTTGCAAATCAGAGATTAAAACTAGGTACTAACTCATCCTCGTTCTATGGATCTCCATAAAGTTTTTTCTTACCACACTTGGATTTACCCTTTCACCAAATTTCTCAACAAAGGATATCATAAACTGATCCCATGAAGCAATATAATATGTTGGTAAATATGAGAACCAATCCTTGGCATCATCCTTCAAGGATTGAACAAAGAGCTTCATGACAACATCCTCATGATTCACTTCATAATGCCCCATCACATCCATGAATGCTTACAAATTTTTAGAGGTTGATTATGAACTCTGCCCTATGAATTTAGGTAAACATTTCCTAACATTCTTAGGAATTAGGTTCGGGAAACCTTTTATACCACTAAAAACCAATGGCATATACCTCTCAATAGAAAAATTCCTTTGAGGGCTTGGCAATTTTTTTTTGCCCTGCATACTTATACTTGATATTTCATAGGAAAACCCTCTTGTATCCATATTCAATCATTATCAACTTCATACATGGTTTTCAATTGCATCATTTACTAATTCAATCATGATCATAGAATATAGATTAAAACATTATGCCTTAAATATTTCTTAGAGGCATAATTCAAAAGGAAGCATACTTCTCAAATCATTACAGATATTATTTATCAAAAGAATTGAAATAACTACTATTACTCCCTATCTTAATGCAATTTCATCAAATAGGGAACCATTTATCATCTCCAGCCTTGAAAATTTTGTCATAAACCTTTTCAAACAAATTAATGCTTTCTTCAGACTTATAAGAATAACTGGAAACCTTGTAGCAGTTGTTAACTTTTCTTCCCAACTACAGATTCTGCCAATCTGGAAGTCTTCTTCATAATTCAACTGGTTCTTTAGATAGAGTCACCACCTCCTTTTTAGAGGACTAAACTTCAAAGAGACATGAATTTACTTCAAAAGTAAATCTCGTTCTAGGTCTTCTTTAATAGAAGAGTCACACTCAAGTTCTTTGAGATTGTGCTGCAACAAAACCTCTTCTAGGTCCAGAACTTTTCAACATTTGAATCAAAAGTTCAGATCCACCAAATACTTGATTGTGTGATACGACCATCTACGTCTAGGATTCCTTTTTATTTAAATTTCTCAGAAGTTATCCCCAATGGAGTTTTCACTTTTTTGGTTATTTTTAATGTCCCAACTAAGCTCTTAAACTCTCTAAGAGGTAGCCAATCTCTATGTTCAAGAATTGTCAAAATTTAGTGGCCAACTGATAGGTAAAGCTTCTCAAGTCCTTACACTTACTCTTTAGGCTTTGTGAGACCAGGGAGGGTGTTCCTATTTGTGTTCATGTTATATTTCCTACCCCAAGAACACTTCACACACAGATAAATTCCTACCAAGTGTAAATAGACATTATTCACTGAAGGCTTGGCAGACCATTGAGTAAACAATCACCTAATGCTAGGAATGCATGTGTTATGTGAGATTTGCATCTCATAATGGATTGAATT
The DNA here is from genome assembly GCA_007115665.2 of Sequoiadendron giganteum. Lineage (NCBI taxonomy): Eukaryota > Viridiplantae > Streptophyta > Pinopsida > Cupressales > Cupressaceae > Sequoiadendron > Sequoiadendron giganteum. Next base: position 240,428,776 of record CM021101.1, read on the forward strand.
TGAATTTTATAATGTTTTGAACTTGAATCCACATGCAAGGGGTTTCTAATTTGAGTTATTTAACAAAACCTAAATTAATTAACCAGTGCCTCATTAAATTGGGTAAGAGTCACATAAAATTTAACCCTAATATTAGTGAATGATTCTCACAATGCCATAAGACTTCTCAACATCCAAAAAGACACACCTTATCAGATCCTTAGCGGATTATCACAGACCTACAATCCATTTTCAAGCATTTTATTAACTCATTAAGTTAAAGAAATAAAGTGAATCATACATTTAAATATACCATTGAAGATAAATTAAAGAACTGTTGATAATTTCATTCATGATCTGTCATAACACACATAAGAGAGAAATTGCCCTGAATTTTTTAGATTTATTTTGATACCAGTAATTACATAAAACATATTATGAATATTTCATGTACATACCCTACCCAGAACGATTTACTAGCAAAGTCATCCTAAATTTTGCATTGTATGCATTCAGTGTACACCTAGACTTTAGGATTCAAATATCTAACCTCAAAAATGAGCCTTACAATCTCCTTTATAGAACAGGAGAGTGACAAGCTTCAAGCTCATTTCCATTACATTTGAATAAAATTTCATTTCAAAAATGAAATTTCATCTGCATTTTACAATTCCCCACAATTGGAAGCAATCATTCAGTAAACAAGGGAATCAAAACGGTTACAACCATTGTAACTAGTTGGTACCACCAAACTACAACAAAATACCATTAAGGCCTTTTCACATTCATCCATGTCACACCCAAAAAGACACAACATTAGAACAAAAAGGAGAAACCAACAAACCACATCAACTCCCAAAACTAGAACTAGCACCATGACCACGATACAAATGATTGCTTCGTGTTTTCACCTTAGGGAGTGGAAAAAACACCACCTTATCTTTTTCAAACCTCTTCTTAATACCAAGAAAATAACCAACACACAATGGCACTGTGGAAATTGGGGTTGTCATGAGGAGCTCTTCATCAACACCGACCAACTCAGTCAATGCAATGAGGTAAATGTGATAGTCTGAGTCAGTATGGGAACTATCGCTATCAGAGCCGCTAGTGATCTCAATGGGTGAATCATGTTTTCCCAAAGAACCTTGATGAAATTCTAGCTTGGCCATTAATCCTTTACCATGCTCCATAGACTGCTTCTCCCGCTCATACCCTGCGACCTCCACATTTGCAAATTTACCCTTAGGCCAAGGACTACTCCTAGTAAGGCCTAGGAGGGACTTGCTATCTTCTTCTTGGGATTCAAAAACACCTAGAGTAGTTCTTTATTCACATTGTCTCATCTCCTCTTGAGACCCTTTCGTACCCGATCTCACAGACCTACATAATGGTGAGCCAGAAGCAATTTTCTTGCTCATCTCTCACTTGAATTCAAAGCTCCTGCAAAAGAAACACCACTTAATATAGAAGAACAAAAGAAATTAAACGTTGGATTGCAATGAAACAAATGAAAGACCAACAAGTATTTATAAATTAAATTGATGAAATGATCATCAATTCTTCAAATATTGCACATAGTGAGAAAATGATTATTTTTTGACATGAATTCCACCATTGCTAGTTTTTAGGCTCATGGAAATTGGTGTACTATTCATTATGATTTCCTAGATATAACCTCTTGCACACATGGAAATCAAGTTGATATCCATCAAAGAGCCTACACCATTAATACATGTTATTTGCAGAGCTCAATTAGCTATCACATGGCTGATTCAATATTTTGAACTAGTGCCATTGATGCACAAGAGAGTTGGCATTTTGAATGACTTGGATTGGTTCAAATACCTTTGAAAACTCCACATCATCATACAACAGGCCCATAAACCAATAATGTATGCCCCAATCAGAATACCCACATGTCACTTTGTGCCACCAAATGAATCCACATGTCATCTATCCACACACCTCGTAGTACCTTTAAGACCATTATTTTAATCATGCACGGTTGGTGAGGAATGGCCACAATTAATCCTAATTATTAGATGCCAACCATTGATTTGAAATCTTTTATTAAGGTCGTTGGCGAATTCGGACTGAGCCCCATCACTGTACATGACAAGTGGTGACATCTAGCAAACCTCGCCACACTTTAATGACATCATCAAAAACTCCTACGAGGCTAGCGAGAAACGGTCAGGATCAAATCCAATCAATTTGACGGTCCATAAACCTACACAAGCCAAAATGTTATTTATAAAAGGGGGCCGACCTAGGCTAATGAGGGGGGAATCCTTAAGGAATAATTTTTTTAGACGTAAGCCTAAAACTCAAAAAATTACCAACCCAAACATTAGGAAAAAATTAATATTAATTACCAGCACGGGAAAGATCGACGGGCTAGGTAAAGGGGCCAGTTTATGCATGACACAAAAGGCTTTATTGATGACTTAAGCGACCAGATACCCAGAGCAAGAGGTCAACATAAAAATATAACATGTAAAATATGTGAAAGTTTTAATTAAAGGAAATAAAACCCTAAACCCTAGCAATTTGACCCCTATGCACAAAGGGCAATAACCAAACAAATCTTCCATAGAACTAGCCAAGATTTGCAAGAAAATTAAAATCTCTATCAAATAGGAATCTACAACTTGTGTACCATCTGATCTACCTCAAGTGGTTAATCTTTTCACTAAGGAACTAGAGCTCAAATACCAATTGTTTGAAATGCACAATACAATTGAGAGGGGGGTGAATTAGTTGTAAGAAATCCTATCTTCACTTAAACTTAATCAATTCTACTTTAACCTTAATCTTTTACTAAGTATGAACATGAAATGAAAATTTAAAAAAACACTAAAGAAACCTAATTTACGTGGAAAACCCAATGAGGGAAAAACCACAGTGAGAATTAACTCACAATATAGTAGTAATGCAATACTGGATATAAAGGCTCACTACCTAGATTAAGGGCTCACTGCCTTAAGAAGGACTCACTATCCAGAAAGAGGATCACTTCCTATAGAAAATGAAAAGAGATAAATAAAGATCCACCACAAGGGTTCCACACACTTTGCAACTTGATTAGAATATTGTAGATATCATCAACTCACTGATTTCAGGAATCTAACATAATAAAGTATTATTGCCTCAATTCGCTCTTATACACTTTTATTTTCGCACATGTTCACACACTTCTCTTGCTTGTATCGAGTGATGGATGGATATCTAATTTTCTACAACTTGACTTTATTTTATACCATCTTCAACCCTAAAAACATTCTTGAAGGTTGGCTATACAATTTCATTTACAAATTCAAACTAGGTCAGCTACTCAACATTTCCATGATGGATAAGAATGAGAGAGGACCCATTGAATATTTAATTTAGGACCCAAAAAACACTTTGGATCAATCACAGGCTTCCTCAAATTGATGCAAAACTTAGTGTAATGTGTAGACATTAGGTTGGCCAAACCTAATTAAAACACCAATGATCTTTGAAGTACACACATCTCCAACAAGATGATCACATGTGGATCATTCAACACAGCTCACTAGACATATTTCCATCTTTGAGAATACTTTAGATACATCTATAGAAAATACAACAAACTTCATTCACAGAGAACTCTTCAACAGTCCAACCAGACCAACCAACAAAACATAAGAGCTCTGGAGTAGGTCTTCTGAGGTGCCAAATCACAAGAAATTTTGTCAGAACATAGAAACCATCAAAAAGAGTCATCTCCCAGATCCTCAAGATCTAAAACCAAATATCATAAGACTATGAAGAAAAAAAAATCTCCCAATCCACAAACAAATAGTTCTACCAAACCAATTCACACACTAGTGAACATATATTTTACTCTCCATCGATCCAAAAGATAAAACTTGGGATATATTATCCATTGAAGCTCATGAACACACTTACAAATTTACACAAGAATAGGATCAACATAGGATAAATTCAAAGCACAATACTGATGAACACCAATATCATACTTCAACACTGCCTTCGTTATTTCTTAAATTTTCTTGAAAGAACTTGGAAAAAACACATCTACAACTTCATAAATATAGCTCCATGTATTCTAATCACTTCTACAGTATCTCAACTATACAAATACCATCTGAAAAAACTTGAACTATGTTGACATCAATGACAATATTAAGGACAACACTACCAAAAACATCCATACTTGCAACAAGGAGATAATACCATGATGATATATTAAGATGAGGATTATAAGTAATGTTATTGGTAGAGATATTTTATTGATGGTCTCCATTATGTTGTATTCTCTCTCCTATCATTCTTGAGGAAGTATGTGTTGCTATAAGGAATATTTGGTATCTACAACTTGGTGAAAGTTTATTTTTTAGGTAGATTCTTCGAAGTTTGTTTGGGAGAATGAATCAAATTCATCCATTGTTGAATATATGGTCTTGTGTTTTGGGATTTAGTTTTTGTGTTATGTGGATTTTTCACTTCTATCTTTTCTAGTCACCAGTGTTGTTGAGGATGTTTTTGGTAATTGCAGTGAGTTGGTAGTTTTTGTTGATTGTCTTAATTGGTCCTTGGAAAAAATACTCCACATTTCTCCACATTGGTGTTACTACTCCCATGGCTTGGTGGATGTTCTCTTAGTTCTTGTACAGTTTCTAAGCTCCATTTTCATGTGTTGATGTTGTTTGCAAGTTGTTTTATTAATGTTTCATCTCTTTTTTATACATTTTGTGCTTTTGGATGAACTACTTTGTATCTATCTAGATTTTGGTGGATGTATTTGACATGTAAGGGTGAAATAAGTGTCTAGAAGTGTTTTTTGGATATTCATGGAACATCTCTTTGTGGATTGCACATCAATTTTTGATCCCTTTGGTGTTGCATATTGTGTTGAGTTGGTTTTCTAGGAAATTTGTGGATATCTAGGTGATAAGGCTTGCTATCTTGTTTGCGCTATGTTCTTGTGGGTCTGAGATAGCATATGAAGTTATGTTAAGATGTATTTGGGTCCTAAACTATCTTATTGAGAACAACATTGAGTAAATTCAATTGCAAGTGTGTTTTTGGGTTGACTAGTATTGTGCTACATGTATCATCTAAATGTTTCCTTTATTTATGACTTGGGTTGATGTAAACCAACATATGTTTTTTTTGGGATCATATTGGAATATGTAATAATATTTTTTGATCCTCTTTATCTTCTAGATAGGACCACATTATGTTTTTGTGGCCAACTTGTTGAAATTATTATTTGTATTATTTTTTGGCTGACCTAATTGATGTTTTGAGATATTTTGGAGGATATAAATGAAATAACATTTCAATTGCAATAATTTTGGGTGTGGTGATGTGTGAGCATGGAATGAAGTAGTGTGTTGTGAAAAAGAGAAGAGAAATGAGCTTTAATTCCTTAATCAATAGAGTGTACTATTAATATATGTTGTAATTCCTAATTCTTCATGTATCTTACTCTGAAATAGTGAATCTCATTAGGTCCTTATAATTTTTATTTTTCTGTGGGCTTGTGTGCCTCAATACTGCAAGTCCCTTGTATCTTACCCTAAGGTTGTGAGCCTTCAAATTGTAATTTAGTAAGCAGTAAACTTATATATTGAGAGATTTATCTTCATGGTTTTTCCCCGATAGGTTTTCCACATAAATTTGATGTTATCTTGTGTATGTGTGTTCATTTCTTTATATTTCATTACTACTAATTATATTGAGTGATTTTTATCTATAAATAAGTCATTGATCTTGCTAAGAGTTTGAATTTGTATATTACTGAAGGGTTTATGATTTAGAAGGGTTTAAGTTTTTGAAGATATTGATTCACCCCCCTCTTAGTATTCGAGTGTGTTCAAAAATATCTCCACACCTTGTAATCCTTTAACCCTCCACACTCAGACAAAATATTAGGCATAATGTCATATTTAAGATCATCAAAAAATTCCAAGGATTTCTCCATGGAAAGTTGATAACTCTCATGAAAAATCATTCTATCCTCAATGGAATTTTAATTCTCGGATATAACCTCTAATTCAATTGGAGAATTTATATCAAAATTTTCTCTTTCCATCATCTTATCTATCAGTTTCCTTCTTGGAAACCAAGTTCCTTGGATGCTCTAGAGTCTAGATTTTAACGAAATATGAACAATATGAGTAGTGTTTATTGCATTTTACCTATTAATTGTATCCTCTAAATGGTTTAAAATTCATGATAGCCTATGGAAAAAAATGATATCAAAAACTTCCATGATTTTTCCCTTATTATCCATCCTAGCTTTCTTTTCTACCTCTTTTATCTTAGTCAAATCCCTTTTCAAATTATTCAATTCCACATTTAGGGCTTCCTTTTCTTGGTCATCTTTATTTTCAACCCCAAATTGGGGTGGTGGTAGAAATATAATAGCAAAATTTACTTTCTCTTGCAACTTAAAATTTTGAGCATTTAACTTAGCTAGGTATGCCTCCAATTCCTTTACTACTGCTTTTGTAAACATAGTCATGTTTACAATCAATATTGTTACCTACAAAGAACTTGTATCACTTAATGTTCTAACAATCAAACTTCCACTCAATCACTAGTATCATCAATGACTCTAGGTTTATTGATCTCAAGGAAAAATCAACCGAATGGCCAAGGTATCGTGCCTTGGGTTAAAGCCTAAACCAAAATAGAGTACATCTGCTTGCTCATCTTTTGAAAAAATATGATCACTCCCTTCTTTCTTTTATATAGTATCAAATATTATTGCAAATTATATATACCACCCTGCAAGGAGAAATCATCACAATTTTTTTTCTAATTCCCTACCCCTTTGAGGTGTCATGTTAGAAATTTCTATATCTACCTCTTTATAAAACTAGGCAATTAGTTCCTTCTTACTTTCCTTAGTGAGTTGTCACCCCTTTAATTATTTTATCTCTTTACCTTTATTCCTAAGGATGGAATCCTTGAATTCCTTTGTGGTGATAAATTTTTCATCCTGCATAAATTTAGAGCAAGCTAATACTCTTACATCATCTGCCACTTGATCTCTAGTCTCAAAATTTATAAGAACCATGTCATTGGATGACCTTTCAACCACAACTCTGGAAAGGGGATGCATTACTTGTACCATATTTCAATCATCTAAAAATTCATTAGGGTCAATAAGATAGTCCACAAAATACTCTGTAGTGGGAGCTACTTGCTATAGAGGTGTTACATTCTCAAGACTAGAATGTTCAATTATTTGTAAAGAAGGACTAGGTTTATCTGTTTGAGACAACCTTAAAGGAATATTTGCCAATAAATTGGTTGAATTGTCTAGAATTTTCATGATTCTAAGGATTGGATCATGAATATCTAAATGTGAAAATTTATAGGAGGGATCTATCCCTTTCCTTATTTCTTCTGTAATACCCCTCCGTTTTGCATTTTGGTTGAACAATGTTCTGTTCTCTTGTGTTGTACTTTCTATTTGTACCTTGACTATGGTACTTGGCTTCTTTTGGTCGCTATCTATAAAGCGACGTTAATGTAATCTTGGATGTGATGATATTTTAATATGATGTTATATTATGGCATGTTTTGGATTAAAAAAATGGATATTTGAATTAATGATGATTATGCTTTGAATTATATTAGCATGTTAGAATTGTCAGTTATTTGTAGTGTATTGGTGGAGGGGACGATATCGTATCACTCGCTTGCGAGTGCCCTACGATTTCGAGATTACCTCTTCACAGTGTGTATTTTATGTTGTTCATATTATATGTTGTGGTTGCTTGATTTTCAGGTTGACAGGTACAAGACATCAACTCCACCTAGTTTCACAGGTGAGAGCGTGTTCAATATCCAATAGTATTCGATTAGGAGATAGTAGCTAGGTTTTTGTGTCAGTCATCACCCTAGTCTTGTGTGTCGTCTGGTGTTGTCGGGTTGTACGGTTTTGATTATCGTTTCCCCTCTTCATTATTTAATTGCAAATTGAATTGGGTGATTTAAATGGCTTAATGCATTTAAGTTGATTGATTGATTTAATTTGAAATTATCTTTATTTTATTATTAATTTAATTTAATTAATAAATGATTTAATCATTGATTAAATCTATTTTATTAATTAATTAAATTTATGTTGATTAAATAAGTTGAGTCATCTATTTTGAAATTAATGTTATTTGGAAATTTGGAATTAAAATTGACAAATGATTTTTTTTTTTTTAAAAGTCAAATTTGATATTTGGAAATTCAAAAATTCAAAAATGAGATATTTTGCATTTCTGTTTTCAGAAATTGATTATAGTGGTTGAATGAGATATTTTTGCAATTTTCATTATTATTGATTTTTTTCTTCAATTTTGGGATCATGAAATTTTGTTTGAAAAAGTTGGAATTAGAAAGAGGAAGGATTTTTTTCATTTTTGTGGGTTTGGGTAAATAGCTCAAGGAATCTGTGGAGCTCAAAAGGGGTTCAAGGTATCATCAAGATCTTCATCAAGCTTAAAAAAAAATCAGGTTTTCTTGTATTAAATTAGTTTCATTTTGGAAAAGAATCACAATTTTATATGTTGTTAAAAATATTTAAGTTTGGTTGATTTGCAAGTATGAACTCATCTCAATCTGGTTTCAAAATTGAGAAAATTTTAATTCGAAATGGGGTTCTTCAAAAATAATAGTGTTCTTGATTTTAAAATGATCATTTTATGTTTGGTTTCTCAATTAATTTTAGAAATTCCTCTTGAAGATATAAAATATATATACTTATGTATATATATATATTTATTGTATATATAATTATGACGTTATTGGCTTTGTTTTGGAATTAAAAGCATTATTTCATTCTTTTTTAAAACCCGGTTTTATTTTTTTGTTGTTTAAAATTTCGGATTAAAAATCTGCAGTCATGGGTTTTATTTAAAATTATTATTATTATTATTTAAATTATGTTGGGAGGCGGCACTGGGGGCTCACCTCCCCACCGTGCCCCCCATGGGAGGCACGTGGGGAGGGAGTCATTCCCAGTGAAGCTCTCCCACCTTCTGCACAGGCGTTGTGGACACAACCGCCACCAACAATGGTGGCCGACTGTGCCCACAACCACCGCCGGTGCCCAAATGAGTCTGCCACCCAAACCCTTGATGTGTGGCACCTAGTGAATGGTGCGTGGCCCGCAAACCAAAGCGACCACCCAGATTTCATCTTTTCCTTTTTTAAAATAAAATATATATATATATATTTTAATATTATGATATGCATAATTTTTATATTATTATATTATAATATTAAGATAAATATTAATATTTATATATTTGTTTTTTTGGCATAATATATTTAATATTAATATTATATTACGGTATTAATATATTAATATGTATTATTTAAGAATAATATGTATTAATTATTAATATTATATTGTATAATATTATAATATTATATAGATAATTTGTTTCTCTAATTAAATGGGCATATGTATAGTTGTGATGAAATATTTAACATGCATAGAAATTTATTGTTTTTCTAATGACATGTATTTAAATGGTGTTTTTACTTATGGCATGATTTAATCGGTTTGAACTAATCTAAACATGGTAATTTTAACTATGTCAGCGTCCCCTTTTAAAATGATATTTCAAAGGAGGTTTAGTTTTGGAATTTAAATGACTATTATATTGAAAGAAACAATACTTATTTTAAAGCAATGTATCTTACCTTGTGGAAATTAACTAGTTAATGTATCGTTAATTTAAATGCAAGTAAGGAAATTGGATTATTAGTGTTAATTTCTCTCTTACTTGAAAAGATGTATTTAATTCAGTTTTATTAACGCAATAAAATCCTAAATGTTAGCATGAGGACATGGATTTAGAATATCCAAAGCAGATTTAATTCTTGTTTGACTTTTATCTGATTATTGTCATCATTTGGAAATTGAGTCTTTACATTGGACAAGGCTTCCAGTTGAGTTTTCCATTTAGTGGTTGTCGTTTCTTATGTCAACCTGTTTTGTATTCCTTGGGTGGTGCATGTGAAGTTATCTATTTCTACTCCGTTTCTATGAATGAGTATGTTTGTATCTCCTTGGTTTAGGAGTAGATTATGGGATCTGTGTCTCCTTATAAGGAGTGACCTTATTTTGTGGTTAGTGCCTCCTATGTTGGAGTGGTTTTATCTTTATCACCTCCTGAGAAAGGAGTGGATTTATTTATGCGTGTCTCCTTGTCAGGAGCGGTTAGGAGAATATTTGTTACCTTGTTACCTCCAGTGTTTGGAGAGGGTTTTGAACTTAGGTCGCCTCCTGAGAAAGGAGTGGCTATAATACCTTGTTTTTTGCACTTTGTACCCTTGATGTTTGGGTGTTATATGTGTGTTGTCAAATAGAAGAGTGGCTTCCATTTGGGGCCAGAGCCTGAAAGAGGTAAGATTGGGTAACCTTTGGAAGTGGTATAATTAAGTGATAACTAAATTAATATACTTAGAGTTTGGGTAGTACTTCACACTAAAAAAATAATTATCCCTCACACATAGATCCAAGTGCTCGATTAGGCTTGGGATGGGCGGGAAGGCCAGTAATGGCAAGGTCATCTATCTTGTTTGTACGAAAGGTATTTGATTCCACATTAGTAAGTATGAGGTCCAATGATCGGTTAGGGCCACCATCTTGATGATCAGTGTGGGTAACTCATGACGAGTTGTGCGATGACACTCTATCTAGGACAATAGTTAACCTTTAGTTTTGCTCTAGTAGGTATGAGGTCCAATGATCAGTTAGGGCCACCATCTTGACGAACAGTGTGGGTAACTCATGATGTGTTATGAGATGGCACTTTGGGTGACCATAGTTGGTACTTGTTTATTGTGGGTATGGTTTCCATGACATACCTAATGTGACCATGGTTGGTGTTTGATTATGTAGTATGGTTCTCGTATGATGCTTGTTCTGCTTTATTCGTGGAAGCAATGTGTTCATGTAGTGTTGTACTTATGTTGTACTTGCATGGTATTTGAGTTGTACTTATGTTGTTCCCGAGTTGTACTTTGGGATGTACTTGTGAGGTTCATGTGATTGGATGTTTCAATTTGGTTCAATTATGTTAGCTTGTGTCTAGAGGTAGATTGTCTTGACTAGGATTCTTGGCTACTATCTCCTAGCACGGGGGGTGGGCCTTTGGGTTCCACTTGGTTGGGTGGCATGCACCTAAATCTGTTGGGTTCATCTTCATGTTCGTGTGGACAAGACTTCCAGTTGGAGAGCTCATTGGTTTCAGTATCAGTTCTTGCCTTATTGCATTTCAGTTGCTTTCGTATTATTTTTACCCCTCAGTTGTTATCGAGGTGGAAGTTGTAATTGTAATCTCATTATGTTATTAGACTTACCTCATTCGGGGAATGAGAGATGTGATTGTAAATTTTAATTATGAATTAATGGAATGGAAAGTTATCTCTTTGCTTGATGTAAATCATTTCATTAGAATGTATGTACATAACTTATTGGTTAATTAATTGACATGGTTTAAATCATGTTTTTTGTTTAGGTTCTATTTAACCTCTATCCCGTAACCTTAGAGGATGTTGGATTTAGTTAGCGAACTTGCTTATTAATTATACTTTTAAAAAAAAAATTATTCTATTTAATTTGTTAAATGCAACTTCCTCTAGGGTTGCGTGGCGGGGCGTTACATCTTCGATAATCTAGATTTTCACTCATTTCTCCCTCCTTTTGGTAGCTCCTTCTATTGAGAAACAATTTCTTATCAGAACTTCAATTAGATCATGCTCATGAATGAATGAAAAAAACTTATATTTGGTCTTGAAATCATGAATGAAATGTTTAGAATCATTTTATTACCTTTTCTACTCTCATCCTATAGGGTAGTGACTTACTTAGAAGCAATTCCAATACCTCCCTAGTTGTTACTTGAAAATTTAAATCAATATGGAGGATAGAATTGCATGCTTCTTATAATTCCTAAAATGAGTCTTATTTGACTCATTTAATTTCTAAACAATCTCCAAGTATGCAATTCTGTCAGGAACAAAGTTGGATAGAATATGGGGTGCCACTAGGGATCCATAAACCTTGATTACTATAAAATCTAAGTAGAAAAACTATTCTCCCTAATTGTTATCAAATCCTAATTTAGGTTGGAGCTCTTTTAGCCTCAAAAAAATTTACTTCCTCTGAAAATCCCCAATCAAATCGAGCTAGCCCATACTTCTAAGAATATCTCTGACAAAATGTTCCTAAAAATGTTGTAGTTTGATGTGACAATTTTTGTCCCATATGTATGTCCATTCTTGTATTGGAGGAATTCTCTTTCGAGCATCAAAATATCTAATCTACAAATGAGATTACCAAATATTCCTTCCACTATACATAAAAATATTGCACAACAAAGAGTACTATTTTAAGTGAGCTATTATTTTATTTTATTTTATGGCACATAGGGCCTTATGCATCCCATCTGATATAAAAGCTACATAGTCATAGGGTTTGTTTATATCCCTACTCTAGATTTCAACTACTAATACCATCATATTTATTGACATTTTAGTTTTGCATTCCATGCTCAAGATTGGCACAAGGAAAAATATGTCTTCACAAAAATAGTCCTCAAATATGTCATAATTTAAAGGCTCCGATTCACCACTAGAAAACCTTTTCAATTCCCTATTTTTTCTCTTTTCCTAAAATTGGGCAACCATTTTACTCTATAACCGTTCCTTACCCTTTGATATTACCTAGTTAGTACCCCTAAATAAATGGGAAACCGAGCATTTTTGTTCAAGTTAAAAATATCCCATAATCATAATTGTTGGCAAGAGTTATCAAAGGAACACCCTTCCCACTAATAATAGTTCTATTTGTAGGGATATATTCCCTATCCACAACTCTAATTAGTTCAAAATTTATGAATAAATTAGGGAAAATAAAACTCCCTACCCCTAACCTCCAAATATTGAAAATTGGTTGGTGTGCTAGACATTTCTTGAAACAATACTTAAAAAGTTTATATCAATGGATAGGTATGATTGCATCTCTACAATAATATTTTTTTCCATTAAATAATCCTCAAAAATTCCTAAAACTTTACCAACTCTAGATCTATTTGAAGACCCTATAAATTTAACAATTATGTCATCATCTAGACCCCTCTTAACTCCTCTTGTAGTTCTAGCCATTTTTTTATAGGGTTAGGGTTTTGTAATTGTAGAATTAGGGCCTAGGGTTTTTGTGTAATTTTTTAAAATTCAAACTCAAATGTAAAAGATATGAGATTAATTACTTCTTATAATTTAGAATTCAACCTCTCAAACTAGAAATGACCCTTTTAATACATAAATATAACAAAGGAGTTCGAATCGACTTACTACTTTTAGCTCAATATAAACCCTTAAAATATCACAAAAACTTTTATTTGCGAGAAAATCACAAAAAATCATTCTACAAACTTTTCTTTATACTTTGAATCATTCAAGTGTATGAATTTGTGCCAATAAAATCAATGATTTGGTAGATATAGATTAAATCCACCATTAATTCCTTCAGATTCTTGATGACACGATTAGTGATAGTCATTTTTTATTTTTGAATTTTGACCATTAATTAGATGAAGATCAATAGATATCATGGATGTTCTAATATGCTTACATTTAATTGAAGATCTTTCTTTGTTACTAAGCACCTAAAATCATGCCATCATTTCGGGGCTTTGCAGAGACATAAGGAAATGACAAGTCACTTTTGTGAAGATGAAAACTCCTATGAGATCAAGAAAATAATAAAGAATGACATGTGGCATGATTTTAGGAGTTTACAAAATAAACAATAAGAACATAAATGCTCCCACAATATAAGAATCTTACAAAAAAAATGAAATGACTACTTATGGCTAACATGATGTGGTGATAGCTCAGCTTATTACCACAAACAAAATAATTTTTCAGGGATTTGTGAGAAGGAAATGTTGAGATCAAAAGCTTCCCCAAAGGTTACAACCAGTTTGATTAACTAAAAGCTGACATTTGGGGCTTACTAGGACCAATGTGGGACCATATTGTTGGTTTATCTTCAAATAACTAAAAATACCTTTAAAAGAATGTGCAATAACTAGAAATTAGGTTACTAGGAAAAGGGGGTTGGTAATATATGATTGAAAGGATATCGCTAGGAAAATTAAGCTAATAGGAACTAAAAAGGTTGGTTACTATCTAAAAAGAACCAAAGATAATAGAACTTATGATTTTATTGGCGGAAGACCCATACATGCTAGTGACAATGGGAAGTGAAATTTCATTTCACAAGTTCATGGGGAGATAATGGTAAAATTATAGGTGCTTACAAACTAAAGGGAATGCACAAAATAACACCATGTGTCAAGTGGGACTCGACAAAGCACAAGGGGTTAAGTGATATCTTAAAAGTGCATATAGGGAACAAGCTTAATTGATGCTTAGGTGAATGGGGAAATTTATAAAATAAATTGAGGGCCTTGAAGATGTAATTTAAGGGACCAAGTGACTTGGGGAGGTAGTCAACACAAGATTATAAAAAAAGTGTAGGGGTTCAACAAGGGTTTATGATATTTTAAAAACCCTAATTTAACTTTAGAGAAATCTTTACAAATATGACTATTATGTAAAATTTAAGATGTATTTGAATGGGATGAGAGCCAATTTTTGTAAAAATTACCACCAACTCCCTCAACTATGGATATACCTTCTAATATTCCTAGAATAGTAGAACTAGAAAATTCTCTTGGTTGCACTATTTTTGTCTGTTGTAATCTTCTCTTTTTAACTAGGAACTCATCAAATTCATTGTCTACTTTCTTTGTTTTTTCTTTCCTTTTCTTCCATTCATATTTATTAAATTATAAGGTAATTTATTATACTCAATACCATAACATATGCATTCAACTAGGTTTTACTATTTTCCAAGATGTGTTGATTGAGATCCTTTATTGAGGATACTTCCTATTCAAACCAATCAGGTTTTAGAAGAGGTTCATCAAAAACTCTAATTGTATTAAATTTCAATTCATCATCATTCACCTATTCAAGTACTATATTCATACCTAGTGTCTCCATATACTTTATATTTAATTTATAATAACTCTTTTTCTAACCTTCTAGTCATCTACACAATTCACCAAAAAATATTTTGTATATGAAACATGTTTGAGAGAAGATGAAACCCATTTCTCAATATTTGAAAAAGGACCATAATTTGGCCTTGGATCACTATATTACTATATTTTATAAAATTTTAGTTACATATATGATGCCTTGGCACAACTTATACTATAAAAATCATACCATCTGATAGTAATAGGAAATTACACTCATATGATCCATTTTCTTGGACTCCAGTAACTTACATGATTTAGTTAACTATCTTGAAATTTCTAATAAAATAATTTTATCTATAGGATATCTGAGATATTTGTATGGAGTATCTATAAAAACCTTAATTTTTATGTAACTTTTGGGAAATGGATAAACTAGCTACCATATTTGTCAACTACAACTTGAGCTTGATTAAATAGCCTCTTGGAATTATCTTTAGTGATTATTTATAATATAATTGTAGGTAATTTTCATAAATAAAAAACATTACCTACTTTTAATCACATGGTTCCTCTTATCTCCAAGAATAAAAATTTCAATTTTGTTGCTAAGGCATATACTAGATAAGAAGTCATGTAAAAAATTATGTTGACTTCAAAGTTGGCCAATTTTTCATGCAATTTATCCCTAATATTTTCTTCCTAGTGAAGCATGGTTTTCCTTCTACAATGGTCTCAACATAGAAGTTCATACATGAATCAAATGTAGTAGTAGTAGTAGGAAATACAATAATTATGCTCAACGAAATGATAATGTCCCTAATTTCTCGCTAGAAATCACTCCTATTTTTTTTTATCTTGGGAATATTGGAGAGTGATTTCTTGGGGTGCTCCATATATTGGTAGAGGGTACAATAGAAGTATAGAAGATTCAAAATCTACTACAATTGGTCATAGAAGGGTTGTAGAGGACAAGGTTGACTAGGCCTAATAGGAATATGTATATTTTAACAGGGTATACATCCCCAATATCATGCATATTTATATAATAGTATGATATTACAAGGACTAGGGGATAGTAAGTGGAAAGAAGTAGAAAAGAGAAAGATATATTTATATAGAATACCTTGTATTATATATTATAAAAAAAAAAGATAAATATATATATGAGATTATTGGTTAAGTTATATATTTGTGTTTAGTTTATGTATGATGCATGTTTTAACTTTGTTAAAGTACCAAATAATAATATTTTACTATTCTCCTACTATCATCACTAGGTATTAATACAACACTCAAAATTCTTAGGGCTAAAAAATTTAATTTGTGTTCCCAATTTTCTTGATAACATTGGTTCTATTGTCAGAAACCTAGTAAAGTAGTAGAGAAGAAATTAGAGAACTAAGTAAAACTTGTGGATAAAAGTAACACTTTAATATATCCACTACAAAGAAAATAAAAAAAATTAAAACCTATGATAGATTCCCTTAGGTTTAGCCTCGTGAGAGTGGGTTAGGTATTTATGGGATGGTAAATGGAAAGTGGGGGATCTTGAAAGAGATCACCATAAATATGTGACTACTCAAAGTAGGCCTATTATAAAATGACTAGTAAAATATCAAATAATTAACACCCATGGAAAATGGAGATTACAAGAGATTAAGAGAATTTATAGAGGAAATTTAGTTAACAAAATAATTGAACATGAAAGATAGAAGCGTGAAAGAAAAGTGAAAAAAAGGATTATCAAGAAAGGTACCATAGAAGAATAGATAATGTATAAAATATTGAGATAGACTATTCCAAGAAGGGTGCTATTGAACATGCCAAGGGGGTGCTTCTAAAATTAAATTAGAGTGTGTCAATGTGGGTGCTTCTAACAAAAATAATATAACTATATAAATTTCCAAAACAAGTAAATTCACATCTTGACAAAGTGGGAGAAATGGTAGTCTAGATTTAGTAGGAATCGTAAGAGATATGAGGTATCAAAAAAAAATGGGAGAAAATTTGTGGTAGCATTTAGGCCCTAATACTTCTAACCTTAACTTAGTCACCACATATGAAACCTGGCCTATCTAATATCTATATTATGCATGATGAGAATTTTTGGGAAATTAATAAAAAAATACAAATAAGTTATAAATTTTAAGTTTTGATGCAAACTACTCAGATCATTTGGCTATCAAAAGCATAACACAACTGAAAAGAAAAAGGTTTCTTTGAATAAAATAAGACTAGGTTCAACTTAAGAAATAAATTATCCTCAATAAATGATCACATGTATCTAACAAATTAAAATCATCCCCTAAGAAAGAGTGCCACTTTGAGGAGTTACACCTCCTAGACTAGGAGTTGTCCTCTATGCCATATAAGTCAAGTAGGATTTTACTATTAGATACAAGTAAAAATTTAAACCAAGAAGTAGAATAACAATAATAATTCATATAAGATTATGATACCATATTGGGAAAATAATACTTTAAAATTAAACTACATAGATATAAGTATAGAGAGACAAAATTTAAAAAGTAAAAATAAAAAGAAGGATCAATTACTAGTAAAAACCTACCACAAAGAAGAGAAGAAGCCTAAATCTAAAATGGACTCATTAATTAAACTACCATTTTTTTTTGGCAAAAACACTAATAAAGTTCCAAAAAGAAAATTGTTCTTGAGTTTATCTAGTAGATAAAAGGTACAACTAGGGATAATACTATAACTCAGATTTTTCGGAATTGTGGAAGATGTTAACTGCTGCACAAGATTAAACATCAATTCTAATCTAAATAAAACAACAAAGAATGATAAGTAAGCATGATTAATCTAAACTAATAAAACTAGAATGATCTCACCGAATATGCAAATACTTCCTCGATTTATCTCAATTGCCCTTCTCCATCTTGCTGTATTGTTATTCTTGCCCTCAGATATTTGTGTGTTTGAATGCAAGCATAACTTCGTAGAGTGTCTCAGCAAAATATCGAAGATTGTTTCTTCTCAAAAGTGTATAATGATTTTGGGAGAGGAATAATGATAATGATAGGCCATTTTATAGATTTTGTGTTTTCAAATGATCGGCTCAGATTGAAAGAGAGATCGATGGATGAGATTGATCAATGCCATGCAATGAGTTATGTGACAGATAGAACGCGAGTTAGAATGTGAGTTCAACTGCAGGTAAAGACTAATTTTAGAACATGAGTTAGAACATGATTTTCAATCTTCATCTTCAAAAAATAAAAGAAATAGACTTTGTATGCAAAAGCCAAAGTTAGAAGTTGGAGAATAAATGCATGATAAATGCAAACTTGAGTTAGTTAATTAAATAATGATATTTAATTAATAAATATAGATCATGCATATGAGTTGGAACTAGTTAATCGACTAGTTGTGATAGAGAGTTCTCTCATAGAGATAACTCGAGTCAGACGATAAGTGCATGTAAGAGATAACTGAATGTTAGAGGAATGTGACATAATTAATTAAATAATGAATTAAATGTTAATTTAATTCAACATTCGAAATATGAGACTTTTAATTAAATAAATAAAGTAATTTATTTAATTTGGCTATTGAAAAGGATAAAATGAATAATTAAATAATAAATATTTAATTATAGATGAAAAGGGGTTAAATGAATAATTAAATAAAGATATTTAATTATAGTTGGAAAAGTATGATAAAGGGGAATTAAATAATAAATTATTTAATTGATAGATAAAGGGGAAAGAATTAATTAGTTCACAACATAATTAAATAAATATGATTTATTTAATTAATTAAGTTGAATAAAGGATGATTATGAATTAATGAATTAATTAAAAAGGGTATTTAATTAATAGAGGAAATATGTGTTAGAAAGGCAATTAAATAAGTAACATTATTTAATCAAGACGACAGACTATAGAAAATTATGTTGAAATGTGTACTCGCAGGCCTAGACCAATTTTCGGTATCTACAGTTTGCCCCTGTTTGATACAATGTTGGTACAACGTTGTGTCAAAGAAAATATGCCCCGGTCATGCCCCTGTATGAAACAAGTTAGGGTATACCCCAGTGAAAGGGAGAATGACAAGGAGGTAGTGGTATGCCCCCTCGAGAGGATAGGTGGGTTTGAAGAACATGAATGTGCTCTCGAAATGGATAGATAATGGTGGCAAAGATGCAGAAAAGAAGAAATGTTAGCATGGATGATTTCAGAATGTTAGTAAGAAATAATTAATGTTGGTTAATTTGAGAAAAAGACATAATCTTCGATATATTGCCAAATACGCTATACTTGCTTGTTATCATCATTGGGTGGACATGACACAAATGGATGGTACACACTATGATATGAGATAGACCATAGTGTACAAAATCATCCATTTGCGAAAAACAAATAGTCGTAGACAAGGAGTGTCTTAACTCAGAATAAGGACAAGATACCCTAGTCGTTTGGTCAAGACAAACCACAGACAACAGACAAATAAAAGATGGGTCATGAGACGTCATTGCTCCTCTAAATCCTTGATAGGACATCCTTGAGGAAACTAGTAACATGATTCAAAAAGACAAAGTTTAAAAGACAATTGATAGAAAGCAACCAAAGAAAAAGAATCCTGAGACGTCGCTGCTTCTCTAAATCCTTCAAGGGACATCCTTGAGAAAGCTAGTAATAGGATCTTGCACAAATCGATAAAAAGATAAGACAAAATAAGATATAAAGTCATAAAGCCAAATAAATGTATTCGCCAAAACTTGATCTTGTGGGATTGTTTGATGTTGATGTTTGACATAGCGTAATGTGAGAGAATGACACATACCGCCTAAGACGTTGAGTCTGGTTTCGACTTGGTGACTTCTGTATAAGGCATGACAAAGCCTGGTTTCAGTAAGACACGTGTCATATAAGACATTGGAGTCTGATGACGTTGAGGTGACAAGCCACATGAGACTATGACAATTTGATGACATCTGTTGACAAGAAAGACATATCTTGCTAAGACATGGGTTGATCGCTTTGACAATGTGTTTGATATTGACTTGATGACAAGTTGAGTGTGTGCATGTAGACAGTGTATGACATGAGATGATACCTTAAACTATAATACACAACTTGTGTGATAGTGATTGTGAATGAACCCTATTGGACTGACCTAGTGTGGTCTCGGGAGCTCATCAATTGATTAGCCTTACCTACATTGTACATGCAGAGACCTCGTAGTTCGACACAACCAATGACTTTGAATATACAAAGAGTCATGATTTAAATGTGTGTGATACATGACAAACCTAGACTGACAGACCTAATGCCTCGAGGGCACATCGATTGATGGCCTTGCCTACGTCCCAGTCCCAGAGGCAACGTAGTTCGACTATGACTACGACTGACTTAACATGACTGACTTGATACTGTTTTGTTTTTGGTATTTTCTGACATGTTTTGATTTTTTTGGATTTTTGAAGTTTTCTAATGTTTTTTTGTTTTTTTCAGGACATTTTCTGATGGTGCGATGCTATGTACAAGGCATTCATGGAATAGAACAAGGATTTGCCCCTAGTCAGGAATAATACTTGCGAGATGGAATGGATCATATGACGGAATGGATGTTTAGATGTCAATCATTCCAAATGATGGATAGGACAACCATTTATTATGAGTGATGGTGAAAAAGTCTGATTAGAATGATGGTAGATGGAAGAGTGAGCTTGACTACACATGGCGCCTGTTTGCCAAGTTTTCACCATGGTACTTATCCATAGCACCACCGAAGTGGTTTTCACTAGTGGACAGATTTATTTCTCTTTACTGTTTTGATTTTCTCAATTTTTTTTAATTTTTTTTGGTGTTACAAAAATGCCTGTTTGCCAGGTTTTCATCAAGGTAACCATTTTTTTGTATTTTTCCAGATTAAGACACGGATTCTCAGAAGCTAAGCATAGAACCTCTTTAGATGTAGACTGTTGATAGGTGACAAAAGCAGATCTCCTTCAGGAGTAGATAGTTGGTATGCTCCTGACCCAAAGGCTTTTGTGACAATGTATGGCCCTAACCAGTTAGGCTCAAACTTTCCTGGTTTCTCTCGTTCAGCTTGGTTCTTCGGATTCTCCATTAATACTAGGTCACCAATGTCAAAATATCTATTGAGAACCTTCCTATTGTAGCTCCAACGAAGACGATTCTAATATGCTTGCAAATGATCTAATGCTTTCTGTCTTCATTCATCTAGTAATTCAAGCTCTTGTAGCCTAGAGACACGGTATTCTTCATCATCGACATGACCCTTTAAAGATACCCTTAGAGAAGGTATTTCGACCTCTATAGGTAAGATAGCTTCGGACCCGAATACGAGGGAAAATTGAGTGGCGCTGGTGGGAGTCCGGATGCTTGTGCGGTAAGCCCATAAGGCAGGATTAAGTTGTAGGTGCCAGTCATGACCAGCGCCATTGATAGTCTTTTTAAGGATTCTAACAATGGTTTTATTAGATGCCTCAGCTTGGCCATTACCTTGTGGGTAATACAGGGTGGAAAAATGATGCTTGATGTGGAATTCTTCACATAAATGGCGTACTTCTTGGTTCTTGAATGGGCGGCCATTATCTGTGATTATGGATTATGGTACACCATACCGACAAATGATATAGTTCAGAATAAACTTAGATATTTGGGTGCCAGTGATGTAGGTCATGGGAATGGCTTTAATCCACTTGGTGAAGTATTCGGTAGCGGTAATGATGAACTTGTGGTCGTTGGATGATGGTGGCTGTATCTTACCTATGAGGTCGAGTCCCCATTGGGTGAAAGGCCATGGTGAAGTAATCGATCGAAGCTCCTATGCTGGCGCTCTTATCAAGTCTCCATGTATTTGACATTGTCTACACGTCTTCACAAAGATGTATGAGTCTTTCTCCATAGTAGGCCAATAGTAACCTAGTCTCATAATCTTATGGGCTAAGGTTGGACCACTCGAATGGGATCCACATATACCCTCGTGCACTGCTCACAAAGTTGTTTGTGCTTCTTCAATGTCGAGACATCTCATTAGGGCATTGTCTAAGGTGCGTCTATAGAGGGTTTCTCCGATGATGGTATACTTGGCGGACTTACGAATGAAGGTTCGACGTTGGTTATTGGACAAGTCTTGAGGTAAGGTTATATTTGTTAGATAGTCGAATATTTCTTTATACCAAGGAGATGTAGGACCAACAATGGTACACACCATCATAGTATCGGGGATATCGTAAGCAAGGACCAACAGTTATTCAACCAGAAACTCAAACTTAGCCACGTTACTCGGAATATCCAACAAGGAACCCACAGTTGCCATAGCATCTGTAGGTCTATTCTGAATGTGTGGTATTTGTTGAAAAGTTATATCCTTGAAATATTGTTTGAAACTATCAGCCATTCTCTTGTAAGGGGCAAGCTTCTCATCCTTAGTTTCGCACTCATCATTTACCTATCGGATTACTAGTTGAGAGTCACCAAAGACATGTAGGCTCTTAATGTTCCATTGTGCTACCATTTTCAAGCCTGTCACTAAGGCTTCATATTCTGCTACATTGTTTGTACAAGGGAAAGCAATCCTGAATGATTTGGGAATGGTATCACCTTGAGATGTGACAAATAGGACACCAGCTCCTGAACCACGATTTGTATGTGACCCATCAAAGTATAGTTTCCAGTCGGTTTTAATGTCAATGTTGAATAGAAATTCATTTGGAAAATCTTCCACTAAGGGATGATCTACTTTTATAGGTGCATCAACTAACTGATCTGCAATCACCTGTCCTTTTATAGCCTTCCTCTCGACATACTCAATGTCATACTCACTAAGTGTCATGACCCATTTAGCCAATCGACCTGTTAAAGCTGCCTTACTTAGAAGGTATTTGAGTGGATCAATTTTTGCAATTAACACTGTTTGTCGATTGAGCATGTAGTGCTGAAGTTTCTGGGTAGCAAAAACTACCACAAGATAGGCACATTCTATGTTGCTGTAATTCAATTCATAGCCCACTAAGGTACGACTGATGTAATAGACCGCTCTCTCATGACCTTGATCATCTTTTTGTGTGAGAAGAGCCCCTAATGCCGACTGAGTTGCTGAAATATATAAGATCAAAGGCTTTCCTTCTGTAGGTGGCATTAAGACTAGTGGAGTTAGCAAATAGTCCTTGATTTGTTGGAATGCTTCCTGGCATTTAAGCATCCACACAAATGGTACTCCTTTCTTGAGTAGATGTTGAAATAGATGAATCTTATCTGCCAGTTGTACTATGAATCGCCTAATTGACTGTAGTCTTCCTTGTAGAGTTCTGAGTTGTCCTATGCTGACTAGAGGAGGAATTTCTATGATAGCTCTTACCTTCTCTGGATCTACTTCAATGCCTCTTCAAGAGATGATATACCCTAACAGTTTCCCCGATTTGACTCCAAAGACACACTTCTTCGGATTCAGCCTGACATTGTAGTTCTCTAGCTATTGGAATATCTTATTTAAAACCTTTAAGTGAGCTTCTCTTGTTTCTGATTTTTCTATAATGTCATCGACATAATCTTCCATGAGAATGTGTACAAAGTCATGGAAAATTGTAGTCATTGCGCGTTGATAAGTAGCTCCTGCGTTCTTAAGCCCAAAAGGCATAATGTTCCAATAGTATGTGCCCCATGGACACGTGAAAGCTATCTTATATTGGTCTTCAGTTGCTATTTTAATCTGGTTGTATCCCGAAAAACCATCCATGAGGGATAGCATTTCATACCCCGCTATAAGATCCACTATTATATCTATATTCGGCAAAGGGAAGTCATCCTTAGGACACGCCTTGTTGATGTCTCTAAATTCTATGCAAATTTGAATGCCCCTAGTTGGTTTAGTCACAGGTACAAGATTCGATATCCAATCTGCATAGTCTATTATCCTTATGAATCCTACATCCAAGAGTTTCTTTAGTTCTGTCTTGACCAATAGAGCAATCTGTGGGTGCATTTTTCTTAACTTTTGTTTGACTGGTTTGATGCATGGTTGCAATGGTAAATGGTGCAATATTAGATCTGGATCTAGCCCAGGCATGTCAGCATACGACCATGCAAAGTTTATCTGTCTCTTTTGGAAGAAGTCCTTAAACTCAGGTTTTTCTGTCTCTGTTAAAGAAGCTGCAAAATATACCATCTTTGGATTCTCTTCTATACCTATGTTGACTGCAATTGATTCTTCTACTAGCATCGGTGAATTTTCTTGTTCAACGGGGAGAATATTTAAACCTCTATCCTTGGGTGCCTCAGGGAGGTTTTCGCCCTTGGATACGTCCTTTATTTTGACTTTTTCTTCATCCAAAGGTGCCTTTCAGTTTTCACCTAGGGACTCATTATTGTTCTTTTCATTGTCTTTTTTCTTTTTATCCTCATTTTTGCGACTAGAGGTGTAAATAGACTCCCCAAAATATGGTTTATCGTCCAAGTCTATGGTAAAACCAGCTTTATGATCCCCTCTTGGTATGCCTTCTCGAAGTCTCATGAACTTAGCAATTGCTTCGTCGTTCTCAAATGTGTCTAAGATAAGTGTACCTTGTTGATCCCAGTCTATAAGTTCAGGATATATGAGGGGCATGTCATCATCAGAGTTTTTAAAGGTAGCCGCTAATAGGGTGAATAGTGAATGGTTGACATGGTCGCAGAAGTTCTGGACTAACTCTTGTTGGGTCTTTTCCTTACGGGTAGGTAAACATTGATGTGGGACCATTGCCTAGGATAGGTCGTTAGAAGATGGTGGTTCAGGTGCCCAAGATGCACGATCGAGTTTTTCCCAATAATAGATCTTATGCCACTCTTCTTTGGACAAATGTTTCTTAGGACAAGGACTAGATGGTTTGGGTATAGGTTTCACGTTTAGGTCCAATTCTCCAAATAGTGCGTCTATGTTCATGGTGTTGGTAGATGAAAGGGAATCCCATTCACCATCGCTTGAGTAAGGGGATTCATCAAAGATTGGAGGGTTGTCGTAAAATGGGGGAGGTGGATCATGAGATGTCTCGGTGTCTGTGTAAGCACTCACTTCCTCTTGAAACAGTGATGAAGTACTAGGAAACCCAATTCTAAGCGGTTGACACCCTAGCCCTAAGTATTTTGGTCGTGGGTGGATAGTAATCGGTTCCGTCCTTCCATTTTGATGTAGCCCTAACCCACTGTGCCCGTCATAGCCTTCCTTTTGCATTATCTTAAAGCCTTTTCCATATTGGTTCTTAGCTATTTGAATAGACGGGGAGGAGTATTCATGTTCTTCTTGATACAACCAGGAATCACCTTGGTCCACAATTTCCACGCTTAGCTCTCCCCATTTGATCAATGTCGTTGTAGGGGGAACATTGAATATGACTATTGACTGTATTCTATCTGCCATAGGTAGGCCATATGCCTTAGGTGGAATCAGTTGACTGACATAGTATGATGCCTTTATATGATACTCACCAAAGCCCTTGTCTTGGATTTCAAGTTTAGGAGTAGTTGATGGAGGTGTGAATGATTTGGACTTAGTGAGATGTGATGAGTCAATGTATTGGGATGAATTGGATGATGAAACTTCTTGATTAACTAGTACTTGGCATTGTGGAATTTCCTTTAGGCTTGTACAATACTGAAACGGATCTGGATCACCATCAATTGTGATCTCAGTGCCATTATGTGGAAATTTGAGACATTGGTGATACATTGAAGGTACAGCTTTCATTGCGTGTATCCAAGGTCTACCTAACAACAAATTGTACAAAAGAGTGAGATCCAAGACTTGGAAGCTGGTGTTCATGATTGCTGGACCAATTCTGATAGGGAGTGTGACCTCTCCTTTGGATGATCTTTCCTCATCATCGTAAGCCTTGATGACTATACTCTTAGAGGTATCTATGCAATCTTCTAAGAATCCTAATGCCTTAACCAATTTTAGGGTACACAGGTTCAAACCTGCTCCTCTGTCTACCAAGACTCGTCTAACTTTGGTTTCATGGACTAAGACTTCAAGATGTAATGGTTCATTATGATCAGATTTTTTTGTCGAGTAATCCTATTGGGAAAATGTACCATGGTGTGAATTGGTTAAATATCCCACCATCTCTTCGAAACGATTGACATCTAAATCAGTAAGGACAGTTGTGTTCTGCAAAGCTTTATTGAGAATGTCTCGATGCTCAGTTGATAAGGTCAATAGTTCCAAGATAGATATTTGAGCAGGGGTTTTACTCAATTGATCAAGAAGGTTGTACTTGAACTTGGAAGCTTGTGTAGATGGCTCAGAAGAAGGACTTGGAATAGTGATCTTGGTTCTGCGTGTGTTGACACTACATTCTGGAGGCTTCTTAATGGTGAAGTTATCGACATGCTCATCTACAGTGCGGAGGCTATTTATAATCTTTCCTTTTCCATAGTCAAAATTGGTGTTTGCGTAATTGGTTGATGGATCGGTCTTAGTTCTCGAACCGGAGGATTTTTCTTTTGTGTGGTCATGTAATGGGTCCTTGAAGACCTTATGATCACTTTTCTTGGTGTTTTTATGTCCACTGACCTCTATGGTTCCGTTCTCCACAAAGTCTTGGATAATGCCCTTGAGTTGGTGACAATTTTGTAGGCTGTGTCCTTTTATTTGATGATATTCACAATGGGCTTTGTCATCCCACCAAGAAGGTTAAAATTGTCCAGGATCATATTCTCTTGGTTCCAACGGTTTTATGAGATTGTGTTTAATCAATTCTTTGTAAATAACCTCGATCGGTTGTCCTAGAGGAGTAAATTCACGTGTTGGAAATCTTCTTTGAGGTCGTTGCTGTGAATTTTGGAGATAGTTAGCCGTTTGATCTGGATTATCCATTGTGTCTTGGTTTTGGTTGTATCCTCTCAGTGTGATAACTGGCCTTATATATATGTTTTTAGCATCGACAATGCCATCATTTGTAACATTCTTGTTTCTGGACCAGAATTGTCTTCTATCATTTGGCACGTTTTGATTTTGGACAATAGGATTCCTACCTGGTACATTTATTTTGCCTTTGTCAATAAGGCCTTTCTCAAGGATGATGCCTTTCTGTACCAAGTCTAGAAATGAGGTACAACAATGTACTCTTAAATCACTC
The DNA here is from genome assembly GCA_007115665.2 of Sequoiadendron giganteum. Classification (NCBI taxonomy): domain Eukaryota; kingdom Viridiplantae; phylum Streptophyta; class Pinopsida; order Cupressales; family Cupressaceae; genus Sequoiadendron; species Sequoiadendron giganteum. The sequence continues at coordinate 240,455,929 of CM021101.1, forward strand.
CACAGTTTTGGATTAATGTTCTCTAGGAATATCGTGACCTTTTGTTTCTCTAGTATCTCAACTGGACATCTGCTAACTAGACTTCTCCACCTCTGAAAGAAAGTGGTGAAAGTTTCGCCATCTTCTTGTGTCATGTGGCACAAGGTTGCTATTGTTATCTCATTGTCTATGTTGAAGGCGAAATGTTTGAAAAAAATTTCAGCTAATTCTCCCCAAGAGCATATACCATATGGTAGTTTAGAAAACCATTCCAGTCCTATCCCAACAAGGGTTCATGGAAATAGTCTCATCAAATATGTGGGGTCATATGATATGTCCATGCATGCTATTGAGAACTCCCTAATATGTTCTAGAGGATTCTTTTTCCCATTATACTTAGGCAAAATCAGTATAATGTATCCATTAGGAAAAGGTGTCATGTAAAGTGCTTTGTCAAATGAACATGGACATAAGTCTTGTGCTGAGATAGTTCATTTGCCTGACATAGACATATTATCCATTTGTTGTTGGAGATTTTGCATTTGATTCTGAAGGACATCAGCTTGTGTCAAGGACATGCTATTGGCGTTGTTCGAATCAATGTAGATGTTTTGATATGCCATGTTTTGCGACGGGTTGTGATTTGGTGAAGGAACATATCCCGTTTGAATAGTCTGTTGTGGGATAGGAATATATCCTATTTGAATGGTTTGACTTGGGATAGGAATATTCGTACCCGCCTTGGATCTCTTACCAATCGTGTTGGTGCCAAAGGGGTTGGATGAAGTTGCTCCCGTCGTAAATTGTAAACCTTGTGTTATGTTGAAAGGGGTTGTGTTTACAATCGATGATGTCTGATTTGGTATGCCAGTTGGTATTGCTGCGGTGATTTGGGGCATAGAACCACTTGATGTCACTGTTTGCATTGGTTAGGTAGATGTCATTTTCAATGTGTGAATGTCAAATCGCGGTGGTAGTGTGGCACCTTCTACTAGCAATTTTGCTAGATAGCATTGGGGATCATTTGCCAAGCACTCATCCATGAAGGATTTAAATTCAGGATCTTGGACTGCAGACTCTATGTCTTCAACAAAGACTTGTCCATTGGCGTCTCTAGTGACAAATTTATCAAGCAATGGTTTGTGTGGTTTGTTCTTCCTAGGTGGTTGAGTGTTGAAAGGATTGATAAACTCGTTGGGGTCTGCCATTTCTTTGTGCCTCTTTTGAGACCTCATTTTGACCATAAAAAAAGTTGCTCAAAATGGGGTAATGCAGACTATGCCTAAGAACTGATATGACCTAATTCTATGTTTTTGGATTTTTTTTTTGGACAATAAGGATGTTGCTAAAATGATTTCTAGAAAGATGTATACTGAGATGACATATGGTAAGACGAACAATATGTAAGACCTCGTGTAGACTATGATTCTAAACTAGGTATAACCTACCTCCTATGGAGTAAATGCATGCAAGGATTTATTTTGACCAAGGAACCTGATTGTAGGACAAATGACAATTGACAAAGTGAACTTTCCAAACTAGACTTGTTGAGCTGAAAAGATTCACTAGATAAGACTAAGGTGAGTAGTTTTGATGAGTGTGACAAATCAGGACATGAATTTATCCAAAGACTAGGAAACTTATCTATGCTGTGATATGCAATTTCCTAGGGAGTATCTAGATGCATGCAACTTAGGACGACAATGACGAAGACGTGGATTGTAACTAAGATTTCTGAGGAAGTATCTATATGCATGTGACTTTGGATGACTATGATGAAGATGTGGATTGTAACTAAGACGTATATAACCACCTAATGGATGCAAGATTTTTGAGCAAAATTTTGATAGTTTCTGTTCGGACTCAGTTTGTAGTTTTGATTGTTCTCTGATAATAGGCAGATGCGGTTAACCTAATAGTTGTGGCTCAAGATTTGACAGTTGTGGTGTTTTTGACAGTTGCGGTCTTTCCTATGATAGTTGCGGTGTTTCTGACAGTTGCGGTTGAAGATTTGACAGTTGTGATTTGCGTGGACACATGCGACTCAGGATGTGATAGATGCGCTTCGAAACTTCGAGATTGTGAAAATTATCACAAACAGATGCGATTATTCCCCTAACAAATGCGACTTGCTAATACAGATGTGGCGATTAAACTGACAAATGCGACTCTATTCCTGATAGTTGAAAATTTATTTTTTTTGAAAGTTGTTTGACTGACTTTGTTTGTTTGATCAAGATTTTGGCAAATACAGCAAATAGCAAACACAACATTCAAAGTATTTTCAGTTTTGTGATGAATGGACTGTTGAGACTCGAAAAACATTTACACCCTAGGCCTTTAGGATAGTACTTGTTGAATTCTTACTTAGATTTCTCCATCTACGCATATTTACAGTGGATGATTAGTAGCTTGACCCCACTGGCTCCCCTCCATGACACTCACTTATACGGGGCAGCCAAGCTACAGTACCCATGAATCTCCCATGGCATACTTTTCATCTCTACACGTAAACCATAAGATTGTAAGATGGCTTCATAGGTCCGACCTGCTGCACCAACAAGTAGATAGGATTTTGGTAACTCTACTACAAGGCTCTTAATTCGGGCATTCCGTTCATGGGACACTAACCAACGTCAACGAGAGTCCATTTATGTCCATCTCATCGAATTAGTGCGCGTGATTCCTAGGGTTTCCCCAAGAATCCACTTTTGTATATCGGCTGGAAGTCGCTTGGCTTTAGCGTGCTACCAGTCTGAGTCATCTTGGGGTGAGTACTTTTTCCCACCAAGACAGGCCCAAGTTCTAGAGTCAGTAACCGTTTCTCTTACACCCAGGATTGCATGAATGCGCAAGGGGAGAGGATACTTCGATTACTAAATCATGGGGTTATAAACTAACAATGCAGACATGAAAAACACTGGTAAATTATTAAGCCCAAACGAGATTATTTACACTACCAAACAGAAGTTCATTTTAACCCACAAGACGATTATCTATCTACCAAAACAAAAGCATGCTTAAAAAGATAAAAGCATTAGGTCCTGCATGCAAATTTGTAAGTAGTTCATTGTTTGTCTTTGGTTTTTTTTTGTATTGTCTTCTACGCTTCGTCCTGCAAACACTTGTTATTCCACTTTAACACAACTGAACCAAATATTAGCGAAAATCCAAATCACGAAAAGAAAAGAAAAGAAAAAAGCGAAAATCAAAAAATGGATGCACGAAAATCAATAAAACAAATAAAAACCTTTACCAGCCAGATGCGGCTTTTGGAGCCACATATGCGGTTCGAATGGTTGTAGGCGGATGCAGTCAATGGAGTGTTTGATGTGGTTTGAAATTCGTCTACTAGTAGATGCGGCGATAGACAGGCGGATGCGGCTTTTGACAGGCGAATGCGGCGAATGGCAGGCAGATGCGGCGATTGATAGCCTGATGCGGTTTATGGCGTAGCAGATGCGGTTTGTAAGTACATATGCATCACTATTTTTGACAAATGCGGTTCATTGGACGGAAAACCTATGAAAAAGACACAATAAATAGAAACAGAAAATGGAAAGATGTGCAGATTTTGAAGTGTGTTCACATCGGGTTCACCAAATGTAACTCAGATTTTTTAGAATTGTTGAAGATGCCAACTGCTGCACAAGATTAAACATCAATTCTAATCTAAATAAAACAACAAAGAACGATAAGTAAGCATGATTAATCTAAACTAATAAAACTAGAATGATCTCACCGAATATGCAAATACTTCCTCGATTTATCTCAATTGCCCTTCTCCATCTTGCTGTATTGTTATTCTTGCCCTCAGATATTTGTGTGTTTGAATGCAAGCATAACTTCATTGAGTGTCTCAGCAAAATATCGAAGATTGTTTCTTCTCAAAAGTGTATAATGATTTTGGGAGAGGAATAATGATAATGACAGGCCATTTTATAGATTTTGTGTTTTCAAATGATTGGCTCAGATTGAAAGAGAGATCGATGGATGAGATTGATCAATTCCATGCAATGAGTTATGTGACAGATAGAACGTGAGTTAGAACATGAGTATAACTGCAAGTAAAGACTAATTTTAGAACATGAGTTCCAATCTTCATCTTCAAAAAATAAAAGAAATAGACTTTGTATGCAAAAGCCAAAGTTAGAAGTTGGAGAATAAATGCATGATAAATGTATGTGAATGCAAACTTGAGTTAGTTAATTAAATAAAGATATTTAATTAATAAATATAGATCATGCATATGAGTTGGAACTAGTTAATCGACTAGTTGTGATGGAGAGTTCTCTCATAGAGATAACTCGAGTCAGATGATAAGTGCATGTAAGAGATAACTGAATGTTAGAGGAATGTGACATGACTAATTAAATAATGAATTAAATGTTAATTTAATTCAACATTTGAAATATGAGACTTTTAATCAAATAAATAAAGTAATTTATTTAATTTGGCTGTTGGAAAGGATAAAATGAATAATTAAATAATAAATATTTAATTATAGATGAAAAGGGGTTAAATGAATAATTAAATAAAGATATTTAATTATAGTTGGAAAAGTATGATAAAGGGGAATTAAATAATAAATTATTTAATTGATAGATAAAGGGGAAAGAATTAATTAGTTCGCAACATAATTAAATAAATATGATTTATTTAATTAATTAAGTTGAATAAAGGATGATTATGAATTAATGAATTAATTAAAAAGGGTATTTAATTAATAGAGGAAATATGTGTTAGAAAGGCAATTAAATAAGTAACATTATTTAATCAAGACGACAGACTATAGAAAATTATGTTGAAATGTGTACTCGCAGGCCTAGACCAATTTTCGGTATCTACAAATACTAATTTATTTTAATTTGTGGGAATTTTGCAGAATGATGCACTTAATTGGTATAGGAAAACATTTTCATAATATGATAAAGAATGATAGGTAATCATGGAAAAAAAATTATCAAATTTTTGATCCCCAAAAAACCCAACAAAGATTGCTAGAAAAATAAGAGAGATGGTATAGGATGAAGGTTAATCCATACATGAATATGATTGATTATTCAAATAAGTGTCTAGAAATTTAGATAAACCTCTAACATATAAATAATGCATAGAATGATTAATTTCAAGATTGACCCCTAAAATTAAAACATCTTTAGATGGAAGGATTTTTGGAACATATTTAGAAGTTGTGATAGTATCCTTCCAAGTATATTCCCAAACATATACAAGGATGGAAAAATATAATGAGAGAAAATAAATATAAATATTAAAATTAGAATTAGAGCAACTAAAAATTAAGCAAGATATACTTATCAAGTAGGATACAACCCATAGAAATATAAGAAAAATATTTAGTGTACTTACTATTCTAGAGAAGGATATATAAGAAATAAATGTCTAGTAATGAAAAATGAGAAAATATCTACTATGGTAAGAGTGGATTTAAAAAATTTCCAAGGAATAATTAGGCAATCTATTGTGACATTTGTGGGGAGTGGTATGACCACAAAGTAGATAATTTTACCTCATCATGATTTATAATAAAAGGGGAATAAGAATAAGAATAACATGATCCATGGTGTAGCGAGAACCACACTAATTAGGGAAAAATAGACCCAAAAATGGCCTATATTAAGGGGCTTGGAAAAATTCCCCTATACAATCAAGACCATGGATATAGGGTACCAGGCTAGAGAAAATAGAGAAATATATACAAATTCAAAACTCATGACTATAAATAAAATATGAGGATACTGGATAGTTATCTATAGAAGAGTGAAATGAAGAGGAAAGAGAATCTAATGGATAAAAGATGTTAATTTTTAAATGAAAAAAAAATGGCATTATGCAAATTACTTTTGGTTAGATAGGAATTTTATCAATGTGCATTTCTATGGAAACCCTAACCATGACTCTCTTACATGTGAGAAATACCAAGAATACTTTGAGAACACTCCACCACAGTCAAAGATTGATGAGCTTGTAGTCCCCAATGCAATGAGAGGAAAAAATAATACAAAAATTCCTAAAAACTCATTGCAAGGGGAAAGAACATTTCATAAGGAAGATAAGGATAATTTTGGAATCTTATATGAAGAAGAATAACTTGATAAACAACACCGAGAGAGAAAATAGAAGTTAAAATAAAAATCCATAATAGAATATTAAGGGAAAAACAAGGTTGTGGTAGTTACAAGACAATGAACAAACACCACAAAATTGAAACAACCAATATATGATATAGAGAATGATGAGGGGAATGAGGAAGAAGAGGAAGAATTTTTTCCATCCAAATATAAACACAATAAGATAGTTGAAGAATCTAAACATACTATAGATAAATATAAATAAAAAGGGGGAAAATATAATAAAAAAATAAAAATAAGAAATCATGGATGTGGACCTCCTATAATGACACCTATATAGGAAATGAATGCTCCATAAAATAGATAAGATGCATACATGGGTGGGGAGATATAATAAATCTATTATTTAAGTAATTATTAGATACATAGTGGCCTCCTTCACAACATTAGAAAATATGATATAATTTTTTTGAAGTTAGGGGCATCCCTCAAGGAGAAGAGGGAAAAGGAAATCCAAACAAAGGAAGAACTAAGGAGATACTAATTATAAAATATCACTCCACCTCTACTTGTAGCAAAAAAAATAAAATTGGAATAAATAAAAAAGATCATGATTTAGATAAATACCTAGGTATAGTTTCTCCAACATGCGAAGACTCAATGGGATACCACATTCCTCTAGCTAAAATAAATTTACAAGAAATTCCTACTAGCAAACTAAATAGTATTAAATGTCTTGAGGATATGAAATAATTATAAATGGGTGGATGATATTTGTAGAGGATATCATATAAGTACAAAGTATTCATAACCTACCATAATTTTCTACATAAGGGTTGTGGAGGATAAGGTTAATTAGGACTAATAAGTGGGTATATTTTATAAGGGAAATATCACCAATATCATGTATATGTATAGGATAGTATGATATTCCAAGAATTATGGGATAGTAAGTAGTAAGAAGTAGAAAATGGAACGAAAAATTTCGATAGAATACCTTGTACCATAAATTGTATATAATAAAAGAGCAATATATATAAAGGAAATTTTTGGTTATTCCACATATTTGTGTTTAATATTATATATGATATATGTTTGATTTTTGTTAAAGTATCACATAGTAATATTATAAAATTTATACTCTAATTATTCTACTATTTCCAGTAGGGTAAAAATACAACACACATAATTCCTAAGGCTCAAAAATTCATCTTGTGTTCCCAATTTTCTTGCTAGAACCATATATTTAATATTGATGAGCTTAATGCCTCCAATTATAGTATAGAAATAAATTTTGAATATGTTCTTGATACATTTTTTGTTCAAGTCTACAAAGATAGTCCCCTCTACCATTATTTTTCTTGCCTTGGGATCATAGTGCTTAATGCACTTTATTACCAACCTAGGGCATTACAAGGAGGTAATAATTTTTTCTTTTTCAAGTCCATTAAGAACTATCTTTTTGGCCTTGGATATTGCATCTTGACTTCTCATTATTTGATGGAAATCCTCCAAGCTAACATGACCTAAGTTGGTATCTAAAATGATCCCCATATAGACTTTATTTGAGATGCATGAGTGATATCCTTAAACTCATATTTTATTTGTTTACCCCTAGAAATAATTTAAACCCTAAAATACATGTAAAATATATGTATTTCAATTATGGTTACCTAAGGTTTAAAAATTAATTTCCATTGACTATTTTAACCTTCAATTAAAATCATATTTAAAATTATGTTAATATTTTCAATGGAATTATTTTTTATTATCAAATTCAACTAGACTTCTAATGAATCCATCCTTTTTCATTTTCAACTATTGATTCCTAACTAGGGTTTTAGTTTTAGATAATTTAAATAAGGGGTTTTAGCTATTGAGTTTAGTTATGATTTTTCAAAATTCCATAATCTAGATTTTATACCCATAGTTTCATTTACTCTACTTAACATCTTCAATTTTACTTTACCTTAATGGGAATTATAAAATTTCAAGGAAAATTTGTGATTTGAACTAGAGGTTATTTGGTACATATCTTTATGAGTTAAATCAAACCTTTTGTGGTAATTGTATGATGAGGATACTCTAAATTCTAGAGAACTTCATCTTTCTAACCTTTCATTGAATGCTTTCTCTTACAACAATACCTTCTTCTAAATGCTTGTTCTCTCAAATTGTTAGTGTGAAAATGAGATCATATATCCCCTTTTAATCTTAGAAAATATAGCTAAATTGGTCTATAGTAAATTTATCATGGAGTTCAAGGATAATTAATGCTTAAGGTGGGATGACCACTTGTGGGGTTTTGAATTGCAACTAAACCTCTTAATTTTGTGCTTCAGAAAGTTGGGTTTAGTTGGATGTTTATTTTCTACAAAAAATACATTTCATTAATGTTCTTATGTGTGGGATTTCCATGTAAATTTATATTTTAAGAATATTTTGGATTATTTTTCCTAATGGGGATCACTTTTATGCAATATTTCCTTGCACAAGAATTTTAGCTCAAACTAGTCATGTAGAAAAATTCACGTGAATCAAATTTTGCAACTTCTTAATATTTTCATATCTAATTTAGATGAAAAATTCCAATGATAAAATCATATAAAGGACAATTTGATGTCATAATTACATAAGCATGATGCAAATACGATGTAATTATAGGTTGATGGTTTCTTGGGATGAAGATATCAATGTCAAATAATGCTAACATTATGGTTGTTGCAAGTATCAGTAGTTGGTGTTGTCATTGATGTTAATAGGTCTATTTTTGTGTTGTCACTAATTTCAACTGGTGATGGTTGAGTATTTGTGATTTTTCTTTGATTAGTTTCATTATGTTGTCATTAGTAAGTGATACTGATGTCAACCTCTACTGTTTCTTTGACAAGATTTTGTTCATGGATGTGTCTATTGAGTTTCAGTGTTGTAGTTGGTTTAGTGGTGATGAGGAAATTTTGAAGATGATGAGGATTTTTCTTCAGTGCTTGGTTTCCAAGTTATTTTGAGAAAAAATGAATAAAAGAGGAAAAAATGTGTTTTAGAGGTGTTCTAGCATACATAGTGGTATTCTAGTTTGGATCGGCATTTCTTCTATGTTGAAGATATGCTTATGTAGTTCAGATATGTTGGTCAAAGGTGTTCAAAGGTACTATATCTAGAATTTATTGGTCTAGATTGTTGTGAAGAGAAATTTGTGTGAACTATGTTGTAGAGCTATCTAGGAGAAATGATTTTTCTTTGCATTTCTTTCTAGTTTGGTTTCTGGTGTTGTGGTTTTGGAAATGTATTGCCAAGGTTCATATTTTCCTTTGGTTGAAGTTGTGTGTGTTATGGTGCTTTGCAAGGTGGTCTCTTGATTTATAGTTAATGGAAGGTTGTCTGAGTGTACTAGGTGTGTACATTTTTTAGGTGAAAGTTGTTGTGATGAAATTTTTTGGATTTTAGTGTGTTTGTGGAATATTTTATATTGTGTTCAAGTGTTATGTGTATTCTATGATTTATATTTGGATTTGAGGAAGTGTGTAATTAAATGTTAATGGTTTACACAAGTTCGACCGACCTTTGGTGTTTACACCTTGTGGATTTTATTTGTTGATTGTGGAAGTGTGGCATGGTATGTATATGTATGATTTGGATCCAAGTTAAGGCACATCATGGTTTTCCTTCATTCCTTTCCACCGTGTAAATGTTTTGGTGATGACCTAATTTGAATTTACATGGTTGAGGTGCATAGCTGACCTTGGAGAATTTTTTCAAGGTTGAATAAGGTATAAATAAGTGTTGCATTTAGCAGGATGATAGAGAGTAGTGTGTGTGTGATGCGAATTATAGAGTTGTGAAGTAAAAAATTGTGATGTGGAGTGAGAGCTTTAATGAGTTACACCATTGGAAGAAATGAGCATAAGGTGTCTATAATATTCAGAGAGGTTTTGAATGTATTGGTTATGATGTGGTGGAATATTCTATTGAATTGAGATGGATTTATCAATGTAACATTATTCTTTCTTCTTTTCTATAATCTTGTGGGGGGCCATTAGTAGTGAGCCCTTCTTTCTTGTAGGCAGTTATCCCTCCATATTTTTTGTTTTGATTACTTTATATTGTGAGCTAATCCTCACCATGTTTTTTTATTTCTTATATTTTACATATAAATTTTGTGTTCTATTGTGCATGGTGTTGAATCATTTTAGTTTCTATTATTTGATTTCATGGTAAATAATTCTAATAGATTAAGGTTAACTAAGTTGATTTGGATGTGAAAGTTTATGAGGTTTTTTATATTTTGATGTACAATTCATTCACCCCCCTCCTCTCATTGTCTTGTGCATTCAAAAACTGGTATTGAAGCAAGGTTCCTTGGAAGAAAGCTTAACCACTTGAGGTAGATCTAGGATGGTTTACAAGAGGGATTCTCCTTTGTTTAATGAATCAGACTATGGATTTTGGAATACAAGGATTGAAGGTTTCCTGGTATCTCTTAGATTTAGAGCTCAGAATTCTATTGAAATTGGATATACTAGGCCTACTAGTGGTCCCAGTACTGATGATGAGATTAAGGCTTATGAAAACAATGGTAAAGAAAGGTATGATCTTTTAAGTGGTCTTTTTAACATAGAAATTATGAAAGTTATGAATTTGAAATCTTCTAGAGATATCTGGAAAAAGTTAGAAAATATTTATGAAGGAGATGATAAGGTCAAGCAAGATAAAATGTAGAATCTAAATATTACATTTGAGAACTCATGGATGTCTAAAGATGAAAAAATTACAGGCTACATGTAGAAGGTTGATGTTTTTTCAATTCCATCAGAGGTTTTGCTGGAAAACTTGAAGAAGTAGTAAAGAAGGTGTCAATAACTCTTCATAAATCTTATAGTCATAAATTTTATGCTATTGAGGAAGTTCAATATTAAAGCAAATACTCATGAGATTAGTTCTATGGTCCTTTATCTTCTTTTCAAATAAGATAATTTGGTCCAAGTAATGCAAAAGTTGAGAATTTTGTTAAGGCTAGAAAATTAGAAATGATTGAAGAATCAAATCGGGAGGATCTTGATGACGTTGAAGAAAACTTTGTGAGAAGAATGAAAAAGGGTACTAGTAGATATAGAGGTAGGTTTCCTTTTAAATGTTTCAATTGTGGAAATATAGGTCATTATGCTTCAAGGTATCCAAACATAGCCTTGAATGAAAAGAATAAGGAAAACCAAGGTAAAACAATTAAGAAAATTTATTATGTTAGAGAAGATTCTAGTATATTTGATGATGAATCTAACTATGGAGATGATGAGGATAGTGGATTATTATTAATGACTATGAAATTTGAATCTAATTCCACTAAATTTGAGAGATGTGTGAAGGAAAGTGCTCTGCAAGCAGGTCGCAATGCTATGGTGACTACTCTTCATGCTAGAAAGGAGAAAAAATACTAGATTATTAATATTAGATGCTCAAATCATATGATCGATGACAAAAGTAAGTTTTTTAGACTTGAGAAATATGAAGGAGGAGGTCTAGTTAATTTTGGTGATGATACATCTATTAAGATATGTGGAAAAGGTTCAATCATTTTTTATGGAAAGCATAATATAGATGATGTTCTTTATATTAAGGGTTTGAGACATAACCTATTGATTGTTGGAATAACATGTAGCAAAGGATATAATATTATGTTTTGGGATGATGGATGTGAGATTAAAAAAGGCTTTGGAACTATGGTTGCTACTGGAAGAAGGACATATTGAAATTTTTATCAGCTTAAAGGTGATGATGGTCATTGATTTATGACTTAGATTAATGAAATTTGGATATGGAATAGAAGGATTTGTTATATCAATTTTGATATCCTAGTAAGAATTAGTTTAGTTAAAGCTATGAGAGATCTACCAAGGATTACAAAACCCATCAATGATATCTTTAAGGAATGTCAAATTTGGAAGAAAGTAATAAGAAGTTTCAAATTCAAAGAACAATCTACTACTAGACTGTTGGAGCTACTGTAAAGAAAAATTTGTGATCCTACCTGAGTAAGAAGTCTTCAAGGTGATAGTTATTTCATGCTATTGATTGATAATTATTCTAGAATGACATGGGTTACTTTTCTCAAAGAAAAACTAGAAGCTCTAGATAAGTTTAGAGCATTCAAAGTTATTGTTGGGAATGAAATGGATATGAAAATCAAGTGTTTGGGGTCTGATAGGGGTGAAGAGTTCACCTCCAATGAGTTTAATTTTTTTGTGAGAATCATGGGATAAATAGGCATTTGTTTGTCCCTAGGACTCTTTAGTAGAGTGGATTAGTTGAAAGAAAGAATTCGATTGTTTAAGAAGCTACAAGAACAATGATGAAAGAGGAAAAACCTACCAGAATTCTATTGGAGAGAAGCAATTCATAATGTTGACTACATTCTTAACTGAGTTCAAGCAAGAGAAAATAGTGAAAAGACTCCCTATGAGATATGGTATGGAAGGATTCCTACTGTCAAATACTTCATAGTGTTTGTAAGAAAGTGCTATATTAGAAGAGATGAAGAAAACTTAGGAAAGTTTGATATAGGATTTGATGAAGGTATCTTCCTTGGATACTCTACAACAAGAGAAGCTTACTGATGCTACAAGTAGAGGTTGAAGAAGATTTTTGAGAGTGTAAGTGTCAAAGTGGATGAAGATTTATAGAAGAACTCAATGGTGATAGATGGATATGAATCAGATGAGTCCTCTTATATATTTTGTAATGCCCCACCACGCAACCCTAGAGGAAGTTTCAATTCACTATAAAATTGTACTAATTTTATTTTTTAAAGTGAATTAAACATACATGTTCACCTATAATTGACAACATCCCCTAAGGCTACATAATGGAGATTAATTAAATCCTCATTAACATACATCATTTAAATTACATTGCATTAAATAACTCAAGTAATAAGCATTCATTCAACATAAGTAAATACAAGATAGGAATAGAATATCCATAACATATATCCATTACAAGATTACAACCCTCATTCCCAGAATGAGTCAAAATACAAAAGTGTTACAATTACATAAATCCACCTCATAATAACAAGAGGGGTAAAAAAAATTCATTACAATTTGAATTACAATAGTACGAGAAAAGAATAACAAGATCCGCAAGTTGTCCAACTGGATGTCTCGCCTCCACGAAATGAAGATCAATGGGGACCCAACGGTTTTGGTGCATGATCCACCCAACCTAGTGGTACCTGAAGGCCCACCCCCCATGCTAGGAGATAGTAACAATGCAACATGGACAAGAATCTACTACCTCTAACCAAAGGCAGACTCATACTGACACATACTGACTCAACCAAACATATGCACAATATAAGTCTAACACTAACATGGTTACACTGCTTCCAGACATATTATAATCAAGTGTGCTAAAGAATCCATACACACAACATAAACTCAATGTTATCCTAGACAGAGTGTCATCACAAGGTTCATCATGAGATCTCCTCTGGGAATTCTGCATAGGCTCCGGTGATCCTAGTAACCTCAATTGAATCTTGGTCCTCATACTCACTCATGCGGAATCAACTACCTTTCGTATGGACAAGATAGTTGACCTTGCCATTCCAGGCCTTCTCACTCACCCCAAGTCTAAACAAGCCCTTGTGTCTTTGAGTGAGGTTAATTTATCTTGATTAATGTGAATGCATCCCCGGTTTACCTCTTTGGGCTCCGACCCCTAACAAAAGCCACTCTTCTAATGGATAACACGCTACTCAAAACTAGACTCCAAGGGTAACTCAAGTGCTATAGAACTATACAACACAATCTCTCCTATTCTAGGAGGTGACAATAAGGAATTCCAATCCAACACTTGGAGGAAAACAAACTCATAAAGCACTATCCAAGGGAAAAACGAACATTAACTTAACAAGGGAATGACCCACATTCACTGGAAGACTTTACAATTTAAATCTTAATCACCCATTCCCAAAACAATCAACATAAGGGAAATTAATATAATAATGCATTGATAATGAAAAATACTATATTTGGATATCTTAAATCCATATTCCTATCTAATGCTTCTCACAGCAATTTAAAATACTATCCTTCTGAATTCTCATTAAAACACAATAATTCCTTCATTAAATAAATACTTTTCACAACCTTATCTAATCATCCACACTAAGAATTTCAGTTTAATTTATTGTCTAATTACTTTCATGCATTAAAGTGCCTAACAGAATATTAAAAGATATATCTATAATTATAAATAAAACAAAACAAAAATAAAATCACATCTACATTATTTAATAAATTTTAACTATCTGTCCTACTAAACTTTACCAGTCTACAAAATAAATAAATTTTGTAACAAATTCATACTCAGACACTAAATTTTCCCAATATATGAATAAAATCTCTTTTATATTAAATATTATATTTTAATATTTAAAATTACCAAATATAGACAAACTGTTTTAATAAAATACATTAAAATTTTGTAAAAAAATTATAAATCAAAAAATCAAAAATCAAAATCAAAATAAAATGTAATAAAATTAAAAAAGAAAAAGAACAAAAAAAGAAGAATATTAAAAAAAGAGGGGAATTTTCATTAATGGCAGGTGGGGAAGTCAAAACCCACCGTGCATCCTTCCCAAGGGAGGACGTACCTGCCATGGGCAGTGCACCCACCCCTTGGGGGATGCACTCCCCATGGGAGGTGCGGCCTCCCTCGGGACTGTCGGTCGTTGTATGTGAGTACAATTGACACAGGCAGCAGGTGCAGGTACTGGCGGTACTATCCATCGGACTGTGTACTGTCCAGTCCTGCCATATGAACTTTTCATTTTATTTTATTTTTGTTTTTTTTTATTTATTTATTTTATTACTTTTTATTTTGATTTTTTTTTTTATTTATAATTTATTTTTAATTTTTAATGTATTTTATTAAAACAGTTTGTCTATATTTGGTAATTTTAAATATTAAAATATAATATTTAATATAAAAAAGATTTTATTCATATATTGGGAAAATTTAGTGTCTGAGTATGAATTTGTTACAAAATTTATTTATTTTGTAGACTGGTAAAGTTTAGTAGGACAGATAGTTAAAATTTATTGCATAATGTAGATGTGATTTTATTTTTATTATGTTTTATTTATTATTATAGATATATCTTTTAATATTCTGTTAGGCACTTTAATGCATGCAAGTAATTAGACAATAAATTAAACTGAAATTCTTAGTGTGCATGATTAGATAAGGTTGTGAAAAGTATTTATTTAATGAAGGAATTATTGTGTTTTAATGAGAATTTAGAAGGATAGTATTTTAAATTGCTGCGAGAAGCATTAGATAGAAATATGGATTTAAGATATCCAAATATAGTATTTTTCATTATCAATGCATTATTATATTAATTTCCCTTATGTTGATTGCTTTGGGAATGGGTGATTAAGATTTAAATTGTACAGTCTTCCAGTGAATGTGGGTCATTCCCTTGTTAAGTTAATGTTCGTTTTTCCCTTGGGTAGTGCTTTGTGAGTTTGTTTTCCTCCAAGTGTTGGAGTGGAATTCCTTATTGTCACCTCCTAGAATAGGAGAGATTGTGTTGTTCAGTTCTATAGCACTTGAGTTACCCTTGGAGTCTAGTTTTAAGTAGCGTGTTATCCATTAGAAGAGTGGCTTTTGTTAGGGGCCGAAGCCCAAAGAGGTAAACCGGGTAACCTTCAGAAGTGTTTTTAATAAGTGATAATTAAAGTAATGTACTTAGATGACTAGGATGCATTCACATTAATCAAGATAAATTAACCTCACTCATAGACACAAGGGCTTGTTTAGACTTGGGGTGAGTGAGAAGGCCTGGAATGGCAAGGTCAACTATCTTGTCCATACGAAAGGTAGTTGATTCTGCATGAGTAAGTATGAGGGTCGGGATTCGATTGAGGTCACCAGGATCACTGGAGCCTATGAAGAATGCCCAGAGGAGATCTCATGATGAACCTTGTGATGACACTTTATCTAGGATAACATTGAGTTTATGTTGTGTGTATGGATTTTTTAGCACACTTGATTATAATATGTCTAGAAGCAATGTAACCATGTTAGTGTTAGACTTATATTGTGCATATGTTTGGTTGAGTCAGTATGTGTCAGTATGAGTCTGCATTTGGTTAGAGGTAGTAGATTCTTGTCCATGTTGCATTGTTACTATCTCCTAGCATGGGGGATGGGCCTTCGGGTACCACTAGGTTGGGTGGAACATGCACCAAAACCATTGGGTCCCCATTGATTTTCATTTCATGGAGGTGAGACATCCAGTTGGACAACTCACGGATCTTGTTATTCTTTTCTCGTACTATTGTAATTCAAATTGTAATGAATTTTTTTTACCCCTCTTGTTATTATGAGGTGGATTTATGTAATTGTAACACTTTTGTATTTTGAATCATTCTGGGAATGAGGGTTGTAATCTTGTAATGGATATATGTAATGTATATTCTATTCCTATCTTGTATTTACTTATGTTGAATGAATGATTATTACTTGAGTTATTTAATGCAATGTAATTTAAATGATGTATGTTAATGAGGATTTAATTAATCTCGATTATGTAGCCTTAGGGGATATTGTCAATTATAGGTGAACATGTATGTTTAATTTACTTTTAAAAAAAAAAATTAGTACGCTTTTATAGTGAATTGAAACTTCCTCTAGGGTTGGGTGGTGGGGCATTATAGATTTAATGATAGAGATGAAGGTAAGGAGAAATAAATTCATATTGAAGAGGAATAAGCTTCAGAAAGGATCCCTAAGGCTCCTAAGTATGTGCAAAATAATCATTTGAAAGATTAGATCATTGGTGAAAAAAGAAAGGGTGTACTAACAAGAAGAAAAGTTTCTAAAGAATAGGTAAACCTATGTTTACTCTCTAAAGTTGAACCTAAAATAGTGACTGAAGCATGGAAGGATGAATATTGGATCAAGTTTGTGGAAGAACAACTAATGTATATTGAGAAAAACTAGACTTGAGAACTTGTCCAAAGACCAAAAACAATAATGTGATTGGAACTAAGTGGGTATTCCAGAACAAACTGAATGAGAATGGAGAAGTGGTAAGAAACAAGGCAAGGCTTGTGTGTAAGGGCTACTCACATGTATTGTTGCAAGTATGAAGCAAGTATGAAGGTGTTGTCATTGATTTCAATTGGTTAACTAGTTCTAAACTAGTTGTTGTTGTTATTAATGTCATGGATAATGATTATTGGTTGTATATGTTGAGGATATTGAGAAAATAGTAATGAAGGAAGGTTACAAGTATTTAGTGATTGCTCCAATTTTTTCTCTGGGATTTTCTCCTATGTTTGTGTGGTTCATATATGTTGATCATGGTTTTTGGAAGTTTATATATCCATATTTGTGGGTTCTAGATCATTGTATAGTGTGAGTTATGTTCACCAGTTTTGAACTATCTTTTTTAGTGTATTTAGCTAAGGTGAAAGAGACATTTAGTTGCTCTAGATTTCTTCTTGTTTGAGTCTTATGACTTGCGATTTTTAGGATAAGCTATTGGGAATGTTTTCAATTTGATTTTGTTATCTGGAAAGATTGGATCATGTTAAGGTTGAGTGTGCTTAATTGATTTATTTGTTTTACATTGCTTTGAATTACCTTGTGTTTAACACTAATTTCAAAGCTTATGGAGGCATGTTGAAGTGTGTGTCTGGGTTAGTGAATTTTTTTGAGTCTAATATTCACCAATTGGCTAATAGTTCAAATTTAGGAATCCAAAATTGGCTAATAGTTTGAGCTGCAACATGACTTGAACTACCACATTTATACAAAATCTTATTATAGTCTTATTTAAATCACCAAATAATTTATTTTATTAAAAAAATTAACTTAAAAATTCACCACAATATTCGATACATGATTAGATCAGATTCGCCTAAATTTTATAAATTATAGTAGAAATCTATATAATTCGCCAATAGTATATCATAATTATTAATTGCTTTAGGACCATATTTATAATTTTTAGTTTCCACCATTGATTTATAATAGAATATAATGGCCATTATTATATTCCACAGGGTAAAATGTACCCATGATCTATAATGCTCATGGGGCGCACAATTTTGGGTCTCATGAGCATTATAGATTGTAGGTAAAGTTTACCTTACAGAGTACAAGGAGGGTCGCTAGATCAATAATCTAAAATCAATTTTGAGCCCTATCAGAATTACAAATCATGGGTACATTTTACCTTGTAGAATACAATGAGGGCCATTATATTATATTTTTTTTAAATGGTGGAAAGTAAATATTATAGTCTACCCCTTCAACCCATTGATAATTTCCACCATTAAGCCCCTAATTTTCCATGAGAATTATTTTTAGATTGGATAGATTTTTAATAATAATTAATGCATTTTCCTATTATTTTTCAATATTTGCCAAATTTTTTTACAAAATTTTAGTAATGTAAAAATAAATCGCCAATAAAATTAATATTTTTTCATAAAAAAATGAAAAATTCACTAGGATTTTATATGTATATATGAGGGGGGTTTCTTAAAGTTATCACTAGTTTGGGTCACCCTCATTCTAATACCACCATAGAATGTTTGGTGCCGACCTAATTTGAATTTGTAAATGCAAATGGTGTATGGCCAAATTTGGATATGTTTTAAAGTTAAAGATGGTATAAATACAAGTCAAGTTGTTTGTGAAAGATATGGATGCAAGAAAGATAGATGCGAGATAGATATGAATCAGTGTCTATGTGATGCAAGTTTGGGTAGATCAATGCAAAATATAATTGTTGAATTTTCAGAAGCAATGAGCTAAAGGTGTACTCTATCATTCATGCATGTCTGCAAGTGTTTGAGTGAATTATGGTGGAAATATTTGTTGCATTGATATTTTTTTCCTCTCTGCAACAAATCTCTTCTATCTTCTTTGAAATTTTGTGGTAGTGAGCCCTCTAAGTGGTTAACCCTTGTTGGACAGTGAGTTCTGATCTAGACAGTGAGTCTTGTTTTGGCAGCGAGCCTTCTCTGGTGGTGAGCCTTTGTAATCTATTTTGATATTCTCTATATTGTGAGCTAATCCTGACTGGAGTTTTTCCCTTATTGGTTTTTTCACATAAATATGGTGCTATTAAGTATGTTTCATGATTTTTAGTTTCTATCTTTGCACTTAATGATTAATCATATAAGCAGAGTAAAGGATTTTTGATTGATATAATTTTTAGTGGAAGTTTCTTAAAGGTTAAAATTTGTCACAATCGATTCACCCCCCTCTTAGTTTTCTTCTTCAACAATTGGTATCAAATATTGGTTCCTTGGAGAGGAGCTTAACAAATTAATGAAGGTTTGGGATGACATAAAATGTCACTTTTGAGTATCCTAGGTTTGATGGAACTAATTATGTTATCTGGAAAATACAGATGGAAGGATATCTAGAGTTTTGTGGATATGATGTTGGAAAATCTTATAATATTTCTTACACTCCTACTAATAGTCTGAGTACAACTAATGAAATCAAGGTGCATGAAGAAAAAAATAAGGTAAAGTTCATTATGAATAATATTCTTTCACATTCACAACTAATTAAAGTTTAAAATTGGAAGACTACTAAAGAAGTCTAGGATGCTTTATAAAAGATGCACGAAGGAGATGAAAAGGTCAAATAAGTAAAGTTTCATAATTTGGAGGCATAATTTGAGTTCTTACATATGTTTGAAGATGATAATATTGAATACTATGTACAAAGAGTGTATGAAATGGTAGGTGGAATGTGAGGACATGGTGCTACAATAGATGAATCCAAGGTTATGAAGAATATTCTTAGAACTCTCCCTGATGCATATCATGAAAAAGTATCTACTATTGAAGAATAAGTGGATTACAAGACTTATACTAAAAATCAGTTATTGGGAACTCTAACATCTTATGAGATGAGAAAACCAAATTTAAGATCCAAATTAGAAACTAATTTTAGGGCTACAATATCTAAATATTTTGATGAAGAGAACCTTGATGAAGTAGAAGCTAACTTTGTGAGAAGGATGAGGAAAGGCTTTGGTAAGTATGAAGGTAAGTTACCCTTTAAATTCTTTAGTTATGGAGGAATAGGTCATTATGCTTTGAGATGTCTGGAAAGAGCTAAGAAGAACAAAGAAAACAAAGGTAAGAAGATAAAAAGAGCATATTATGTGAATGAGGATGCTAGTATTTATGATGAAGAATCTAATTATGGAGATTTTATTGATAATGAATGCTTGTTTATAAAATATGAACCTACTTTTGCTAAATCTAAAAGATAAGTGAAGGAATGTCCTCTGGAGAAAGTTGAAGATATTGTAATCTTTTCCCTACATGCTAAACAAGAAAATAACTATTGGATTGTTGATAGTGGTTGTTCAGATCACATGACTGTTGATAAGAGTAAGTTTTTTAAACTTGAAAAATATGATGGAGGCTTAGTTATTTTTGGATATGATACTAGTGCTAAGATTTATGGGATAGGTTCAATAATTTTTTATGGAAATCATAATACTGATGATGTCTACTTTGTTAAGGGTTTAAGGCATAATCTCTTGAGTGTTGAAAAACTATGTAGTAAAGAATATAATCTTGTGTTTGAGGATAAGATATGGGTATGTGCAGGATCATCATGGAAAAAGCAAGCCCTTAAGTGGCAATAAATTTAGAAAAATCAGAGCTAGGCAACTTGACATAAAAATTTGAATAAGTTATCTATATTATTTCAAAAATATGTAAGAATATAATTTGTAGAAAATTGAGTGTAGTTTCTAAACTACTAGGTTTATTTTAAAAAAAAAAAATCTATTTGGTGAAAATTTGAAATTTCAATGCAATAGTACTTAAATTTCAAGGAAACAAATAACAAGTAGGTGTCTGTCTAACCACCGTAACCACAATAAAATGATAATATTTTTTTATAAAATTTTAGATATAAGTAGAGGAATCATGTCCCAATGTGATGCATATTTTTTTGTAATTTTTTTCCAAGCAAATAATTAATTATGATTTTTTTATTACAACTTTTAAAAAATATAAAAACTCGTATGTCTAGCCACCTTAACTTGGTTAAAACTTCATGAAATTCAATTTTTATTTATTTTTAATCCTATAGTATGTGAAGCATAGAATGTGACACATTTTTTAGATTCAAAAAATGTGATACTATTTGAAAGATATAGATGTTTTTCAATCAACCTATAAATCAAGACTTTAGTCAAAATTCAAATAGAAAATGAATAATAATTATTTATTAAATTCAAATTAAAGCATAATTTATATGGTGGAAAGTTGAGAATATCCTTTAAAAACCCTTTTTGTTTCATCAATTTTGGGTAAAAAAAATTTCGCCAGCCACATGGGTCATCATATCACTTACATATCACCACTTTTTGGCCTATCATGATCTCACACATACCCAGATGTGAAATCAGGAAAGGATCAAGAATAGTGATTTTTGCACGAAAGAAGTTTGAAGGAAGTATATATCAACTTAAGGGTGTTGATGGGAATTTATTTATGTCTCATATTAATGACAACTAGCTATGACACTAGAGAATGTGTCATATGAATTTTTATAACCTGGTGAGGATTAGTGCAGTATAAGCCATGAGAGATTTGCTGAGGATTACAAAGCCTATTAATGCTATTTGTAGGAATTGTTAGCTTGGAAAGTAAGTGAGAAAAAAATTTAGATCAAAGGAACAATCTACTATCAAACTATTGGATTTGATTCATATAGATCTCTATAGTTCTAAGAGAGTGAGAATTCTACAAGGTGAAAGGTACATTATGCTTTTGATTTATGATTACTCTAGGTACATATGGATTAGTTTTCTTAGAGAGAATTATGATGCGTTAGATAGATTCAAGAAATTCAAAGCTATGGTTGAGAATGAAGTAAATTTGAAAATAAAATTATCAAGGCCTAACAAAGGTGTTAAATTTACCTTCCATGAGTTTAATATGTTTTGTGAATTTCATGGAATAAAAAGAGTTATTTTCTCTGATAAATCCTCAACAAAATGGATTTGTTGAAAGAAAGAACAAAATAACTCAAGAAGCTACTAGGTCAATGAATACTAAAGCTAGTCTACCTAAATTTTATTGGAGAGAAGCTATTCACACTATTTTTTATGTGTTCAATCAAGTTCAAGCAAGAGCTAACAATACTAGGACCCCTAATGAGCTATGGTGTGGAGGAATTCCTATTGTTAAGTATTTCAAGGTATTTGGAAGCAAATAATATATCAGACAAGATGAAGAAAATTTAGGGAAGTTTGATTCTAGAAGTGATGAAGGTATATTCCTTGGATATTCTACTTAGAGTAAAGCTTACAAATTTTTCAATAAAATATTGAGGAAGATTGTAGAAAGCACAAATGTCAAGGTTGATGAAGCAATGAAGAATTCAATTGAAGTTGATGGATATGTATATGATGAACCTAATTTTGTAAGAGTTGAATAAGTTGTGGAAGAACAAGAGAAGCATAATGAAGAAGAACAACAAGAAGGTTTGGTGGTGTCCCCCTATGACACCTAAATATGTGCAGAAGAATAATTCAGAAGATCAAATCAATGGAGACAAGAGGAAAGGGGTATTGACAAGAAGCAAATTTTTTGCTATTGGTGAGAGAAATCTATGTTTAATTTTTGAGATTGGACCAAATATCGTAAGTGAAGAATGTAAAATGAGCATTGGATAAAAGATATGAAAGAAGAAATTATGCAAATTGAGAAGAATAAACTGTGGGAATTGGTCCCTAGACTAGAAGATAAAAACATAATTGGATCAAAATCGGTATTCAAAAACAAGTTGAATGAGAACAAGGAAGTAGTTAGAACTAAAGCAAGGCTTGTGTGTAAGGATTACTCACAAGTAGAAGGTATATATTTTCAAGATAATTTTTCTTTGATGGCAAGAATGGAAGCTATCATAATATTTTTAGCATTTTATGCTCATAAATATTTCAAGGTCTATCAAATGGATGTTAAGTTTGCATTCTTGAATGGTGAATTAGAGTAATAGGTCTACATGAAACAACCAAAAGGATTTCAATTGTTAGATCAATCAAATATGGTTTGCAGATTAAATAAAGATCTATATGGATTGAAGCAAGATCCTAGAGCTTGGTATGCAAGGTTAGATAGATATTTGATTTGGAAAGGTTTCAACAAAGGTACAAAATATGGTAATCTATATTTTTAAATTGAAAATGACAAGATCTTGATAGTGGTTGTATATGTTTATGATATTATCTTTGGAGGAAATGAAACTATGTACAAGATGTTTACTATAGGGATGCAAAAATAATTTGAGATGTCTATGTTGGGTGAGATGAATTTCTTTCTTGGGCTACAAATTAATCAAATAGATAAAGGGATATTTATTTTATAGTCAAAGTATGTAAGAGAAATGTTGAAGAAGTTTGGGATGGATAGTTCTAAACCAATATGCACTCGTATGGTGACTGGTTGAAAATTGAGTAAAGATGATGATTCACCTAAGTCTAATAATAGAAAATACAGATCTATGATTGGAGGATTGTTATATTTAACTACTGCTAGACCAGATATCATGCATGCAATTTTTCTTATGGCTAGATTTCAAGAAGATCCTAAAGAAACACATGTTTCTTATATTAAGAAATATTCATATATTTGAATGACACTTTGGATTATGGCTTGTGGTATTCTAGGGATAATCATTTTATAGTAAGTGCTTATACATATGTAGATTGGGTAGGTTGTGTAGATGAAAAAAAAAGTACAAGTGGTCATGCATTATTTCTTGGTTCTAGACTGGTGGCTTGGCTAAGTAAAAAGAAAGGTTCAATTTCTTTATCCATTTCTGAAGTTGATTATATTGCCACAACATGTACACAAGTTTTTTGGATGAGACAAACATTGAAAGATACTTTTGAGTATCTCCACGAGGAGTTAGGGGTCATTTCCCCTCCTTTCTTAAACTAGATGCATATGGAGATGCATCAGTCTGGTGGGTCTATGGATTTATCTTTCTTCTAGACTAATTTTTTGGTGGCTACCTCTTAGGGGGAGTAGGTAGTAACTGTTGATGGTTAAAATGACACAAACAACATTAAAATAGAATATTTCTACTCTATTTCTCTTGAAAAATAAAGACAACATGTAGTAGCCTAACTCCCAAGGTCCTGGTAGTTGGTTCTCAACTATCTGATGTCACTCAATTGGTTCATGCAACTATAATATTCAAGGGGCCTGTGCTGGTAAAAGATTCAAGCGATGACTCATCTTATCCAACTATTTTTTGGTAAATCAATGGGGTTTTAAACAAAAGAAAAAGATAGATTAAAGGGTAAAACCAGTAAGTATGAATCAACTTTATCTAGTTTCTGGACATATATCTTTAACAATGAATGTTTCTTAACAGATCATCAAACCATAAGATGACACAATCCATAGCATAATCTATACCACTGTATACATTTTAGGTGCTTAATCAACTTCGCATACTCTTCACAAATATTCCAAGGGTTTCAAAACAACACACATTCATTCATCATCAAGATTATAGATCAACAAGCTTTTTAATAACTTCAACTCAATGACAATCTAACAAGATAATCTTTAAATCTGGTTTCTTCTAATGGCTTTCATCACATAAGAAACTATCATGCTTCAGCACAATCACTAGCATTCAGATGGATTATAACTTATTAGCCTTATCAAACAAAACAACTCAATGCAAACTCCATATTGTGTTAACCTATAAATTCTATTCACTGTAAGAGATCAAGTACAATGCATCTCTGCAAAACTCTACAAAATTCTATCTCCTAGCATTAGGTAAGCCAATCTAGTTCTCAATTAGCCAACCTTTACAATATGATACCTATCAGGTATTTATAGATATACAAAGCTCGAACCCTACTTCTATTTTAGGCATTCCACCTTTTTAGGAACTAAACTTTCTTGGAAACTCAGATCCATTTGATCTTGAGTCTTTACATTAAAAATTTTAGTTTGATCTAAAAATAGAAGATAGAATAGAAGAGGAAGTCATGTACTCAAAAAAATCTATCAATGTTGTATGCATGCAACATGCAAGGAAGGAGAACATCATGCATGCAAGATTTTTATGCATGTGAAGCTGGCTCCGCAATGAACTCATCATAACTGGTGAAGACTTGTTGTAAAATATCCATATCTGGCCCATCAATCCAGTCATCTTCAAATGATCCGATCCAGCTCAACTGTAGCAAACTCTTTCATACTTTTAACCTTTATCAATTCTCTCCCTATAGCTTGTATCTCTTCTTTGACTTCTACAAGCTGATCCATTACCAAGTCTCCTCCATCATCCTTCTCCTGCATGAGTCCTTGAAATATTTCATTCCATTTCTCTTTAACCTGACTCAAAGGCATGCCATCTTTTGTCATTACATTCACATCTACAATTATGGCCATGACTGCTTCCAACTCTTCCAACTACTCAGTTAAATTATTAACTACTTCCTGAATCTCATCCTTATGCTTGCTCAAAAAGATAGTCCTAAACTAAAGTATATGAGAAGTCTTCTCTACAAAGTCTTTGTTATCATCTTCAAGTATAGATTGTTCTAGAAGAGTAGTTAGAGGAAATGTATTTATCTTTTCTAAATTTTCACTATACTCCTTATACTCTTCTTCTTGTTTTTTTGATGCCTCAATGTATTGATGCATCTCTTTTATTACTCCCTCTGCTTCTTTGTAGGCTTCAAATCCTTTTGTTAAAACCTCACCTACCTCTCGGTTCAATTTGTCTATCCATTTGTCTACCATCTCTGCCTTACCTCTAACTTGCACCAAATCATCTACCTCCTTTTTGCTTAACAAAACAGGAGTCTCAATGGCTGCAACTTGTTGTGACCTTGGAGAGGAGACACTCTTCAAGAATGAATGTAACTAATCCAATTGAGCTTTAAGCTCATCTTTCTTTTGTTTTTCCTTCATCATTCTTGATTTAGTTATTGAAGCCACTACATCAATTAGATTCATTTGTTGATTCCTAGTGGGTCTTCCCAAATTAACCGTACTCAATTGACAGTCCATTAGCTGCATATCCCCTACCTCCTTTTCTGTCATAGGCATGGCACATTCAACAACTATCTCCCATTTATCTGTGAGTTTGGTAGAATGTAAGATTTTAGCCTTCTTCTTAGGCCTTTCCTGTTCAATTCCCTTCATCATGTCCTCCCAATTAAGAGGTTGAGGAGGTGTTCTGGCTCTCTTCTACAGGTCTAACTTCAACCATATAGGAACATTGGGAGCAGTCATCATCATGGAAGAGGAAGCAGCAATTGTAGAGGGTGGCTAAACATTTACCTCAGGTTGAGAATCAACCTTTGCTTTCTCTTGTTGCTCCTGCAGCACATGCATCTGCACCAACTTCTCAGCCTCTTCTCTATCCTTTTGTTCTTTTCTCTTTCTTCCTTCCTCTTCTTCTCTTTCTTGAACTTCCTTTTCTAATCTTTCCTTTTCCAAAACCTTTTTCTTCTCTTTCTCTATCCTCTCTATTTCTAAGGCCTTGAGCTTCTCTTCCTTTTCCCTTTCTTCTTCAGCTTGTTGTTTCTTTATTAGCTCTTCAACATCTCTTTTCTTTCTTAGAGCTTCAGCAGCTTCTTCTTTCTGTCGAGCTTCCTCTGCAAGTTTTAGTTTAGCAACCAGGATTTCCTTTTCCCTTCGATTTCTTGCTTTCTCCTCCTCAAGATCATGGATCTTTTGTATCAATTCTAACTTGTCATTTTCTACTTTGACCTTGAGCTCATGCTCTCGTTGCCTCATTTGCTTCTCTACTTCATTAGTTGCTACCCTTGTTTCAATTTTTTTTTCCTTTAATTGCTACTGGTGAAGTAGAGCATCAGCTTGCATCTTAGCATCCATTTCTTTTTGCTTCTCTGTTGCATCCCTTGCATCAGAATCTCTTGTAGCATCTTCAAATAGTTTCCATTGCTCTTCTTGTGTCAGAATCTGCTCAACAGTATCCTCTAGAGGCATGTTTTCTTGCAAATCCTTTTTAGATAGAGTCTCATCTAAATCCGTCTCAACCTCAAGAACTTCTTCCTCCACTTCTTTTCCCTTAACAGTTTCAGCCATGCCATAAAGTGCTCCCTCCTGAACTTCTTTACTCCTTTTCCTTGTAAGTGGGACTTGTGTGGATGACTCACCCAATGTGGGCATAGAAACAATAGATCCTATTGGAACATCTCCCTCTTGTGCCTCTTCTTCTTCATCGACCACCTCAAGTTCTATTTCTTCAACATCTGGAGGAAAGAATTCTAATGGCTCCTTGGAAGGTGTCTTCCTTTTAATCCTCTTGTACCCTTTACCCTTCTTAGGAGCTAGTTCTTGAGGAGTCTGGGTTCTTAGTACCAACCATTGCATGCTCCTATCCAATACTTGTCTTCCTATCTTCTTGATATCAATAGTATCCTTAGCATCCCAATCAATCAGATCTAGACTCTTGGTGCCAATGTTCAAAGCTTCATATGATGGATCCAATACAATTCCATCATCCACCAAAGTGTCAGGAATGTTTTCTTTAATACCTAGCTCTGCCATGAGTGCAACTGACAATCTTTCATAGTTCTTCTTCCTCAAATCATATTCATCCTACCGATCACTCTAAAAATATTCTAACAAATTAAAATGCCTAGTGAATACTAAAGGTAATAAAGCATACATTTTCTTCTTTGGGTCAAAATACTTACGAGCTGTATACAATCCTAATTTCAATTGTATCAACTCATTACAAACCACCTTTTCTCCCTTCAAGTGTTGACAACTATATTCACCCAATTTCATGGGAAATTTGTGACATCTAGTTTTATGCTTGATCCCAAACCTAGCATTAACTCCGATAGCTTGATACACAAACTCCATAAGCACTATTATGTTACTGCAACATCTTTGAAGCAAGTATGGGTGACCTTCCAAACCATATAACTTGAAGTATGTAAATTTAGGGTATTGGATATACCAGCATCCCCATTCAGCAATGAAAGCCATAGCTTCTTGGCTCAACTGGTATCCTACATCTCCATTCAATTGGTTAATGATCACATATAAAATGCATCATTGACTCTTCTAAAATGAGTCTCAGCAACCTGAAGAGATAATTGATCATAGTGCTCCCACACCTTCTTTTTCCCATCCAAGGCTCCCATTATACCAACTCTATTTAAACTCGGAAAAACACCCACTCTTGTTGTTGCATAAACAATGTAAGAGGTCATAAAGAAACACTTGGTTTTTCTAATCTTGGTTAAGTGATCATGTATGGCATTAGAAACAATCATTGACCAATCAAACTATTGTTCTCCTTTCAAAATAGTCTGAATAAAAGGAAACACCCACTCCTTGAATTAAAATGCATCCCTCTTCCAAAACACCCTAGAAAACATCATGCTCAACCTTGATATCTCTTCATATAAATCTACCCTCTTTGGCTGGTTTGCAAGCTTGGATAGAGATTTATTTTCTGTTGTCAGCCACTTTTTGTTCAAGTGAGACTTATTCGACTGCTTATACTTATTGTAATTCTCTAAGGCCTTTGACTCATTCAATTGTACTAAGTTCTTTGGATCTAGAACATCAAATATACTCTAAAATGCTTGAGGAGTGAGATTAATAATCACATTGCCTTGTGAATCCATGCATAGTCTTGTAGCAGGATTGTAAGCACTAGCTACTGTCATGATTAACTCTAGGCACTGGACAGATATAGGAAACAAAGTAATATGAGCTAACCCAGAGCTGACAATTCTTTCCGTAGTCAATGTAATATCCTTGTCAAATGCTTTTGAAGACCACTCTTTGAAATTGTATTGACCTAAATTAGTATCCATGATATCCAACCAATCTGATTCCACCTTGCTCATCTTCATAACCGGACTTGCATGATTATACCTCAAGGTATAAGGCAGTTGTTTTGGCTTTAATTTCTTTGGTTTTGCAGCTGCTTTTGATGTTTCTGCAGGCTAGTTTCTTCGAGCAACTTCCCCTGATGTTCCTGACATATTTCAATTTTCCTGCAAGCAAACCTCTAATTAGATCTTTATATATCATCATAAAACATGCTTTTAAAACATACCTATTACACATAAATCAGAGTCAAAACTAGACAGAAGCTCAAAACAATCTCTTTTACAACACTGCCAAACTCGTAGCAAAAACTAATAAAGATACTTCACCTAATAATAAATGGGCTCGGGGTCGGAACCGGGATCAGAACAAAAAAAGGATTTGTTTTTCTTTCGATTTTCCAATTTTCATATCTGGCTTCAACTCTGCCTCTGTCTAGGTTATCATTACTTTTTCAAAGAAGACTTTTATTACATTCAGAGTTGGAAACGGGATAGAAATGGAATCAATAACTTTCGCAAAAACAAAATTCTTAAGTTCATAATCTATTCTGATCCCGCCTCTACCTATGTTATCATATACTTCAAGGAAACCTTTTAGAACTCAGAGTCAGAAACGGGATAAAAAATGGAATCGATGACTTTTGTAAAACAAAACTCTTAGGTCCATAATCGATTCTAGTCCCGTCTCCACCTATGTTATCATATACTTCAAGGAAACCTTTTAGAACTTGGAGTTAGAAATGGGATAAAAAATGGAATTGACGAGTTTTGTAAAACAAAACTCTTAGGTCCATAATCGATTCCAATCCCACCTCCGCCTATGTTATCATATACTTCAAGAAAACCTTTTAGAACTTAGAGTTGGAAACGGGATAAAAAATGGAATCGATGACTTTTGTAAAACAAAACTCTTAGGTCCATAATCGATTCCAATCCCGCCTCTGCCTATGTTATCATATACTTCAAGGAAACCTTTTAGAACTCGGAGTCGAAAACGGGATAAAAAATGGAATCGATGAATTTTGTAAAACAAAACTCTTAGGTCCATAATCGATTCCAATCCCACCTCCGCCTATGTTAATCATGACGTCATCAAATACTTTATTCATTTTCAACACAACTTCATGATTTAAAACCTAGGTCGCTATAAAATGGAAAAGGAGTTGTAAAACTCTACACCCATATGACCATGGGGAACAATTGCATTTTAGGGCCATTATTTAAATCTTATTTAACTATGATCATCAAGCAATACAAAACCCTAATCTAACAAACCCGATAAAAAAAACTAGGGCACGGGTTTAAACCTTGCCATTCTACACATATGACAAAACCCTAATTAAACAATAAATCTAATTTACCCTAACTCACTGTAAAATCTCTAATCTACCTCACTGTAAATCTCCAACTTTTGACAAATTCCATTAAAACCCTTAATCTAATCTAATCTACTGCAAACCAAAAAAACAAATACGATGCAATCACAATTAAGACGTGAAAGCGAGTATGCCTAAAAATAGAAAGAAACGACATGAACGTACAAGAAAACAAAGATTTAAAGCAAGAAAAACAAGACCAAACAAGAACCTGCTCATTTAATCATATCAATAATCATAAATTTTCCTTAAAACAAAATGATTGAACACACAAGCAAATATAAAGCAGAACACAACAATCACGACCATAAATCAACAAAGATAAGAAACCTACCTCAAATGCAAACAAACCCGAGCTAACTTTCTGAATTGATTCGCACACAATATCTCTTCTCTATCTCGATCAATTTGCTCAAACAAACTCTGTCACTGCTCTTTTGTACTCATAGATCTTTAACAATAACAATAATGATCAGTTTAACCCTTAATAAAGGTAAATATGTGAATTTCTACCTACACCGGCAACCATCATTAATGCATTAAAGTGCAGTAAAGGCAGAGTCGGAACTGTAAGAGAATGAACACTCGTCTGTAGTGCAACTTCAGTCAAAAAGTTAATGACAAAAAGTAGCAGGGGCATAACTAAAATGGAAATCGAATCTCAAATTTATAAAATTTCCAAACTCCATTCTAATTCCGGTTTCGGGTCCGACAACTAAAAACAAAACAAAAGTAAATACAAAAAGTAAAGTAAAAGACTAACCTAATAAAACAAAACACAAAGACTGAGACTAAGCAAAAATAAAAATAGTGAAGGCGGGAACAGAATAAATTGTGATTTTGAAAATTTTGATAATAACCATCCTAATACCCACTTCAGCTCCACTTTCGCTAAATACCAAAACAAAGGCAAAGAAAAGACTATCGGGATAGAACCAAAAACAAGCCTCAAAAGAACTTTCAGAACCCGATTCAATTCCGGTTCCAGGTCCGACAACTAAAAAAAAAAATAAAAGATAAAGAACACAAAAAGGGGGACCCATTTTGACCAAGGCAAAAGATGGGGTGGTTATGCAGGGCATAACAATAACTTCTGCATTTGGGAGTATTCAATATTGGTATTGGTCATATCAAAGAGGAAATCAACAAAAATATCTTTTTCCTTTTCCATTGATGTCAAAGGTGGAGAGAGAAATATATGAAGAGAGAGAGAGAGTATCATGTGAAAAATATTATCTACTAAAGGGGAGAAATAGGAAGTAAAATCATGAGGAAATGTGTTCATATCTATTATGTTATCTTTGATGGGTTTTCACATCGTGTGTTGCCATCAATGACAAAGGGGGAGATTGTTGCAAGTATGAAGGTGTTTTAATTCATGTCAATTGGTTAAATGGTTCTCAATTGGCTACTATTGCTATTGATGTCATGGATAATGGTTATTGGTTGTATATGTGAAGGATATTGAGGAAATTATAATGAAGGAAGGTTGTGGGTGTTCATTGGTTGCTCAGGTTTTTCTTTGGGATTTTATCCTATGTTCATGTAGTTCAGATATGTTGATCATGGTTGCTAGAAGTTTCTATATCCAAATTTTGGGGTTCTAGATCGTTGTATAGTGTGAGTTATGTTTACCAATTGTGAACTGTGTTTTTCAATATATTTGGCTAACGTTTGAGAGATATGTAGTTGCTCTGAATTCATTCTTGTTTGAGTCTTATGACTTATGGTTTGTAGGATAAGTTGTTGGGAATGTTTTCAAGTTAATTTTGTTATCTGGAAATATTGGATCATGTTAAGGTTGTGTGTGCTTAATTGATTTATGTGTTTTACACTAGTTTGGTTGACCTTGTGTTTAACACTACTTTCGAAGCTTATGGAGGTGTATTGAAGCATGTGTTTAAGTAACCCTCATTATAATTCTATTGTAGAATGTTTGGTGCTGACCTAATTTGAATTTGTAAATGTAAATGGTGTATGACCAACTTTGGGTATGTTTCAAAGTTAAATATGGTATAAATACAAGTCAATTTTTTTGTGAAATATATGGATGCAAGAAAGATAGATATAAGATGCAGATTAGTGTGTATGTGACGCGAGTTTGGGTAGACCAATGAAAAATCTAATTTTTGAGTTTCCAAAAGAAGTGAGTTGAAGGTGTACTCTATCATTCATGCATGTCTACAAGTTTTTGAGAAAATTGTGGTGGAAATCTCTATTGCATTGAGATTGATTTTTCTCTCTATAAAAAATATCTTCTATCTTCTTTGTAATTTTGTGGCAATGAGCCCTTTGGCTGGTTAACCCTTTTTGGACAATGAGTCCTAATCCAGATAGTGAGTCCTATTTTGGTAGTGAGCCTTCTCTGGCGGTGAGCCTTTGTAATTATTTTTTATATTCTCTATATTGTGAGCTAATCCTCACCATGGTTTTTCCCTTATTATTTTTTCCATGTAAATATGGTGTTATTGTGTACGTGTGATGTTTTTTAGTTTCTACATTTGCACTTAATGATTAATCATATAAGTAGAGTAACAGATTTATGATTGATCTAATTTTTAGTGCAAGTTTCTTAAAGGTTACATTTTTTCACAACTAATTCACCCCCCCCCATCTCAGTTGTCTTGTTTAACAAGTAGAAGGAATAGATTTTGAGGATACATTTGCTCTAATGGAAATAATGGAAGCTATTAGGATATTTTTACCTATTGCAGCACATAAGGATTTCAATGTGTACTAGGTTAATGTGAAGTCTACATTATTGAATGGCGAGTTGGAAGAAGAAGTATACATTGAACAACCAAAAGGATTTCAGTTATCAGACAAATTGGAAATGGTCTGTAGATTGAAGAAGACACTTTATGGACTAAAGAAAGATCCCATATCTTGGTATACAAGGTTGGATAGGTACTTGATACAAAAAGGATTCAATAAAGGTACCATAGATAATAATCTTTATTTCAAAGTTGAAAAATATCAAATATTGATTGTGGTTGTGTATTTTGATTATACAAACTTTGGAGGAAATGAGACTATGTGCAATATATTTGCATAAGAGATGCATAAAGAGTTTGAGATGACTATGTTTGGGAGATGAATTTCCTCCTTCAGCTGCAAATCAATTAGACAAAGAAAGGTATATTCATTTCACAATCAAATTATATCAAAGAAATGTTGAATAAGTTTGGAATGGAAGATTTTAAAATGGTATATACTCATATGGTTATTGGTTTCAAGCTAAGTAAGAATGATGAATCTCCTAAGGCTAATCGGAGAAAGTATAGATCAATAATTGGAGGACCTCTATATCTAACTACTACTAGATGGGATATCATGGATGTAGTTTATCTTGTGGATATATTTCAAGAAGATCCCAGAGAATCACATGTTGCAACAATAAAGAGGATATTCATATACTTGAAGGGCACTCTAAAACATGGTTTGTGGTATCCAAAGGATACTAAGTTTTTTTTTGAGTGCTTATATAGATACAAATTGGGTAGGATGTGTGGATGAAAAGAAAACAACAAGTGGTGGTGCATTCTTTTTTGGATGTAGATTGGTGTCTTGGCTAAGAAAGAATCAAGATTTAGTATCTTTATCTACTATAGAAGCATAATATATTGCAACAAAATATTTCTACACACAAGTGTTGTGGATGAGGAAAACCTTAAAGGATATCAAAGTTTTATATGATGAACTAATTCCTATATTTTGTGATAATAAAATTTCTATTAAAATTCTAAAGAATCTAGTGATGCACTAAAGTAAAAAATGTATCTCAATCTAGTATCACATTTTGAGAGAGAAGGTTGCATAGAATGAAGTGAAGCTTAAGTATGTTCCTACAAAGGATCAGGTTGTTGATATATTCACTAAGGCTCTTCCTAAGGATACTCTTGAGTATCTCTAGGAGAATGTTACAGCTTCTTGTGTATTTACCTACTTACTTTTACCTAGCTAGATGAAATACTTCCATATGTGTGTGTTTTTGTAACTTTGATGGAAATAAATGTGAATGTACTTAATTTGTATGAATCAGTGGAAATATAATAAATAAATGGTTGATTCAATTGGATGATATATAAATGTCTTAATTCTGACTATAGAATATATACTACATATGATTCTTTTGTGATCAATTGACTCACTTCGAAAATGTGCCAAGTTGGTTGTAGGTACAGGTTCATGCCTCTGAAAGGGAGGGGAAGTATCACTCAAGAGAATATTTTTTCTATGGTAACCCTTAATCATTCTAACTGATCTTCCACACACTCACTTTCAGATTGGTCAAGTCAAGTCAATAATTTTGGGGAATAATGTAAGATACCTTGGTTTGGTTGGATAGGAGAGGTTTTGTTTGATTGTGGGATCATGCTTGAATTAAGTTTTTGAGTTTCTTTATGTTTGTGAGTACTTCTTTAAGAGTACAATCGATGAGATATATATAGTTGTGAACCCTTGTTTCATACCTGCACAAACACAACAAACAAACATGTTATTAGATCAAAATCAAAGATGAAAGAAGGATTACCCATGAAATCCATTTACAAAACTTAGATAGAAAGTAAAATGAAGAAAAATGCAATAAACCAAGTTTAATCTATTTAAGCGAAACAAACACTTGATCCAATGGGGGAATTAGTGTCAATTGATGTGTCAAAATTGGACCTTTCCCAACTCCTTAGTTGAAAATGTTGATGATGTGTGGATAGTTCAATCTCCTTGATGAGATTTTAGCATAACCTAGCTATGCAATTATGAAAACTATGGATACTTGAAGAGGAATGGGAAAAAATGGCTCTCAATGTGAAGAGAGTAACTTTGCATGAGATTGTGGATGATGAATGAGAGGAAGGCCCTTTAATTTATAGATTTCCAAAATGGAAAAGAGAGTGAAATGGAGCAATGTGGGATCATTCAACATCCAATGGCCAAGTGCCACTTGTCAAGATGTGAATGGTTGATGGTTATGCCCATTTTGGCCAAAGCGCCAATTTATGCAATTAGGTGGAATTTGAATTTGAGGAAATGAAATGTGAGAGGGAAAAGGGAATGAAATAAATGACACTTTGCTCAATGCACAAGGACATGTAAGAGGAGTGAATTCCTTGTTGGAAGTACCCATCCACTTGGACTTTTTGAATTCAAACTTGAGGGAATATTCCTTCTTTATTCCTTGTTGAGAGAAAATAGGCAATTTAAATAAATCAAAGTAATTGATTTATTGTGCAAGTTTCATTCACTAGAGAATTTTAGTGATTGAGATTAAATTAATCAAGATTTGATCAATTTAATGAGAGATTAGGTGATTTGACAATTTTGACTCAAATTTATGAGTTGATTTAAATCAAGAATTGAGAAGAAAGATTTAATTAAATAAATGATTTGATTTATTTAACTAAAGGGGATAATGTTAGATTAAATTAAATACGATTTAATTTATTCAATTTAATAAGAAGACTTTAGAGACTTAATCAAATAAAATGATTTATTTAATTAAAAGGGATTTTAGGGTTAGTTAAATTAATTTGATTAATTTAATCAACAGGGGGAGAAACACCTAATTAAATAAATAATGGTTTATCCAATTAAGAGATAAAGTGATGATAATTTGAGAGTATGATTTAGGAAGAAACATCATTAGTTAATCAAGATCAAATGTGTTGCATCAAATTGTACATTTTCCATGTCTAGATTTTGCCTCTCTTTGAAGCAATGCACTTGTTGTATTGGTTCAAAGAATAAACTATTATGTTCAAAGAATAAACTGTTGTGATCAAAGTTCAAATTTTTTTCTCAATTTTTCAAATGCCCCACTACTGGCCTAGTGGAAGGATTATGGTGGTATATTTCCTCCTTGAGAGATCGAACAAATTTTTTATTTTTTGGATGATCTCATAAAAAAAGATGACAAGGTGCCCAATAGGTCCAAAATTGCCTCGGGATGCCAGAAAACATGTTAGAACAACAAAAATGATGTGAAATGGCCCTCAATTGGACAAAAATAGGATCAGGGGACCAACACCCTCGCCAGATGGCCAAATTAGGTCAAAAAACCCTAATTTTCAAGCTTAAATAAACCTTGAGGGGTCATTTTCAATACATTTGCACCTTTTGCACCTATAATTTTTTTGCACTCTGAGCTTTGATCCTTGATCGAGATGGCACAATGATAACTTCCTAGGCATGTTTCAGAGAGGGTACGAGTAGATAAATGACCATTCACTGCAAGACCCCTGGTATGTACCCCCATCCCGACTTTTAATTTCTTGTTTTTCATGCATTAATTAGGGTTCCAATAAAATTTAGGTTGAGTGGTGCTATATAGCACCACTAAAAGTGTTTGGTCAATGTCATGTAGTCCAATATCGGACCGCATGACATAGTTAGGAACTTAGGGTTTCAGGGGTCAAAGTTAGTCGTGTGCACAAATAGCATCACGCAGTGCAGTTTGGAATTTAGGGTTGTCAAAGTCCATCGCACGCCATAGTTTAGAACTTTCCAAACTGCATCGCATTTGCAAATAATGCTGCATTTGTTGTTTCAAATGCAAAAATTCAATGTGAAAAGCAGATTTTTTTACAAGACTTGACGTGGTGGTTTTCCCTTGTGCAGGAGGAGCTTGATATACTTCATTTGAGGGAGCACAAATTGTTGATGCTTTGTAGATTACAAGGTATGCATGTATATCTTTAGGATCAACTTGGTATTCTTGGTATGTGGTACATTGCGTATGTCCCTCCTATTCAGACACAGTAAGGTATGTTGATAGCTTTGGCCGAGCGGTGGCATTGTGAGACTTCTTCCTTCCACCTGCCTACTGGCGAGGCCACCATCACTCTTGAGGATGTCTGGCACATTCTTTGATTGCATATTCATGGAGCCAAAGTGATTTACTATCGAGAGGAGGGTAGGGATGCCTGCTTTGATGTTATGGGCGTTGATGACATTATCCTTTCTGATGGACAGATTGACCTAGAGCGATACCAGGGTAGAGCACCCACCTATATATTGATTGTTGCTACTATTATTTTAGGTCTTGTGGCACCTGATCAATGGGGTCGGTAATTTAGTCCAGGGCGGGGATTGGCATGGCATCAGATGTGCATTCATCGAGAGTGATTTTCCTAAGGACCAGTACTATTGGCCTCCTTATACAAAGATTTTCATGAGTTCAAATACTTGGATAGTTGGGCCCTAGGGGTTGGTGTTACTTTATTACACATCTAGGCATGGGAGTGAATCCCAATGCTTCTTCTAGATGCCACACCAGTTGTCCTTGATATTGATGATCCTATTGTCTGGCAGTATGGCGGGGCCCAGATTCATTTTACCCACACTAGTATAGGTGGCCTTGCTTATTGTCAACGGTTTCTTGATGAGATGAGAGAGTTTGTTTGGAGACCTTGGATGGGCATAGGCCCATGGTATGATGATGCAAATTAGGTATTTTTTGCTCAGTAGGACAGGTGGATGCAGAGCTGAGAGCATACCATGATAGAGCGATATCTCCCAAATAGGGTGATCTATTATTTTTGAGAGATGCAAGATAGGCCTGATGATCAGTACATGGTGATCTTTTCCCATACTATGAGAGAGATGGCATGGGGCTAGCCCGTCCCAACAGCTGAGGTAGTGTCCTCCTTTAGACAGTTGGTGGCTTGATCGTGGTCATATGATCAGGGGCCAGCAGATGCAGGGGTGACCCTAGTGTACAAAGCCTGATTTAGACCTCCTTTGAGATTGACAGTTCCTAGTGTAGTACTCCCATGACGGAGACCCAGAGGCAGCTTAGCTAACAGGGGAAGAGGACAAGGGCGAAGAGGTGGTAGAGATGGGGGTAGGGATGGAGGAGGATGTGGATCACCTCCTCATCAGACACCTCCCAGAGATTTGACATAGCAGTCACCTCCATGGGTAGAGGCATAGGTCAATCAACCAAGAGATGGGGGTAGGTTAGTCCCATAGTAGCAACTAGCAGTGCAACCAAACCACAAAGATGTGTTGATCTAGCAATTGCAAGGTCAGATTCAAGTATTGACTATAGAGAGGTATGAGGCTTGGTAGTAGGTTTTTACAGTTACTGTTGAGAGATACCAGGCTAAATCAGAGAGGGATCAGGAGATTGGTTGGTAGAGGTAGCTAGAGATTACAACATCATTATCCCAGGGCCGATCAATTTCCCTATGGGCATAAAGAGAGGTAGTCAGAGAGGTTGAGTACTATCGACAACATTATAGATAGGTAGTGCCAGCAACAAGTCGGGTGCCAGACCTCTCTTAGTAGACAGGGATGATGCCACCAGAGGACCATGGTGAGAGGCAGGTGGGAGAGAGCAGTAGCCAACAAAGCTAGCCTTTGATCACAAACAATTTCCATTTTTTATTTATGGGCCTCAATTACTTGCCCTTTTTTGTACTATGTACCTTGATCATACACTTATCCAATTTTTGTACCATGACAGTAAATTTTTGATGATTATATATGAGATGGTTTTGCTTTATGAGATGTCTTGCAATGTATGATATGTATTTCTTAATTTTGTATATGCTATGAGATGCTTCTATTTCTTATGCTCATGTGATATGATGTATGTTTCTAATGGATGTACTTATTTTTGTATATTTTTTTCATTCATTTTTAACGATGATCCTATGAATGTAATGTACACTAATGATGGTGTATTGATGTGAAAATGGATGCTAATGATTATGTATGTTGTAATGTAATGCTTTCTTTAGATGCTTAGAATAAAAAATTTATATTATTCCTCACAACTTAAGATAATGATATGATATGATATGCATTTTATGCTAATGATCTGGTGGATGTAGGGTGTATGCATTGGTGATGTTATGATTAACTATGATGATACCCTACTAGTATGGAGAGAAGATAGAAGAACTTAGAATCAATTAGTTAGGATGATGGTGAATTTCTTACCAGGAGTTGGGATTTTCAAAGGGCCAATTACATTATTTTTTATAACACACCTAGGTATGATGCATCAAGGTATAAAGAACCAGGATGGCATTGTACCCAATGTGATGGAATTTGAATTGACAATTAGATAGAGTATTCTTGTTCACACTTAGCATGCACACTTCATTTAGGATGTAGTTCATACATTCTAAATATCTCAGGCCAAAACATAGGAAAGCAAGATTTCCTATGTGGTCAACAAGATATCTAAAAAATCCTCTTCAAAAATAAAACAAAGTACATATGAATAAGCTATTTTACAAGTGTATCCCACAAGTGCAGTAGATAAAAGAGACAATGATCCTTGCCCCATTCCTTTCTCTCTAAACCTGTTTTGTTTAGGCATCATCGAGAGGTCCTTGGAATGAGTATAAAATAGGATAAGTCAAAGAAGACTAAATAAAGTAAATAAACAAGCTAATGTTCTTCGTGCCACTAGCCAAGACTAAACTATTGTGAGATACTTGATGCTTATGTCCATCTTGGGAATGATTCATCCTAGGACATGTTGTGATCAGGATTTTGGTGAGACCAATTGGATGATAATCTATTGATACTCTGAGTTGACCAACTTACTTGCTTACTGATTTAGACTTTAGGACCTTTTGATGCTTGGGTGTTCACTTTTGAACCTGCCAGACTTGATTCTGACTAAATCACCAAAGGATGATGGTGATGACTGATTTTATTATGAGTGGTGACCATTGCTAGTGAAAGCGAGATGAGATGAAAGCACAATTTTGAAATTTTTGGATATTTTGAGGTTGTTTTTGGTATTTTTGAGATGTTTTACAAATGTTTTTGGTATTTTTGAGATTTATGATGAAGAGACTAACTTAAAGACCTATCCTAGGGCTATCTAGAGCTGATCCATAGATTAGCCTTGGCTACATTATACACATAGAAACCATGTAGTTCGACTGATGACAAACTTGACTCAGCGATGAGATAGATGCAAAAACGGGTTTCCATTTTATGACGATGGATGCCTAAGGACTGACTTAAACTATCTCAGGGGATGATCAAGGATCAACCTTGGCTATGTTCAAGCTTAGAGATGATATAGTTCAGAATAGATGAAAGATTGACAAGACTCAATGATGAATTTTTTTGAAGACTTTTAAGATTTTTCCAATGTTTTGGATTTTTTGATGAATTTTTTGATGCCTTGAGAAGAGCACACAAAAAATATACACAAATCTAATCTAGTTCCAATTTTAGGAACATGCCCCCAACTTTAAGGGATAGACTACTTCATTAAAGGCAGGACAAACTAGCCTTAGGAATATGCCAAGTAGTACTATGGTGGAATATGATACAAGCACAAGCTCAGGCTATGGTATGGATGCAAACGGGTGAATGGATGAAGGATTAATGAAATGGATGAGTGAGTCTTGCAGATCCTGGTGTATGGGGAGTGCTTTTTTATGCTTGGCACTTTTTTTTCTAGGTTTTTACCAAGGTACTTTTCCAAAGCGCCACCAAAGTGGTTTTCACTAGAGGACGATTTTTTTCTCTATTGTCTTCAATCCTTTTTTTGATTTTTTTGATTTTTTTGTTGTTGCCAAGATGCATGTTTGGTAGGTTTTCATCAAGGTAACCATTTTTTCAGGAAATTTTCTGATTTTTTAATATTTTTTGGTTCTATACCTTGCAAGTTCTTAGGCATACAACTTTTTGAGATGGGATTTTTCAGAGGCTCCT
Organism: Sequoiadendron giganteum; assembly: GCA_007115665.2. Classification (NCBI taxonomy): domain Eukaryota; kingdom Viridiplantae; phylum Streptophyta; class Pinopsida; order Cupressales; family Cupressaceae; genus Sequoiadendron; species Sequoiadendron giganteum. The sequence continues at coordinate 240,496,986 of CM021101.1, forward strand.
ACAGAGGTTTGCCTTCTAGTGTTGATAGTTGATAGGCTCTTGATTTATAGTTGGTTGTGATGGAAAAAGGTCCCAGCTAGTTGGGTTCAAATTTACCTTTGCTCTTTGGATTCAATACATTCCTTTGGTTCTCCTTTAGCACAAGTTCACTGACTTGGAAGGTGTGTCACTTGATCTTCTTGTTGTAGTTGGGTTTCATGAGATTCTGATAGACTTGTAGATGGTTGAGGGCATGCATGCATCATTCATCTAATAATTTCAGATCATTCAGTCCTGAGACCCTGTATTCTTCATCTGTGATGAGGTTTTGCAATGATATTCTCAGTGATGGGAGCTCAATCTCAATTGGGAGGATGGCTTCTAATCTGTAGACTAGTGAGAATGGGGTGGCACCTATTGGCATGTAGATGCTGGTGCAATAGGACCATAAGGTAGGATTTACTTGTAGGTGCCAGTCATGACTACAGTCATTGACTATTTTCTTAAGGATTTTCAAAATGGTTTTGTTAGGAGCTTATGCTTGGCCATTGTCTTGAGGGTAGTATGGAGTAGAAAAGCGATGTTGGATTTTGAAATTTTCACATAAGTCACGGCCACCCTGATTATTGAAAGGTGTCCTATTATTAGAGATTATGGATTGGGGGACACCATATTAGCAAATGAGATAGTTCAGAATGAACTTGGAAATCTTCTTTCCTATTATGTAGGTCATGGGGATTTCTTCAATGCACTTTGTGAAATACTCTATGGTGGTGATGATGAATTTGTGACTATTGGATGAGGTGGGTGTGATTTTACCTATGAGATCGAGCCCCCATTGTGAAAAGGGCCATGGTGTAACCATAGGATGGAGTTCCTGAGTTGGTGCATGGATAAGGTCTCCATGTTGTTGGCATTGTACACATTTTCTGAAAAAATCATATGCCTCTCTTTCCATTGTTGGCCAATAGTACCTTGTTCTTAGTAACTTCTTGCCCAAGGTCATACCGCTTGAGTGTGAACCACAAGTGCCATTATGTACCTCAATTAGGGCAGTCAGGGCTTCCTTGGGTCTTAAGAAATGTAATAGGGTTCCATCAATGCTCCTACAAAATAGGGTTTCTCCTAGGATGAAAAAATGTAAGGACCTTTTGAAAAAGGTTCGTTTGAGGTTCGAGGTAATGTCAACTAGGAGGACTCCTATTCTTAGGTAGATTTAGATGTCGTGATACTATAGATCATCGGGACTAATGAGTTTGCACACATATTTAGACTCTTGTACCTCAAAATTGGGTACGAGAAGCTTCTCTACCAAGAATTCATGTTTTGAGACATTGTGAGGGATAACCAGTAAGGATCCAATTGTTTCAATGGCATCAGTTGCTCTATTGTTATCCCTCGGTATCTACTCAAAGGTGATATCAATAAGAGATTCTTTGAGGCTTTATACTAACTTGTTGTATGGTGTGAGCTTATCATCCTTAGTTTGGTACTTGCCATTGACTTGGATGATAATAAACTGTGAATCTCCATTAAATTTTAGTACCATGATTCACCATTGTGCTGCAATTTTGAGACCTATGGTTAAAGCCTCGTACTCTGCAATATTTTTGGTACAAGGGAATGCCAATTTTGAGGATCTAGGTATACAATCTCCTTGTGGGGTGATGAAGAAAATACTGGCTCTTGATCCCTGTTGTGTGTGGGAACCGTTAAAGTAGATTTTCCAATGATCGACTATGTTGAGATTAAAGATGGACTCGTCTAGAAATTCTGATATGAGTGGATTCCTTGAATAGATGGGAGCTTCTACCAGTTGGTCTACAATGAATTTTACTTTGATTTATTTTTTCTCCACATATTTAATGTCATATTCTAATAGTATCATGACCCACTTAGCCATCCTTCTTGTGAGCATATCTTTTGACAATAGGTACTTTAGGGGATCTATCTTGGTGACGAGTTTGATTTTGTGTGCCAACATGTAATATCAATTTTTTTGTGAAGAAAACACTAATGCTAGATAGGATTTTTCAATGAATGATTAGTTTAACTCATGGCCAACCATTGTTCTGCTGATATAATAGATGGCCCACTCTATCTCATTTTCATTTTGTTGAGCTAAAAGAGCACCTCGAGCTACTGTTGTTGTTGAGATGTATAAGATTAGTAGGTTTACTGCAATGGGTGGCATTAATACTGGTGGCATGAGAAGATATTATTTGATTTTATCAAATGCTTGATTGCACTTGTTGTCCCACTTGTATGCCACTCCTTTGTGGAGTAGATGTGAATATGCAATATGCTTGTCTGCTAGTTGTGCTATGAACCTTCAGATGGATTAAAGTATTCCTTGTAGGCCTTTGAGTCTTTTTAGTGTCCTTGGTGCCTCCATGTCAAGGATTTATTTGACCTTAGCAGGATCCACCTCTATTCCCCTCATTAATACTATGTATCCCAAAAGTTTACCTGATTGTACCCCAAAGACACATTTCTTTGGGTTGAGCCTGATCTTGTACTTCTCCAGTCTATTGAAAATGACACTTATGGTTGCTATGTGGTTTTGTCTCTTCTTTGATTTAGCCAGTATATCATTCACGTAATCTTTGAAAATTTTGTGTATCATGTCATGAAAGATTAGTGTCATGGCCCTCTGATATATATCCCCTACATTTTTTAGCTTGAATGGCATCATGTTCCAAAAGTAGGTACCCCATGGACGTGTAAATGTTATCTTATGCTGGTCCTCTTTTTCAATAATTACCTGGTTATGCCCCGAGAACCCATCCATCAGTGATATAATCTAATGTTTGGCTATCATGTCCACTATCATATCAATGTTGGGTAGTGGAAAATCATCCTTGGGACATGCTTTGTTGAGCTCTCTAAAGTCTGTGTAGATACAAATGCCCCTATTTGGTTTTGAAACTGGTACAAGATTGGATACCCATTTTGGATAGTCAATTGGGCATATGAAGTCGGCATCCAAGATCTTTTGTAATTATACCTTGACTAGCAAGGCTATCCGAGGATGCATTTTCCTTAATTTTTGTCTTATTGGTTTTTCCCCTAGGTAAACAGCTAAATGATGAACCACGACTTCCGGATCAAGACCCGACATGTCAGCATAGATCCATGCAAAGTTCACCTTTCTTTCCCTTAGGAATGCTGCTAATAGTTCTTCTTCTTTTGATAAAAGTGACTCAACATAGAAGGTTATTTATGGTGTTGCCTCCATTCCTAGATTAACAGGATTACATTGTTTTGCAAAAATTGTTGATTTCTCCTGATGCAGTGTCATAGGGGGGAGATTGAATCCTTCATCCTCTGGAGCCTCAAAGAGGTTTTCACCGTTAGAGACATAATTTATTTTTACTATTCTTTGGTTAGAGAGTGCCACAATGTGGTTTTCACTCAATAACTCCAAGCTTATTATCATTGTTTTTCTTTTGCGACTGAAGGACTCAATTGTCTCCACGTAATATGCTTGAGTGTCTAATTTGATGTGGAAACCAACCTTGGGATCCCTGCACACAACTACATCCCTTAGTCCCATGAATTATGATATTTCCTCATCATTTTTGAATGAGTCTAGAATCAGCGGTCCTCGTTGGTCATAGTCGATGAGCTAAGGATATACTAAGTTGATTTTGTGGGTTTTTGGTTTGAATCAATGGATGAGGCACTAATCATTAGTAAGAAGGAATCCTCAAAAATCAAGGGAAGGCCAGCTATGGTATCCTCATCATCACTACTGGTGTAGACATCAGTTATGTCAATAGTGAAATTATCTAGGGGGAGACCTATGCATACGGGTAGTCGAAGGCTGGTTGCTGATACTTGAGGAGGGGACTTGACTACCCTACTAGAAGTACCTCTACTAGGTACAATTATACTCAGGGGGGTACATCCAAGGCCAAGGTTTATCATTCTTCTTTCTACAATGATGGGCTCTAGTCGTCCATCACTATTTGTTCCCAAGCTTTTGTTCTTGTTGTAGCCCATACCAAACATTATTTGCAATCCTCTGGTGGCTTCATCCATGGGTAGAGTGGGTGTGGTTCCTTCATCATGGTATAGCATGCTTGAAATTTCTTCCTCATTGACATTTTATTGACTTAGGTCTCCCTAATTGAAGAATCCAAAAGGGTCTACCCTAAAAGTGTGGACAAGTGTTTTGGTTGATCGAGGTTGCCTATGTGACCTAGGAGATTATGGTAACTCTCCTAAAACAAATGCACTCTTCTTCATTTTGTGGTCTTTGCACCCATTGTCTTCGATCATGAGCTTGATTTTGGATATATTAGGGATGGAGGGTGTCTCTGCTGCAGAAGTAGAGGCAAGGTTAGATGGGTCTATGTATGTAGTGGATGGGTCTTCATTATTTTTTGGTACTTGGGGGATTTTGTAAAACTTGGCTTCCAAGGTTTTGCAATAGGAAAATGGTTCGAGATCACCAAGTATTGTGACCTCCTCATTTTGGTATAGGAATGACATATTGATGGAATGTTGAGGTGACCGCCTTCATTCAATGGATCCATGGGTGTCCTAGGAGGATATTGTATGGTAGGTTGAGATCAAGCACTTGAAAACTGGTTTCCATGGTTGTTGGCCCAACTTGGATTGGGATTTTGATAGTGCCTTAAGACACTCTCTCTTGATCATCGTATGCTCTTATGGTAATGCCTTTGTTCTGATAAATGGAGTCCTCTAAGAGTCCCAAGTTCTTTATAATTTTGAGAGAACAAATGTTAAGGCTTGCACCTCCATCCACCAGGACCCTTTTGACTTTCTTTTCATGAATTAACACTTGAAGGTGAAGTGCAAGATTATTAGATGGTTGGGCAAGGAAATATTGATTGGAGAATGTGAGGATATTTTGGGTAATAATGTTACCAACCATATCCTACAATTTTTTTGTATCAAGGTTGGTGGAGACAGTGGATGCAACTAATGCTTCATCAAGGATTTTCCTATGGGCAGTGGAAATTTTTAATAATTCCATGATGGAGATTTGGGTGGGGGTTCGCTTTAGCTACTCTATGACACTATAGTTGTAGGGAACAACTCTTGTACTTGAAATAGGGGTCTTAGATGGCTATGATTCCCCTGCAATAGTGACCTTTCCGCCATGTGTGGTGACTCCACAATCAGCGTTGGCTCCTTTAACACTAATGATAGTGACCATTTTGTCTATGATACGACAATCTCTTCATATACAATGTTAGTACTAGCATACTTTTTCTTCCCTTTGTTTTTCCCCTGGTTATTTCCTTGATTATGATTTGGCATCAAATTTATGTATATTTTAAGGTCCTAATTTCTAGCTGGTTTTTCAATGTTTATGATCTTGTCCTCAATGAGGTCTTGGATGATGTTCTTCAGCCTCATGCAGTTTGCGGTTGTGTGCCCCTTGATTTTGTGAAAATCACAGAGGAGGTTTTCGTTGTACCATGGTATTTTTGTCATGGGTTTTGTATAATGTTTAAAATTGGATATTTTGATAAGATTTTCCTTGACTAAATTCTTCATTATGGATTCAATTGACTCTCTAAGAGTCGTGAACTTCCACTTGGGAGGATACTTGTTTCGGGGAGGTGGTCCTCCTTAATTTCCCAAGTTATTGATTTGGTTGTTAGGAAGTGGTTGTTGTTGTGTCACTGTATTAGTTTGCACATTATTGTGATTGTGATTCTATAGTTGGTGATGAGTTTGGATGTTCTATTTAGGAGCATTTATGACCACCTTAGCATCGACCACACTGTTGTTTGTGATATTTTTGTTCCTCGACCATGTTCGAGGTTTATCATTATAATTATTGGATGGGAGGTTATCCTATGGTGGAGGAAATGTTGATGTTCCTCCTCGCAGAGTAAGGGCTCTTTCGATATTGAGCACCTTTGGGATCAATTGATCACATGTTATGATGCATTATATTTTTAAGTCAAATGCCAAGTTTTCATCTAGATTGGATATGATTTTGCAAAATTTTTGTTCGACTGGCATGGTCCACTTTCTCTGATTGGCCTTGGATTGCCATCTTTGCAAGAAGGATGTGAATAGCTCTCCTTTTCTTTGTTTGAGTGCTGACAGTTCCTCCAAACTAACGTCTGCACCCATATTGAAAGCATATTTTTTAAGGAATGCTTCCATGATTTCCTGGAATGTTTTAATGCCTACGGATAGGAAAGAGAGTCATTCTATGGTAGGACCAATAAGACTTTGGGGGAAAAGTCGCAATAGATATGTGTCATCATATGCAACCTCCATGCAATGCACTTGAAATTCCCTTACATGATTTTTTCAGGGTTTCCCATTCCATTATATTTATTGAATTTAGAGATTTCAAATCCTTTTGGGAATGATATCATTGTGAGATTTCTATCAAACAGATAGGGACACAAATTGCCTGGCATTTTGGTTGTTTTTCCTATTTGGAGGTCTAGCACCTATTGCAAGAGCAGTTTGATTTATGTTGGGACATCGTTGTGTGGATCAAGAGGTGGGATGAATGTGTTTTGAGGTGTTTGGGGTGTTTGATTGATGAGAGGGGTATTGGTGGGAGTTTGTTGCAAGCATTTTTGTGTGTTCAAGGCCTTCTAATATACCTACATTTGTGTCAACAACGCTTGTTGTTGATCTTGTTGTTGTTCCAAAAAATCTTTTTGTTGGTCCAACTATTGTTGTTCCCATAAAGCTTGTTGTTCTATTTATTTTTTCACCAACAAAGCTTATTGTTGGTCTAGTTGTTGTTGTGCCAAAATAATTTTTTGTTTAGCTTGCTATTGTATCTGAAAATCTTGCAGGGCTTGTTGGTATGCTTGTTGATGAATTGCTTATAGTCATTCTTGGTATTGTGCTTGTTCCTGTTAAGCCTGGTGTTGGGCTTGAGCTTGATCTTGTGCTTGTGCAGCTTGTTGGGCTTGTGCAACTTGTGCAGCTTGTTGAGCAGCTAATTGTGCTTGCGCTTGTTGAGCAACATGTTATGCAACTTTTTGGTTTTGAAGTATCCTATGATGATTGGCCTTTTGGATGGCATGAATCATGGTGATGAATGAATTCATCACGTTAGCTTTTTTGGGGATTGGTGGTGGATTGAGAATGGTGCTAACCATTGTGATAGGTGAAAGGGTTGTGTTGGTGGCTGAGATTTGGGTTTTTGGTGGTACGGTTGAGATGCTCGGTACTTGAAAAAGTATGTTTTGATAGATTTGAGGATTGACTAATGTATTGACCATGGTGTCTTGAGTAGTTTCTACTTTTTGTTGTGGTGTTACTGGAAAAAGGAGAGGATTCTATGTGATGCTTAGATTGCCTTGATTTGAGAAACCAACGATGGGTAGGGGGGAAGACCCAACCCAAGAGGTGATACAAATGTGAGGGGTAATGGAGGGAGTGATGGTATGTTCCCCTAGAAGAATGAAAATGGGTCAGTGACTCATGTTGTTCCAAACAAATCACCTTATCCTTGTGATAGAGAAGTTTTTATGTTTCGTGGATAGGCTAGTGTTGCATGGAATGAGGATGAATCAGCATGATTATGGAAAGTGAGTAGGACGTATAGGTGTGATGGATTCACTAGGATGGAGTTATCCGGTGTGGTGTTAATATTTACCTCTTTGTTGTTTACAAGGTGATGCTTTTGTAATTCACGAAACATGGCACTTCCTTTGTTTACAATTGGTGAGGTTGATGTGACTGTCGATATGGTTTGGGGAATTTCTTGAGTGATATTTGGAATTTTCATTGGGGGTATGCTTGTAAGAGGCCTTTCCATACTGGTGCCTACATCAAGATCAGAAGGCAACTAGACCCCTCCTTTTGTTAACATGTGTATGTATAGATAAGGATTAAGTTTAAGCATAGGATTGACAATTCTATGATTCTCAGGATTTTGAATCATTTCAGTTATCTCCTTTTGTGTCATTCCCAAGTCCTCTTTGATGATTTCCTCTTCATGGCCTTCCTCTTGAGGATTTTATGATGGTAGAGAAGATTTTTTTGGGGGATTGCTTGATCCTACAAGGTTTACTTCGGTGGTTTCTTGAATTAAGTCACTGGAAGTTGATATTTCTTTGGTGTTCTCCATGTTCTTCTTGTGTTGTGATTTTTTTTGGACCATAAAATAGAGATCATTTTATCTTAATCTTTAGGCCCAAAAGAGGAGAGGAACTAGGAGAGTCCAAGGATCAAAAGGGGTGGTTATGGGGATGAGATAAATGGATGAGGTGAATGAGTGAAAATTTTGAAGAACTTTATAGGGGTAATGCTAAATGTTTAGGGATTGGATTGATTTTGATAGTTTGACTAGCTATATTAAGTCAAACAAGATGATGGTGAACTTGTAAACCCTAGGAAGTTGTGTTATCTTAGAGAAAAATCGCACAAGAGAATGAATTGGCTAAATGTGTTAATCCAACCAAGGTGATCATGAACTAGTAGACCTTAGGAAGTTGTTTTATCCTAGAGGTAAATTTGTTCAACAGGATTGATAAATTTGACTAGGTGTATCAAGCCAAATAGAGTGATGTTGGTTTTGCCTTTAAGTTTAGCATAAATGATGTTTTAAAGTTCCCAAAATTTTGTTGGTGGGATTAAATTTGATTGATGGAGAGGTGGATGAGAGTGAATAATTTGATCCTAGAATTTAACCTAGACATGACTCTTTTTTACAAGACCTCGGTATTGAAGAACATGCCTTAATTCCTATGTGAGAAAAAAAAACCTTTCAAAACACTTTGGATTTTTTTGGTAATAGAATTCATACAGACTTGGGTTGTTCTTTCAATCCTTCTTATAGAAATTATACACCAACCTTTATCTAACTTCGAAAAGCCTTTCAAGATGCTCCTCATGAGATTTTAGACTAATCCTCTTGAATCTTGGTTTTGGGATTTTAACTTTATGGGAAATCGTTTGAGAACACACATTCATGAGGTCCAATTGTTCTTGTCTTTTCTTAATGAGTTCTTTTTACCAAAATCACTTTCTTGATTATGTTTCAAACTGCATGTCTAATGTGCTACTTTATTTTCATCCCACAAGGTCCATTATGTGGAAATCAAGGAAATTAGAGAAAAAAATTCCTAGTGTTGACTTTGGTGAAACAAATAGCATTTAAATCCAAGCACTTAGAAACCTCTAAGGATATGATCCCTAGGGAAAGCAAGATCACTTAGATTCGTCAAAGAATATTTTTTTCCTCAACGGGTTTGAAATTTCAAAGCTTTTGTGAATGTTTGTTTCTCAATGTTTTAGAACCAAGCAAGGTGTTTTGATTTCAATAACATGCACAACCCTAGGCTGAAAAGATAATATTTGTTGGGTTCCCACTTGGATGAATCCAGCTGCACATATTTAGTTTGGATGATTAGATGCTTGACCACACAGACTCCCCCTTATAGTGCACTCACTTCTCGGGTAAATAAAGCATCAATACCCATGAATCTCCCATGGAATACTTTTCATTTCTACAATAGAACCGCATGTATAACGTGGGGTGGCTTCAAAGGACATGACCTTTTGCACAATCAAATAGATAGGATTTTAGCCTTTTCTAAACAAAAGGTTTTAATGCGAGTATTCCATTCATGGGGGACTATCCAGTATGACAAGAGACCATTACTGCCCTTCTTGTTGGAATAATCCTCGTGATATTGGCCTTTGTTCTAATATCTACACTTATATCCCAGGTGGAAGACGCTTGGATTTAGCATGTTCTTGATTGGGTTGTTCCCTTGGGTGATTAATTTTTCCCACAAGGCAGGCCCACTAAGATAAAAAATAGAAAGCTAGCATATATCATTGTTCAATCAACCTTCATTGAAAAGAAAAGGGAGAACACTTGCAATATACTGTGCTCACACTCGCATTTTTGGCTCAATTTTAATTCCAAAATGAAATGTGGAGGCAATTATTTTACTCAACTTAAGATCATCAAAAGAACTTTTGATTCTCAAGATTGTCGTGAGGCACGAGAGAAGCACATATGACGTTTTGATGATATTATCTTGAATAAATAATTACAAAACAAAATAACACTTGTTCATTTTAAACCCTCAAAGAAAAATGAATTATTTTTAAAGCATCAATTCAAGTGTGGAAGTTTTCTTGTTCAATTTTTAAACTTTAAACCAAATCTAGTAAGTTGTAAAGTTCTTTTTAGCCTTTGTTGCAAAATTTTGAAAGAAAATTTTTATTGTTCTTTTTAGAGCCCAAAATAAATTTAGTGTTTTCTAAAGCATGAAAGGTAACAAATCCTTGAAGGAGATTAATAATTCTCTAAAGTGTTAAACAACACTAAAGTGTTAAAAACACTTAGTATAAGAGCGGGATGATGCCATTATGTAACCTTCCATTTATCTTTCTTCTTTGTCCTAACTGCACAAGATGATAAAAACTAGAGAGTATAGGAACAATAAATAGGTCAATAATTCAAAAATCTAAAAACCTCAAAAAGGCACATGTTAAAAACATAAATTTGAATTTTTGACTGTTTTTCAACGGTGCAGTTAGTAAATATGGCATAGTTTGGAAAAAATGTGGTGCTATATAGCATCGCACCCTTCACTGAGTGTGGCGCTCTATAGGAACAAAGATCATGGGTGTGGCAGAGTTTTGCCAGGTGGTGCAGTTTGCAACTCAAAAATCTATGACCAAGTTTTAAAAATTAAATATTTTGAGTGAGAATGCGGGTGCGATGCAGTTTGGACTAAGTGTGGTATGATATAGCATCGTGCCTCTGAAAGTGGTGCAATATTGCATCCTAGGACTATGTGTGGCGTAGTTTGGACTCACAGATCTATGATGAATTTTAGAATTTTAAAATTTTGGTGTGGGAAACAAGTGCAACACAGTTTGGATTCAGAGCAGTGAGATATAGCACCGCACCTTCAGAAGTGGTGCAATATGGCACCATGAGCCTGTGTGCGGAATAGCTTCCTGTGTACACAAAAATGTTAAAAAAAGGCACATAATTGTTGAAAAACGTGATGAAATGATTGAGATTTTCCCTCCCTCTAGCGCCAAAATATGAACCCTTATTTCATACCTGCACAAACACAACAAACAAAAATGTTATTAGATCAAAATGCAAGATGAAAGAAGTATTCCCCATGAAATACATTTACAAAACTTAGATAGAAAAGAAAATGAAGAACAATGCAATAAACCAAGTCTATCTAAGCTAAACAAACACTTGATCCCATGGGGGAATTGGTGCCAATTGATGTGTCAAAATTGACCCTTTCCCAACTCCTTAGTTGCAAATGTTGATAATGTGTGGATAGTTCAATCTCCTTGATGAGATTTTAGCATAACCTAGCTATGGAATTATGAAAACTATGGATACTTGAAAAGGAATGGGAAAAATTGGCTGTCAATGTGAAGAGAGTAACTTTGCATGAGATTGTGGATGATGAATGAGAGGAAGGCCCTTTCATTTATATATTTCCAAAATGGAAAAGAGAGTGAAATGGAGCAATGTGGGATCATTCAAAATCCAATGGCTAAGTGCCACTTGTCAAGATGTGAATGGTTGATGGTTGTGCACATTTTGGTCAAAGTGCAATAAATACAATTAGGTGGAAATTGAATTTGAGGAAATGACATGTGAGAGGGAAAAGGGAATGAAATAAATGACACTTGGTTCAATGCATAAGGGCATGTAAGAGGAGTGAATGCCTTGTTGGAAGTACCCATCCACTTGGATTTTTTGAATTCAAATGTGAGGGAATATTCCTTCCTTATTCTTTGTTGAGAGAAAATAGGCAATTTAAATAAATCAAAGTAATTGATTTATTGTGCAAGTTTCATTCGCTAGAGAATTTTAGTGATTGAGATTAAATTAATCAAGATTTGATCAATTTAATGAGAGATTAGGTGATTTGACAATTTTGACTCAAATTTATGAGTTGATTTAAATCAAGAATTGAGAAGAAAGATTTAATTAAATAAATGATTTGATTTATTTAACTAAAGGGAATAATGTTAGATTAAATTAAATAAGGTTTAATTTATTTAATTTAATAAGAATACTTTAGAGACTTAATTAAATAAAATGATTTATTTAATTAAAAGGGATTTTAGGGTTAATTAAATTAATTTGAATAATTTAATCAACAAAGGGAGAAAGAACTAATTAAATAAATAATGATTTATTCAATTAAGAGACAGAAAGTGATGATAAGTTGAGAGTGTGATTCAAGAAAAAACGTCATTAGTTAATCAAGATCAAATGTGTTGGATTAAATTGTACATTTTCTGTCTACAATAGTATGTATATATACATACATATATGCATGTCTATCATGAAATTATAGACATGAGTAAAGACATACATAAATATACGTAGATAGATGTATCTACACATGCTTATGGATAGATTACACATATGCATGGGAACATCGAATAGAAAAAGTGAAACATATATATATATATAGTGTATATATGTTAGTCAATATTATTGCTTTTATGTATGTTTGAATGTAATGTTATATATATATATATATATATATATATATCTATACAATGAATATATATGTATATGTGTATATATATTGATATACATGTATGTATTGACATGAAGGAATTTTTTATACAAGTATATTTATTATATATAAATATACATATGTAAATATATATAAACATGTATGATATCAATCTAGATAGTAAATGGATATAAGTTTATGCATTTGAATATCGAATGATGTATATTTATAAATGTATGAGTTGATATATATATACATATATATAATATGTTAAGTTGTTTATTTATATATATATATGTATAATGGAATATATAATGCATATATATATATTATTGTTGATAAATTATAATGTTTGAATAAGTGTTGAATATATACACTATTGATGTTCTAAATTCCAAAGCACATATTGTAACTGATGGATGTGTATGGGTGGAGTTAACTTGATCCATGAGGATACAAATCAAATTCATGCCACTAAATGTCAATCCCAATAAGATCATTCAATTTATGCAAAGACAAAGAAGCCATTAAAACTACCATATTAAATCATGGAATCTTGATAAAACCTCTAATCTAAGACATTGAAACTTATCTTATTGGAAGAGTGGTATCGTTTTGATGTGGAACGATGGCCCTTTCCCAATCCCTTTGATAATGAGCTTGTTTTAATGATTTTTATTGAATAAAAATGATGAAACCATTGTAAGATGTGTGATGAAACATAATTTAAATCCTAAACTAACATGATGCAAGCTATTTTAACATGATTTATGATGAGATGATCAAGATATCTGAGTGCATAGTTAATCTAAATGGATTTTAAGCTAGAAATATAGAAACCCTAATTCATAAAGAAACTACATGAATGCATCTACATTACCATGGAAGCCATTAATGGAAGCTCGGTTATTATGAAAGTAATTAACTAAAAAGATGCTAAATATGTGTTAAATATAAGTGTGAGTGTGAGTGATTTCAACAACATAATTTTTCTCTAAAAAAGATGGATCCATTTGTCTCCAAATAGTGACTTATTTATAGGAGGAAAAATGAGAAATGAAGGCTCGAGATTGAAAAAGATAATCAATGGTCAAGGATGAAAGAAGTTGGAGGCATGGATCATGGATTCCCATCAAGGGTTCACATTAATCCAAAAAAAACACATTTTCAACTTGCACAAAAGGTCACAAGTAACTTGCATAAGAAGTCACGAGTTAACTTTTGCATGAAATCAAGTAAGTTTGTTATGAAAAATAACATTCTTTAGAATATCCTCATGGGTGAGGAAAAAAGATATTTAGTTAATTAAAACCAAATTAAATGGTGCAAAGGGGAAGAAATTTTCCATGGGAACATTCCTTTTGGAGGAATGTGCAAAGGAGGAATATTCCCTTGGAATATTACCTTGCAAGCGAGGGGAATTAGATTTAATTAGGTAATTGATAATTAAAACAATGTTAATTATGCAATTAAGGGGAATTAGATGATATTCATTAAATAAAGTGATTTAATGAAAAGGGTATATATGATATGACATTTAATTAAATAACTTAGGGTTATTTAATTCAATAAGAAGATTTAGAGATTAAATTAAATAATTCGATTTATTTAACTTAATGAGATAAAATGTTAGCATGGAAGGGGGTGAATTAATCTGATTAGATTAATTAGGTTAATAGGTGAAAATGATGCAATTAATTAAATAGTTAGGAAAATTCAATCAATTAAGTAAAAATAAGATGGGTTTCAAGATGAAATGTTGTTAGTATACCTTATTTGAGTGTATGATATCATTCAAGACATTTTTTAGTGTACATTTTTCTGCTCTTTGAAGTGAGGTACATGCTACATTGGTTCAAAGATTGATGCTTTTCAGATTAAAGAATTTTGTTCAGATAAAAAAAATATGATTTTTAGATGCCCCACTATTGCCCTAGTGGAAGGAATAAGCTGGTTCCCTACCCCCTCGAGAAATTGGGTGAAGATTTTGAATTTTGGGTTGATTTATCGACAAAAGTTTAAATGTTGCTTGTTGATGGTGTTTTCTACACAACAACAACTCAGACATAATATGATATTCTATCTCTCCTGAAAGGTCAATCTATATTGGAAAAGAGATAACCCCAAGGTCTCTAATGTCAAGTCTTAACAATGCAATAAAACAACTCAGTGATAAAATGTGAAATTCTGATAATCACAAGGGACCTTACAAATGAAATTTTTTGGAAGTTTACTTTCATTAGATGCAACAATATGGTGATGCTTTCAATCCTAAAACTAACCCAAATTCAAAATAAACAACAAAAAAGATAAGGGTTTCAAAGAGATTCTAAATTAACCCCTAAGATCAATCACAACAATGATGAATGTTGCAAATGGATAGATCCCCAATAAAACCAAGATTTGCTTGATCAAGGACAAACCCACAACTCCGTAGAAATGGTGCAATATTCTAAGGAAACTAGATATTTTCTGACTATGAACATTCATCCACATACCCAATAAATGGCACAATGTAAACAAGTATCCATAGTTGAACTTAACACAAAATAAGGCCTAAACTAACTTTACATAGAAACTTGCAATCAAAAAATTACTAAAAGTATGGATTGAAGACCAATCAACATCATTAACATTTCACCATTGACATGAAATAACTAAAAACTAACATCTAACATTGAGAATTGAGAACAAGAAACTATAAACTGTCAAAGATAAATACAAAGTTTTCCAAATCAACAACTCAGTTGCATTACTTCTTCAGCATTACATAGAAATTTTCAGTCTCTCTCCTCTCCCTACAACTAATTTATGAAATCTACTTGCCAATTTTGGCCTTCTATGGCTTCTAATCAGCTCTTCTAACCCAGTCTAACCTCTTACAAATGAGAAGGCACTGGCCTATTATAGAAAATTACATTTTGAATCAATGGCTAGGATTTAATTCATCCAATGGCATAAATTGCACTTCTAGGAGCATCCAACTATTACATTTAATTTGGGAGCTCATGGTACATCATCATCCAATCAATTGCATTCAGTTGCATTATGACCCAATGACATCAATTTTGAGAAAATCCTCATTGGAGAATAAATATAGCTTCACATGTTTTTCCTTGTAAAATGCACCTCTCTAATTGGTATACAACTGGTGGCACAAATTCTTATGTAGGCTCCACTTTAATATTTGAGTTGAACTTTTCCAGATTTTTCCTCTTGGCACAAATCTATATGCAAGTCCTCATTTTGATTTCTTTAATCCTGAAAAATAGATACCATCATTAGTAGCTCACATGTTAAAAAATTCAATCCAAATTAAACTTAAATAAAATTTTGGCCCTTAAAAAAAACTTACATCTTTTTATGGAAACTTTTCATTTTTGAAAAATTTTCATTTTTTGAAAAAAAATGTATTTGGAAAAAATCCATTTAATTTATTTTTCATTTTTGAAAATTTCCGATTTTGAGCTGGTTTAAAAAGGAAAGTTTCATTTTGGAAAATTTCGGTTTTGAAGGGGTCTAGAAATTTAAAAAGAAATTTTCTTTTGGAAAATTTCGGGTTTTTGAGGGGGGTCTAGAAATTTCCAAAAAAAGAAATTTCAAGATTTTGAGGGCTTGAAGGAATTTCAGGGATTTCCACCCAAGAAGGAAAATCCCGAAATTCCAAGCAAGATCAAAATCACCTAAACCTCATAACTTGTTTTGTAAAAGGAATTTTTAAAAAGTTCAAAAAACCACTTGGCCTAGTTTTTCACCCTCTATCCATTGGTGTAAAAATATTTACACATAAAATTGAAAATTCACTTCAAAAATCCTCATTTCCAATTTCCAAGATGAGCAAAGAGCCCCTAGAGCCTCAAAATATTGCCTTTATCAAACCAAGTCTTGAATTAATTCCAAAATAATCTCCCAAGAAGAGAAAAACTGAAAATTTGACAAAGCCAAGGTGCAAAGATGCAAAATAAAAAAGAGGGTCCTTGCCTCCGGTGGGTCGTCTGTGCAAAAATTGCACACACACTGCCTTAAGGGTATGAAAAGGCTCCAAAATGCAAAAAACATGTCAAAAACATGAAAAAATGGTGCAAAATAAGCTTTAGTTTGGCAATATTGGTGAAAAATGGTGACAAACCCTAGCTTCAAGGTTAAATTAGGGTGAAAAACCCTAATTTTAGTCTTAAATAGGTGAGGAAGGATCACCTTCAATTCATTTTTTCATTCACACCTTTAGGAGTTCTCGGATTTTGAGCTTTGACTCCAGTGAAATGGTGCACCATGTGCTTCATGTTCACCTTTTTGACTGAGTTCGAGAGTACTAGTGCCATGTAGACATAGGACTTGAAGTATATGACTCAAAACCTCTCTTGATTTTCTCTTTTAGGTGCATTTAATAAGGCATCAAAGTTAGGTTGATAGGCATGTCACTATTGACTTTTTTGTGACGCATGCTCTGTTTAGCACCGCACCCCAATTTTTTGATTCAATGACACAATTGATTATGGGGTCACTAGAGTAATATAGTGATGCATTAGATTTTTGTGTTCAGTGATACTAGAAAGTGGTGGGTGATGCATGCAACAAATGGCGACACAACTTGATTTTTTGATTTTGTGACGAACCCCAATGCCAACTCACTTTTGAGAATAGTGATGCACATCACCAATTTGGTGATGCACCCTTGAATTGAATATAGTGACACCCAAAAATTAGTGATGCTATTGATGTTTTCAGTGCAAAGTCTTAAATTTTGATCAATTTTATGAGTTTTTTGGTAAATTAGCGTTGTGTGCGTAATGCGTGGAGGAGGATTTTCCACTTTTGATGTCTTGAGAGCACATATATGAGATTTTTTCAGTAGCTAGAGACTTCAATGATTTGGAGGTGGAGTGGCTGGGGAGGCTAGCATTAGGATTTTTTGCCTTCATGCCTGAGATCAAGACCCATCTCGCCTTGATGACACCATTGGTCGAGAGATGGTACAGTGATATGTCCTCTTTTCACTTGCCCATGGGGGAGGTGACCATTACATTTGAGGATGTGTGGCACAATTTTTGTTTTCCTATTCATGGCGAGTGCGTTAGATATGATCTAGATGTTGGGAGTGATGCATGTCTCTCCCTTTTCCACATATGATAGGTTATTCTTGTCAACTCCTAGATTGATCTCAATTTCTACCAAGGTCACATCGACACCTTCAAATTGTTCATTGGAGCCCTAATTTATGACATTGTTGCACCAAACTGATGGGGTAGAGGTTTCATTCTTGACTGGGGTTTAGCTAGGGAGGGTATGATCAGGAGAGACATCATGTATGTCTAGGGTTCAATTTTCCTTGCCTCCCTGTACCATGATATGAATGAGGTTGTCTATCGAGAGGGAAGAACTATTGGAGCAGGGGTGACTTTGCTTCACATATGGGAATATGAGCACATTGTAGTGTTAAGGCACATAGTTGTTCTAGCTAATATCCATGAGGATGAGCTTTTCATTTTCACATATGTAGTGTCGATGACATTACAGCATATAGGCCCCACAATATTGGCATATTGGTGTCATGTCATTGATGACATGATAGTGTTTAGATGGAGGTTGTGGCTTCAACATCCATAATGGTATGATGATAGTAGCGACTAGATTTTGTATGATAGACTCAATACATGTAAGGCTGAGATCATACCATTGTTGAGTGGTACTGTCCAGACCATGTTGCTCGATAGTTTAGAGAGACATAGGATGTACCCACTTAGGATTACACAACTATTTTTTTAAGGGCACAACAAGAGGCATAGTGGGGAGCCCTTATTGATCCCATTGTGGTGATCAATGATTTTCAAGCACTCGTCCCACAAGTTTAGGCATATGATTTGGGTCTCCTAGATGTGGGGACTGCTCTAGCCTATGATGTGTGGTTTAGGCCACCCACATGCCTTACAGATCTAGTGAGGGGATACCTGGGCAGAGGTAGAGGTAGAGGTAGGGGCCAAGGCTGAGATAGAGGTAGGGATGGAGGTAGAGATGGGGGCGGGATCAAGTTCCAAGTGATGGGTACCAATAGCAGTTGGATTGGGGGCATTAGCATGGGTAGCACATTGTTCAACACATTGGATAGGTTCTAGGGGCGCCACCACCTTCTCCAACTATTCAACCAAATGCACAAGCATAGGCATGGATTCAAGCTCTCACTGTCAAGAGAGATCAGTTGTAGGAGGAGAGGGATCAACTACAATAGTATTTATAGGCCATGACTGCCTAGAAGGACTAGGAGGTTTAGTTGCTGCAACAATTGGACATGCAACTAGCTCAAGAGATTGGGCAGAGACAAGAGTTAGAGGCAATGACTGCAGCGTCATAGGGTAGGAATGTATCTACTCATTCATACAAAGAGCTTGTGATAGAGGATGGATACTATTGTTTGCACTATCGCCATGATGTTCCGTAGGGGATGCAACATACTGATTTCTTGCAGTGGAGTGGAGCACCACCTATTGTTGAGGATCAACCATCAGTTAGGGGTGAGACAAGTGGCCACTAGGGCTAGCCTACCAGTGTAGAATTATTTTTTATTATTTCCTGATTCATTATACAATTATACATTCATGGGCTCTTTTTTTATAGCCTCGTGGACATTATATTTTTGATTGATATACAAATACACTGACTCAAATATTATATCATGTCAATCACCATTTTATATATATATGAGATGGTACAGATTCGATGTGATATGATGCTCTCTTTTATTTCATGCTTATGGATGTATGGATGCATTTTATATGATGTGATATACCTATGTATGGATGCACTTCTTTTTCAGTATTATTTCATGCAAATTATGGAATGGATGTTTAGGATATTCAGATGTTATGCTTATGCAAATGATATGGATACATCTATTTTTGTTTACTTTTCTATGAAATTGATGAGATGGTGAGGTATGCATATGGATTATGGATAATACAATTTTTTATGCTTATGATATGATAATTCAATGTATGTTTATGATAAGTGTACAATGATTTAAGATGCTTAGAATAACAAATCTATATTATTCAACACAACTTAAATGATAATAATAATGATAATGCAATGGAGTATGTTTTATGTATTATGATATGCAATGATGATGCAAGATGTATGCATGTTGATGCTTTATGGTGTAATCAGGGATGAAATATTAAGGTGAATGCAATAAAGCATATAAATCAAACCCTAATAAACAATGAAGAAAAAATGAGCATAAAGACATAAAATATAAAATAATATTACCAAATCTTCATGCTACCATTGATTCACCTCCATTTCTCTTCTCCACTTTGCTTGAATATGATTATTTCCCTTAGATTTGAGTGTGCAATAATAAGCCTATGATAAGTGACTAGCAAAATATTGAAGATTGTTGTATCACACTAGAATCTTCTATTTGCATAATATGTGTGGATGAAGATAGATGATAATAGATAGAAATAGAGGAAAACAAGAATGATTTTGACAGCATAAAGGACACTTGAAGAATCAACCCCCAAATAGCTTATGAGAGAGTCTACTTATAAGAAAGGTTTGTTTTGGATTGACGGTTGAGATTGGATGTCAATAAGATGTCTTAATCAATGGCCAAGATTGAAAGTTGACAAGTGCCCTAGAATCAATGGACAAGATTCAATATGACAACCCATAATTAGGGTTAGGGCAACATTAGGTCAAATTTGAAATGAATGGACATGATTAATTTTTAGAAAATCAAATCAAGGGTTGGTAGTGCATGTGACAAGAGATAAGATTGGCACAAAAAACAAGGTAGCTGGAGAATCAAATAATAGTAGACATTACTTGATTTTTGGAGGAAAAAGACTATTTTGAATTAAAACTTAAATTTAATTCAAAAGGTGTGGTCACATTACAATAAATAATTAATTTGAATTACTTACTAAAAAGAGGGAAATTAAAAAGTGGGTAATTTTAAATATGATTTTATTTAAAATTAGAAAGAAAGTTGAAGAAAATGGATAATTTTAAATAGATGATTTTATTTAAAATTAGAAAGAAAGCTGGAGAGGATAAATAATTTTAAATAAATGATTTTATTCAAAATTAGAAAGAAAGCTAGAGAGGATAATAATTAAATAAATAATAGGAATTTATTTAATTATGAGCATACATAAATAAATAATGACGTATTAAATAAATAAATAAAGTTTATTTATTTAAATAGTTAGGAGGAAGTAATGGACTAATAATAATTAAATAAATTTAGGAATTTATTTAATTATAGAGTGACATAAGAAATTAGCGACGAATTTAAATAAAGTTTGTTTATTTATTTAAATAGCGAGGAGTAATGAAAGACGTGAATTAATTAAATAATTAAGAATTATTTAATTAATAGTTGGCATTAGACTATAGGAGATAATTAAATATTTTAATTATGTTGAGATGAAGCATGATATAGAAAAATGTGGTTTACGGGTCTAGGCCATTTTTATGTGTCTACATTTTCCCCTCTTTGTCATAATGCAACCTGTCGCGTCATGGAAAAGAAAACAAGCCAAGAATATGCCCCAGTGCAAAATAAGGATGAGGAAGAATAATGAGAAGGGTTGTGGTATGCCCCATCAAGAAGACAGTTGGGTTCCGAGAATACGAGTGGGCTCTCAAAATGGATGAAAAGACTAGAGAATGAAGGAATAGAAGAAATGTTAGCGTGTAAGACATGGATGTTTAGTGGAGAAAAATTTAAAGATGCATATTTTTCTAGACAAGAATCTACACTAATCATCATTGGGTGGTAAAATCACACAAATGGACAACAAAAACCATGGTATGGCATAGACCAAGGTGTGCAAGGTCATCCACTTGTGAAAAAGACAGTCGCAAACAAGGAATGTTCTAGCTCATACTAAGGGCCAAGTTGCCCCAGTCATTTTGCTAAGACAATCCATAGACAATAGTGAAATAAAATAGATCATGGGACATCCTCGAGGTAGCTAGTAACACGACCAAGAGACAAAACAAACCAGCAAAAATAGACAAAATAGGCCAGAAAAATCAACATCCATTCAATGTGTTTGCCAATATTTGTTTGCCGAAGATTGTTTGCATTATGGTTTGACACTTTGACAGTTTGACATTGCCTAAGGTTAGGAAGGACACATCCTAAAAATACAAATGAATTTTTGACAAGGTTCAATTCCAAGGACACATCTTGGAGAGGACCAAAGAGTGATAAGATTGACATTGTTTTGGCAATTTGACTAATGTGACTAGATGATTGACTAGACTATGTTGTCTGAGTTTAAATTAATGACCGATTGGACTATAATGTCTATTGGATCATGATTTGAATGCAGACATTTTGATGGCTATCTTGTGTTTGAGTGTGACTATGTCTGATGAAAGATGACTTTGTGTGAGGAGATTGACATTGTTTGACTTATTTGACCAATGTGACCTAATGTTTGACGAGATGGACATTGTTTGACTTATTTGACCGATGGGACTATGTTTTCCTAATTTAACTAACGTGATGAATGCTAACTTTTTATTTTTATTTTTGAAAGTTATTTGGATCTTATTTTTTTGCATTTTTTGGATATTTTGATTTTTTTGGATTTTTGACATTTTATGATTTTTTGGATTTTTGACATGTTTTGAGGTGTCAATGGAAGAAAAATTGGGTAGCCTTTGTGCTAGGTACCAATGACAAGGGGAAAATCAAGTCTAGGTGCAAGGGTGGGTGATAGGATAAGGGATAAAAGGCTCATGATAGATGGATGGATGGAAAGGATGTATGCATCATAAGAGAGAAAGGATGTGATCTCCAAAGACTATGTAGGATAGGAACAACATGCCCCATCTTAGGTACAATACTTAGGATTTTTCATGACAAAGCTTATGACAATAAGATAATTATAGGCTTGGATTAAAAAGATGAGGTATGTCAAAAGATATTCAAAAAAAATTTTTAACACTTTTCCCCCTATGTTTTCATCAAGATCAAAAGGAGAAGGGTGGATAAGTGGACTCAAATATGATAGGGATCTATGATGGCTAAAGATGGTAGGTAGGATGGAAATAATATGACATGAAAATGATAGGCTGGATAGATAATACATTGTGCCCCCAAGTGTATGTGACATAGAAGATCAACCTACACATGACGCTTGTTTGCCAACTTTTCATCATGGTACTTATCCAGAGCGCCTATTTACCAGGTTTTCACCGTTGGACGAAGGGATTTCTCTTTACTTTTTTTTTCTTTTTTTTTGACTTTTTGACTTTTTGACTTTTTTTGACTTTTTGGATAGGAGAAGGGGAATATGGATAGGAGGGACTCATGCATCTAGTTCCATGAAAGGTGATAGTCTTACTAGAGACGGATTTCATTGCATGGACCATGTCAAATGTGCTCATATAAGTTGGTAAGGGATGACATTAAATGGAGATGGAATAGGTAGATGATGGATTATGATGTGGATTATGGAGGAAAATAGTGGATTATGATGTATATTATGTTGGGAAGATATAGGACTTATGCAAAATATGAAAGGGGAGGCTTAGCCAAAAGCATGGACCATATGAAGGTGGTGGGGGAGATATGTAGGATAATGAGTGAAGGGTGAGGAGATGGAGGTATGTGGGAATTGAATCATGACCAATGGTTGTACACATTGTGATAAATGTTGAACCTTTTGATGGGAAGGTAGTGTAGGAAGAGATGGTGTTGTTTTCTTACGATATGGTGGATATAGTGCTTTAGGTATGCACATAGACTTAGTATTTTTATGACTTTTATTTTTCTTGTGAGATTTTTGTGACTTTTGAATAGAATGGGAATGTGAGGTGGAAGTGGCTGGTTGGGATTTTTTTTATGTATATGTCTCATTTGACTTGCTTTCCATTTTCTTAGGGACCCAAACCATTTTTCTTTTGGACTTTTCTTTTGGAGGTATGGTCTTATATAAATTTTTAGATGGATTTTTCTTTGACTTTTTGTATCGATGTCCTAAGGCATGAGGTTCCTTAGGATTTTTTACTTTATAGGTAGAGGCATTGAAATTTTTGCTTTGAAACCCCATTGGTATGGTGGAGTGAGTGGAATATTCTTGTTTAGATAATGTTTTCATTTTTTGGTCATGATTAGGAATGCTAGGGTATTTATGGATAAATGGATAAGAGGATTGAATGGTAGGGATAGTAGGTGTTGGAAGTAATTGTGGAAAAGTTGATGGTGGAAGGTGTATGGTCACATTATTTCTACATTTTTAGGATGATGGAAGAAGGATGGAAACATATGTCTTAGGAATATGATAGGATTTATGATGGAAGGAGGTGGACTTAGGATGCATGGAGGAAGTACCAACATCTTAAGGTTGGTTTCCTTGGGGTATGCAATGGACAATGGGACTAGGTGTAGGTGGAACACTAGACATGAGTTCCTTTTTAGATGGAGAAGATAATGGTTGGTGTTTTTCTAAGGGGGGATATTCATTAATGAAGGTGGAAAGACTAATAGGATATGATGGAGGATTCACAATGGGGTTGATAGTGGGTGATGGAGGATCGATAGAACCTTGATTGGTGTTATGTTAACTTAGATACAAGGTATTTTTTTGATCATATATGTGTGCTTGGGAGGCATATGTCTCATCAAGGGAAGTGGATGTTGATGGATCATGGATAGGACTAGGTGGAGGTGAATTTGGAATATCTTGCTCATGGATAGGCTCTTCAACATTATGGATATCATCTTGATCATAAAAAAGATATAGATTATAGATAGGTTGGATGGAAATGATTTGATCTTGATTGGGACTAGGGCTTGATGTTTCCAAATGCTTAGAATTAGGCTCTTGACATACCTCTTGGATTTATTGAATGAAAGTGGAAGGGGATTTCTCATGGAGAGACTTGGCATGTTATTGATGGTCAACAATATAGGAGCATGAAAGAGGGTGACTTGGAATTATGATGGGAGACTCTTGAATTGGCTCAAGGGGTTGTGGATGACATGGTTGGATTTAAGGCCTTGGCATGATGTTTGAGGACTCTTTTGTATGTTCAAGTATATATGTTGAATGATATGATGAAAATTGATTCGTTGCTTCTAGCCCTTGGGTCACATCCTTTATAGGTGGATTTAATGGAGAATTAGATGATGGTGGGGGTAATGAAGCATTTAATGGGTTAGAAGGTTGAGATGCCAATGTATTAGGACTAGGACATGGTGGCTTATGGATAGGCATTGGATTGGATGGTGATAAGGGTGCATGAACTAGATTGGTGTTCCCCTTGTCAAATGGAACATGAGAATTGAATGGCTCTTGATTTTTTTGCCAAGGTGAAGTTTGGATCCTATGTTCTTGTTGTGATATGGGTGGATATGTTGATGTGGAATTGACATGATATGTATATTGGTTAGGTTGGAATGATGATAAAGGTGACACATAGGATTGAGATTGAATTTGTTGAGGTTGGAATGGTTTTTAGACTTGTGATATGATTTTTTGTTGTGATAATGATGAAGGGGTTTCATAGGATAATGGTTGTTGAAAGGTGGATTGATATGGATAAGGGTTGACATTAGAAGATGTGTGATAGGTTGATGAAGGGGAAACATGATATGTGGATGGATGAGGTTGATATGATGATATAGGTGACTCATAGGATTGAGGTGAAACTTGTTGATGTGGTGATTGGACTTAATGATGTGCTTGTTGAATTTTACAAGTGGCCATGAGATATTGTATTTGTGCTATGAGTTGTGTTTAAGGTGATTTTCTTGTTTGAAGTGTTTGGATCATGTCATGGAATTCTTGAATGATTTGTTGATTTAAAGGTGATTGGATTGTTTGAGCTTTGTGAAGTATGTGAACAAGCTTAAGTGTTGAGTCTTCTAATGTTGTCATGGTGTAAAATTATGTTAATTGGATTAAAGAGATGATGATGATTAGGATTTGATGTGGAATGACAAGATTGTATGAGTTGGATGATGTGGAAAGTGTTTATTGGAAATTTGACTTGGAAAATATCACACATAAGATTTCACATGTAAATGCATGAACACACACACCAAACACAATGATAAATTTTTCTTTCAACATTAAATGTTATGATTAAGAAAACACTTGAATACACAACAACAAGCCTAATGTTAGTCAAGTGGGTATGGCCAAGTAGGTCTCAAACTAGTTTTCACAAGGTTGACTAGGTATAATTTGGAAGCAAAATCTTTCCAATAAGCCAGGAGAAAGGGGCAACCCACCATTCACCTTCACTTCCCAAAGGTGTAAAGTTCTTTGGGGCTTAGCTTAGAGTGACAAGATTTCAACTCTCAAAGGAGTGTGTATTTGGATTCACACTCAATTGAGGTCATCCCTTGGAGGGGTGTGTGCTCCAAGAAGGCCTCCGAAGAAGGGTATGACAAAATCAAACTAAGTGAGGTGTTATGGAGGACACACACACCCGATTCACACTTGTAATGATTAATTTCCTTTTAAAAAAATAAAATATGTGTAAAACAGTTCAAGCACTTGTTCTTTTTAACCCAAAGTCAAAATGTGTGATTGAAGACAATGGTTCATTTTATGTCTAATTTCAAAGATGTGATAGCAAACAAGATTTATTTTTAGACCCCAAAATCCAAATGTGTGACAAACAAGATGTTCCTTTTAAGCAAAAATTGAAGTGCATTGTCAAGCAATGATTAGAGATGAAATATGGAATGTGTGCACGTAGAATTTCTTTAGCTCCAAATTCTTTGTCCACTTGATCCAATGTGTGCTTTGAAGTGTTTATTTTTTTATGCACATTCACAAACCCAACAAAGCCAAAACCCTAACAAGATAATTGATCCCTAATATTAGAGGGTTAGCTAGTCAAGAAAACTCTGATTTTTTGAAATATTTGTGACACTAAAAATAAAAATACAGACAACAGACCCTTACTAAAATTTCAAGAGCTTTCCAAAAATGCAAAGAAATCCGATAGGTTTTTGTTTTGCACTTGAAATTATTTTTTATGAAAAATCATAAAAAAATTATTAAAATTCAAAACATGTCCAAAAACTCTGATTTTTTCATTGAAGGTGTTAGACATCATTTGAAATCTGCAAAAAAAAAAATTGTGAATAGATCTTCAACCGTTTGTGAGATTAAAGCAAATATTTGGGAAACCTTAATTTTCAAAGATCTGTTGTTTGACTAATAATTTTGCATCCAAATTTAAAACCTAAAGAACAAACCCCTATTGAAATTCAGATCTCTTTCCAGAAATATAAACATATCTGAAAATTTTGACAATTTTCTCTCCAAATTGATTTTTTATGAAAAATAACAAAATAATTATAAAAAATTAAAAACATCTCCAAAAAATCTTATTTTTGTCATGAAATCAATTGATATTATCCCTAGCCTGTATAATTTGTTTTTTGAAAATATCTGTAGCCATTTGAAAGTTATGGTTGAATCTTTGAAAACTAGGGTTTTGTCCCAGAATGATGCAAAACCTTCAACAAAAAGCAAACAAAACCTGCAACAAAAAGAATCTAACTCCAAAATTTCTCAAAATATGTTAGGTTCACCATTGTAATCAGGGATGAAATATTAAGGTGAAGGTTCACCAAATGTAACCAGGGATGAAATATTAAGGTGAATGCAATAAAGCATATAAATCAAACCCTAATAAACAATGAAACACAAATGAGCATAAAGACATAAAATATATAATAGTATTACCAAATCTTCATGCTACCATTGATTCACCTCCATTTCTCTTCTCCATTTTTCTTGAATATGATAAGTTCCCTCAGATTTGAGTGTGCAATAATAGGCCTATGACAAGTGACTAGAAAAATATTGAAGATTGTTGTGTCACACTAGAATCATGTATTTGCATAATATGTGTGGATGAAGATAGATAGTAATAGATAGAAATAGAGGAAAAAAAGAATGATTTTGACAGCATAAAGGACACTTGAAGAATCAACCCCCAAATAGCTTATGAGAGAGTTTACTTATAGGAAAGGTCTAGTTTGGATTGACAATTGAGACTGGATGTCAATAAGATGTCTTAATCAATGGCCAAGATTGAAAGTTGACAAGTGCCCTAGAATCAATGGACAAGATTCAATATGACAACCCATAATTAGGGTTAGGGAAAAATTAGGTCAATTTGAAATGAATGGACATGATTGATTTTTAGAAAATCAAATCAAGGGTTGGCAATGCATGTGACAAGAGATAAGATTGACACAGAAAAAGAGGTAGCTGGAGAATCAAATAATAATAGACATTACTTGATTTTTGGAGGAAAAAGACTATTTTGAATTAAAACTTAAATTTAATTCAAAAGATGTGGTCACATGACAGTAAATAATTAATTTGAATTACTTACTAAAAAGAGGGAAATTAAAAAGTGGGTAATTTTAAATATGATTTTATTTAAAATTAGAAAGAAAGTTGAAGAAAATGGATAATTTTAAATAGATGATTTTATTTAAAATTAGAAAGAAAGTTGGAGAGGATAAATAATTTTAAATAAATGATTTTATTTAAAATTAGAAAGAAAGCTAGAGAGGATAATAATTAAATAAATAATAGGAATTTATTTAATTATGAGCATACATAAATAATTAATGACGTATTAAATAAATAAATAAAGTTTATTTATTTAAATAATTAGGAGGAAGTAATGGACTAATAATAATTAAATAAATTTAGGAATTTATTTAATTATAGAGTGACATAAGAAATTAGCAACAAATTTAAATAAAGTTTGTTTATTTATTTAAATAGCGAGGAGTAATAAAAGACGTGAATTAATTAAATAATTAAGAATTATTTAATTAATAGTTGAAATTGGACTATAGGACATAATTAAATATTTTAATTATGTTGAGACGAAGAATGATATAGAAAAATATGGTTTGTGGGTCTAGGCCATTTTTATGTTTCTACATATGGTTGTAGGATGGATGCATTGATGATATTTTTGTTGACTATCATGATGCTAGGTTAGCGTGGAAAGAAGATAGAAGAAATGAGATGAATGATTTGACCATTGATTTTGATGATAAAGTCCAAAAAGTATATGATCCACCAATAATTTATTAGAGATGGTGATGAGAAATGCATGGTGATGATGATTTTCTCATATCTTGGGATTGGTATTTTTTCATCATTCCTTATTTTTGATATAACACATAGACATGATGCATCAAGGTATCTATAACCAAGATGATGTTGTATCTAGTGTAATGGAATTTAAATTTGCAAACAGATAGGATAGTTCTTATTCACACCTTGACATACGAAAACCTTGTTGGAATGTAAGTTAGAAGCTTAGAATATTTCACACCAAAGCATACACAATAGTCAACAATCTACTCCAAACAACCTCCCTACATACAACTAAGAAAGTATGTGCCAAGATTATTTTACAAGAATACCCACAAAAAAAACAAATGACAGATAATCATCAATGTCCCATTCCTTTCTTTCTAAATAATTTTGATAGACCTCATCGAGAGGTCCTCAAAATTGATCATTAAGATAAACCATAAGAAAAGATCAAAGACAAACAATCAGTGTTATATATATTGATAGTTTAACTTAGCTAAGGTGATTTTTGATGCTAATGTCCATCACAAGAAGGATACATCCTAGGAAATTATGATCAGATGGTTTGATTAGGATGAGGTGTGTGATAAGTCATTGATACAAACTCCACTGACTCATTTACCTATGAGCTAGACTTTAGATTTTGACACTTAGGTTTTAACTTTACCACTTGCAACACTTTTTTTCTACTTGTTTTGCCACAAGTTGAAGGTGATGATTGATTTATTATGGATGAAGGTTTATTGTGGGTGAAAGCGAAATGGGGTGGATGGTGTTGGGTTTTTCTAAAATATTTCAATGTTTTTGGTCTTTTTGAAATTCTATATGAATGTTTTTGTTTTTGATTATTTGAGGTTGTTTAGGGTTTTGAGTTTTACAAAAAAAAAAAAAAATTCTAAGTTTTTTAATGTTTAAGGCTTTTCTAATATTTGAATGTTTGGTGATTTTTGGATTTTCAAATTTTTTAGGGATTTTCTGAGTTATTTGGATGTTTTGGTATTTTTTGAGATTCTACAAAGAACCTAACCTAAATAACCTATCCTAGGGGAATCATGGGTTGATCAAAGATTATCCTTGCTTACATTATACACGTAGAGACCATGTAGTTTGACTAACTTGAATTATTAACGATGAGAGATGAATAGCTGATGGGATGCCAATTTATTATGAAAAAATCCTAAAGGACTAACCTAGGGTGTCTCAGGGTCACATCAATGATGGATTTGCCTACGTTCAAGCTCAGAGACCCATAGTTTGATTTGGAAGATTCTTTTGATTCTTCTTTAGGACAAGCTCCTCTACCTGGAAAGACTGATTCTTGATATTCTTGTTATAGCAATATTTCAATCGGTTTTGATATACTTGTAAGTGATTCAGGGCATCAAAGTGATGCTCATCCAAGAACTCTAGCTCATTTAGTCGAGATACTTTATATTCTTCATCGATGATTAGGTTGTGTATTGAAACTCATAATGATGGGAGTTCAAACTCAATAGGAAAGATGGATTCTAATCCGTAGACCAAGGATAATGGGGTTGCACCTATAGGAATGCTAATATTGGTTCTATAGGCCTGAAGATTGGGATTTAACTACAAATTCCAGTCACAACTAGCTTCATTAACCATTTTCTTTAGGATTTTTAGAATGGTCTTGTTTGTAGCCTCAACTTGACCATTTCCCTAGGGTAATATGGGGTAGAGAATCGATGTTGGATGTTAAATTTTTGACATAGCTCTTTTACATCAAGATTATTAGGTGTTCCATTGTTTGAGAAAAGGGTTTGTGGAGTACTATAATGATAGATAAGGTAATTCAAGATAAACTTAGTAATTTTCTTCCCCATTATGTGGGTCATAGGAATGGCTTCCACCCACTTGGTAAATTACTTAGTCGCTATTATGATGAACTTGTGGCAATTATATGAGGTTGGAGTGATCTTTCCTATGAGGTCAATCCCCCACTTTGAGAAAGGCCAAGGTGTGATCATTGGGTGCAACTCCTGAGTTCGAGCATGAATCTGATCTCCATTCTATTGACATTGGACACATTTTTGTACATACTTAAGGGCTTCTCTTTTCATGGTTGTCCAATAGTACCTAGTCCTCAATAGTTTCTTATCTAAAGTCATACCACTAGAATGGGAACCACATATTCCATTGTGTACTTCTTTTGAAGTGGTTAAGGCTTCCTCTTGGTTAATACATTGTAATAATGTCCCTTTGATGCTTCAGAAATAAAAGGGTATCACCTAGGATCACAAATTGGGTTGCCTTCTTTATAAAGGTATTTTTAAGGTTGGAGGTGATATTGGATGGGAAGGTTTTTCTACTAAGGTAGATGAATATGACATGATACCATGGAGATCTAGGACCAACTATGACACGCACAAATTCAGATTCATGGATTTCAAAATTTGGTATGAGAATTTTTTCTACCAAGAATTCACATTGGAGGACGTTATTCGACATGTCTAACAATGATCCAATTGTTTCTATAACATCTCTTGCTCAGTTATTCATGCAAGGAACTTGATCAAAATTTATATCAATGAAAAGTTTTTTCAGATTTTCTACCATATTTTTATGAGTAAGCTTGTCATCCTTAGTTTTATTGGAATCATTGACTTGGTTGATAACTAGTTGTGAGTCTCCATTTAATTTTGTCTCTTGTATCTTCCATTGAACTACTATTCTTAGACCTATGATTAGGGCTTCATACTCAACAATGTTGTTAGTACACAAAAATGATAGCCTATATGAATTTATAATGAAATCACCTTGAGGGGTGATAAAGAGGATACGTGCTCCTGATCCATGTTGGGTGAACGATCTGTCCAAGTAAATTTTCCATTGATTGGTTAGATTGACAAGGAATATTAATTCATCAAAGATTTCAGATATCAATGGGTTCTCTCCATAGATAGGTGTCTTTGTCAATTGGTCTATGATCACTTGTCCTTTGATTTCATTGTGATCTACATAATTTATGTCAAATTAAGTTAAAATCATCACCCATTTGGCCATTTTCCCAGTGAGATTGGCTTTGGATAATACGTATTTCAATGGGTCAATATTTGCAATAAGCTTGACTTGATGTGACATGTAATGTCTAAAATTTTGTGAAGAAAAAACCACTACTAAGCATGCTTTCTTAATGGATGAATAGTACATTTCATAGCCCACCAATGTTCTATTGACATAATAGATAACTCTTTCCTTTCTATTTTCATAATTTTGTACTAGAAGAGCACCTAGTGTTGTTGAGATATAAAAGATCAATGGTTTGTTTGGTATCACCGACATAAGTATTGGAGGTGTCAATAGATAGTCTTTTATTTTTTGGAAAGATTTATCACACTTATAATCCCACTTTTAAGTTATTTCTTTATAGAAGATGTGAAAAAGGGTGGAATTTTTTTGATAATTATGCTATGAACCTTCTAATGGATTATAACCCTCTCATCTAATTTAGTGTTTTCGGTGGTTCCATGTTGAGGATGGTTTTTAATTTTGATAGATAAATTTATATTCCTCTTTTTGAGATGATATAACTAAGAAGTTTCCCTGGTGTAACCCCAAAGACACACTTTTTTGGATTCAATTGTACCTTATACTCTTCAATTCTACTGAAGAAGGGTCCTAAGACTTGTATGTTCTTATTCCTTTTCTTTAATTTTTCCAAAATATCATCCACATAATCTTCAACTATTTTCTGGATAATGTTTTGAAAGATGAGGGTCATTGCCTTTTGATAGGTTTCTCTTTCATTCTTCAGCCCAAATGACATCATGTTCCAGGAATATGTTCCCCATGGACAAGTGAATGTAGTTTTTTTCTTTATCCTCATTGGTGATCATGATTTGATTATAGCCTGAAAAACCATCCATGAGTGACAACACTTCATTGCCTGCTATTAAGTCCACAATGAGGTCGATGTTAGGAAGAGGGAAATCATCCTTTGGGAATGCCTTTTTTAAGTCTATGAATTTTTTGCATATTTTGATGCCCCGAACGGGTTTGGAGACTGGTACTAGGTTGGAAACCCACTCAGGATAATCTATTGGTTAGATAAATCCAACATCAAGAAGCTTTGGCAACTCAAGTTTCACCAAGAGTGCTATATGAGGGTGCATCTTCCTTAATTTTTTCTTCACTGGTTTGGATTTAGGATATACCACTAAATGATCCACAACTACTTCTGGATCGATCCCTAGCATATTTGTGTATGACAATGAAAAGTTTCCTTTTCATTATTTCAAGAATGCTGCTAGGTTTTTTTCTTCTTCATCCAACAAGGATTCAACATAGAAAGTGATCTTGGGTGCTTCTTTTGTTCCCACATTGACTAGAGTGGACTTTTCTACTAGAACTACTGACTTCTCTAGATGTATCACACTAAGGGGGATACTGAATCCCTCATCCTTGGACACCTTAGGGAGGTTTTCACCCTCAAATATGTCCTTTCTTTTTACTATTTTAGGATTAGAAAGTGTGATAGTGTGGTTTTCACTTAGAGATTTGCATGTTAGTTGTATTTCATTAATTATGTGACTGAAGAATTCAATCGTCTCCTTGTATTACGCCCTTGTGTCTAGCTCTATGTCAAAACTTGCCTTGTTATTTATCCATGATAATTTGTCTCGAAGTCCCATGAATTCTTAGATCGCTTCATCATTTTTGAATAAATCTAGAATCAGTGGTCCTTATTGTTCCAATTCAATGAGTTGTGGGTATACTAGGCATATTTTAGTTAGTTGATTAAAAAAATTAAAGGATGTTATAGATATAATGAAGAGGGATCTACTCTCAAATAGGTCAAAAACATCAAGGGGGGAGTCATCTAGGGCCTTATCATGTTATTTCAGTAACCAAGAGGAAGCCTCAACCCTTTTAGCAGAAGCACCCTTGCCAATAAGGGTAACCTTGCTATTAGTACAACCTAGGTCAAGATTATTTAGGCATTTCTCAAGAATAATGGGTTCTAGAAAACCATTATCATTCTATCCTAAATTCTTATTCTTATTATATCCCCATCCATTCATTATTTGTAAGAATTTATTTTCATCTTCCATGGGAAGAGTAGGGGCAGGTCGTTTATCCTGATAGTGGAGTTTAGAGATATCCTCCTCATTGAAATCTTCTTGGTTCAAATTCCCCCACTTGGTGAAGGTGATAGCTACCATCTTGATTGTTTTGGGATCTTTTTTGATAGATTTAGTTTTCCCATGGGATTGAGGAGAAATATGTAGCTCCCATATGAAAAAAAAATTATTCATTAGTTTATAGTTTCCACAACCATCATCCTGGATCACTGCTTTGGTATCAGGAATATTCTGCACAATAGGTGTTTTTGTTTCCGATGTTGATACAAGGGATGATGGGTCAAAAAATTAGGAGGATGGTGTAGTCCCTTCATAATTCTTAGGTATTTATGGGATCTTATAGAACTTGGCATCAAGGTTCTTGCAATATTAAAAGGGCTTAGGATCTCCATGGATGGTAATTTCTCTGTCCTCAAAAGGAAAAATTATATATTGATGATAGGTCAAAGCTACAACTTATAGGGCATGGATTTAGGGTCAACCAAGTTGGATTTTATAGGGAATATCAAGGTCTAACACTTGAAACATATTTTTTGCAATGATAGGTCCTGCTTGGATGGGTAATGCAATGATACCTTGTGATACCCGCTATTGGTCATAATATGCTCTAATTGTGTTACTCTTTGCTTTCTCAATAGTATCCTTTGAATAGCCTAGGATCTTGATCGACTAAAGGGTAAAAATGTTTAGAATAACACCTCCATCCACTAAGACTCTTTTGAACTTTTTCTTATGAATAATGACTTCAAGGTGTAAAGCATGGTTATGAGATGGTTGTGAGGGTAGGTCTTGTTCTGAGAAGGTGAGAAGATGATCAATAATGTTCCCTACCATAGCTTGAAATTGATCTATATTAGTATCCTTGAGGATGGATGATGAAGACAAAGTGCTCTCTAGGATTTCCTTGTGGGAGATATTCTCAATAGTTCCAAGATTGATATCTATGTGGGGGTTTTCTTAAGTTTCTCTAGGAGATTGTATTTGTTGGGATTTGATGTTGGCAAAGTAGGTTGTGCCCTAGATTGAAATGGAACTCCTTGGATGGTGATTTTTCAATCTCGTGTGGTGACTCCACACTCCACACTAGGACCTTTGATGGTGACAATGGTGATGACACTATCACAGGAGGTATATATTGGAATAGGTATGCTACACGTTTTTGTAATACTTATCTTTTTCGAAGTTGTTCCCTTTTCTATGATTTGGGATAGGGTTTTTGTATATCTTAAGATCTTGGTTACCAACTAGTACTACAATAAATATGGTGTCACTCTCTATAAGGTCCTAGATAATATTTTTGAGGCTCATGAAATTTTCCATTTTGTGTCCTTTGATTTTGTGAATGTCACAAAGATCATTCTCGTTGTACAAGAATGGCTTATCATGTGGTTCTTGGTATTTTTAAAAGTTGGGAAGTGTTATCAAGTTTGACTCAACCAACTTCTTCATGATCATTTTGATTTGTTCAATAATTGTTGTTATTAGGGGTTCGTCTTTCTTGTATTTCAATATTGTTGATTTGATTGTTCTGAGGAGGTGTTCTTTGTTGCACAACTGGTTTAATGTTAGCTACTTAACTTTTATTCAGCCTAGGATCACTTAGGACTACCTTAGTATCTACCATGCCATCGTTGATTAAATTTTTATTTTTAGTCCAGACACAAGGCTTGTCATTCAAACTAGTTGATGGGAAATTTTATTTGTAAGCTTGAGTATTTCCTTGTGGGATTAGAGCTCTCTCTATGTTAAGGGATCTAGGGACAAGCTCACCATATGAGGTGATGTACTACATTTTTAAGTAGAAGAAGAGATCTAGATCCATATTTTCTATGATGATCCCCACTTGTTATTCATCAATAAGGGGCCACTTGATCTTACTAGCTCTTTTTCTCCACCATTGCAAGAAATTGGTGAAATATTCCCCTTTGTTTTTTTGAGAGTATACAACTCTTCCAAGCTGATTGTTATGTCTAGGTTAAAGAAGAAACGATCTATGAATTTATCGGTGATTTCTTAAAAAAAAAATTTATCAAGAGGTAGTTAGAAAAACCATTCCATGGCAAGACCTATTAAACTTTAGGGAAGAGGCATATTAATTAAGAATCATTGTAAACAACCTCCATACACATGCCATTAACCTCTTTAACATGACCCATAGGAATTTCCATCCCTTTGTATTTATTGAATTTAGAGGTTTCAAAGTTGGGAGGGAATGGTACCATTGCGATGTATCAATCGAATGGATATGGACATAAGTTCTATGTATGGGGCTTCTTTGTCTTTCCCACCCAAAGATTCTTTTTTTTTGCGATAACGTCCTAATTTGTGATTCTATATCATCTTACGGGTTTGGTGGTGGAACATATGTTGCATATTGTGGTATAGAAAATGGATTATATATGGGATTCTAATATGATAAGGTGTTGTATGGTGTGTGTGGTGGTGTGGTATTTTGTGAAGGTGATTGAGGTGTTGATGTGTATGTTCCTAATGTGTTTGTATTGATGATGTTCTACTGAGGATTATATTAGGAACTTTGTTGTTTTTGGGAATACTATTGAGCTAGTAGGGCTTAATGTTGTTATTGAGCCACACGGGCTAATTTTTGGGCTTTCTATTGTTGTTGTGCTACTAAGGCTACTTGATGTTGGGATTTTTGTTGTTGTTGTGCCACCATGGCTTTCTATTGGGCTTGTTGTTGTTGTTATTGTTGTACTAAAGTTGTTTATTATGCTTCTAAAGCTTTCCATTATTGTTGGTGTGCTAAGGTTGTTTGTTGTGTGCTAAGGCTGCCTAATTTTGTTGTTGTTGTTGTTGATGTTGTGTTGCTAGGGTTTCTCATTGTTGTTGTTGCTTCTATTGTTGTGGTGCTAGGGCTTCTTGGGGTTGTTTCTATTATTGTATGGCTTGCTAATAATCCTTTTGTGCTTGTTATAAATCTAAGGAATGTGCTTACAATATAGGATCAATTGGTTGTTGGGACATATGTGATGGATTTTTGGTGTTGATGTTTTTAGTAGGTACCAAATTTTTGATGAGATATTGGGGGTTCCCTTGGTTTAACATTCCTTGGAAGATGGTGGATTGAGATGGATGGATGTAAATTTGAAGTCCCATTTGATTTTGCATGGTGAAAGGGACCGTAGGGAAATATGAGGATGGTGTCATTATATTTTGTGATGGTAATGACATACTAGGCCCTTGCGTCCATTGATTAAAAAGGTTCCCTTGACTGATGTCTTAAGGATTTACTTGGACTAGGGATGTAGACAAAGTATTACCCAAGTTAACGGGATTCATAGCCAAGGGATTGTTCTAATTCAGGTTAATAATGGATGGGATGGATGTGTTATATGAAACCAATGTGTGGATGAACCAATTAGGGGATTGGGTAAATATATCCCTATTTGAACTAAGGGTTGATTTTTCATTATGGTGTTGCCATGCCCTTGTGGGTCAATTTGAGACACTTGGTCCACACTTCCTTATGGGATGTTAGGCACACTTGTGGTACTTGTGGGGATGGATGAAGATGGGTACCATCTATATGTTGATGTTATCATGGATTCATGAAGTGTAAGTGGTTGGCGTTGATGTAGGGGGTGTTCAAGAATGGTATAAGTTCCAAATTTTGGTGTCTAAGTAGTGGATGGATTGGAATTGAGAGTACCCACAAGTGTGTTGCTTTCAAATGGAATAGTTAGACCAAAGTATTTGGCAAGACTAGTTTCAAGACTAGTTGAAAGAAGAGAAGTGGATGTTTGATTTAGCCCTAGTGATGGAGTTTTTAAGTCTGTTTTAAAGGTTGCACAAAAAATGATGGGGAAATTAGAGAAACATTTTCTAAGGCTTGATGTTCTTGTTTTTACTCCATGATTTCTTACTTAGTAAGTCCAAATGGGTTGTTCATAACATATTCAATCTCATATGGCTCTGATGGAGATGAGGGTTGTTGTGATGGGGTAACTTGACTTCTTGGATCGAATTCTAAATGATTGGGATCACTTGAGGTGAATGTGACTTTGGTTTTCTCCATAAATTTTGGGTCACCTATGGGAGAGTTGTGTTGAGATTTGTAATGTTTGAACTCTCTAGTTGATTCAAATCTTGGTAAAAGGGATTCTCTAAGTCTTTTAGGAGTAATGATGATAATGGGAGATGAAAAGGTGAATGATGTGGGAAGTGATCATTGCAAATGTTTTTGGACAACAATTTTGACTTAAGTTTGGTTGTTTTGATGTTTGGATAAAGGATGTTTATGAACTTGAAAATCTTTAGGGTAGAATCATGACCTTCAAGATAAACTAGTTCAAATATGATAAGTAACTTAACTAAGTGCATATAAAAGGACTGATTTCACATACAAATTAGCTATGTTAGGGGTGGGTTTGATAGATGTTTAAGTCCAAAAAGTATTGGTGTATTTGAAATTTGAATTTTTTTGGTGAAGTGAAGGATGAAATTTGATGAGTGGGTGGATGAAATGTTGGACCCAATTTTGATCTAAAGTGAACCTTTATTTGATAAGACCAAGGTAGTGAGAAGGATTCTAGACCTCTAATGTAATATCCCTCCATTTTGTTTCTTGTTCGGTTTGCTTTATGCTATATTTGGTTGCAGTTACTTTGATATTGGATACATTTTGTTATGATGTTTTGATCGCTACTATTGAGCAACAACTATTATTGTGGGATGCAGTTACCTGATTATTGTTTCACATGCATTATAG
The DNA here is from genome assembly GCA_007115665.2 of Sequoiadendron giganteum. NCBI lineage: Eukaryota > Viridiplantae > Streptophyta > Pinopsida > Cupressales > Cupressaceae > Sequoiadendron > Sequoiadendron giganteum. The sequence continues at coordinate 240,535,393 of CM021101.1, forward strand.
ATTAATGATGTTGTAGAGTTAACATGAGATGTTATTATGAGATTATTGGAATTATGATGGAAGTGTCAGTTTCGATGAGTGTATTGGTGAAGAAGACGGGTTCGCATCACTTGCTTGCGAGCGCCCTGCGAATCCATAATTCCTTCTTCACGGTGTGTATTATATGCTGGATATATTGTATGATGTTTACTTGGTTGCAGGATTGCAGGTACATGACATCAACTCCACCTGGTTTCACAGGTTTGAGCGTGTCGATCCAACGGTTAAGTTGAACGAGAGATAGTAGCTAGGTAACATGTGTCAAGTTTACACCCTAGCCTTAGTGTGTCGTCAGTCGTGTGTGTCGAGCCATTGTTTGTGTTGTTTTAATGTTATTTAATTCTGAAGGATTATTGATTTGGAAATAGATACTTAGAATAATTGCATTTAAATCATGTTGATGGTTATTTAATTTAAATAATGCAATGTGGATAAAAGTTTATATTTAAATTATTTAACTAATTAAATTTAATCCAAGGGGGTTGAGTTTAGTTATTAAATAATTAAATTAATTAATTAAATGTGATGCAAGAGAATAAAAGGAAATAAAAGAATTAGAATTAAATTTGGAATTTAATTCCAACGTGTGGGAATTAAATTTGGAATTTAATTCCAACGTGTGGGAATTAAATTAGAAATTGTAATTAAATGTTTATTTGGGAAATTGGTTGCAACTTTGGAAATTAATTTATTATTTGAAATTGCATTTTAAATTGAAAGTGGGTTTTCTAAAAGTGAAATTGAAATTGAAATTGAAATATCTAATTTGCATGTAATGTGAATTAGGGTTGTAAATATTGAAATTGAAATTGAAATGAAAATATCTAATTTGCATGTAATGTGAATTAGGGTTGTATTAGGTATTTTTGATTTATAAAGAATACATGTTTTAATTTTGGGACAATAGAAAGAGATTTAGAAAAAATACATTTTTACAGCAGGGAAGAAATTTTGGAAAATTTGCACAAGGGTTTGAAGAGAGTTTGATTGTAGAATTGATTGAAGGAAATATTGTCTGCATTTGTTTGGTTTTGGATTGGATTCATTGGAGGATTGAAGAAAATTCAGGAAATCTTTGGAGGAGGCTTGCATCAAAAATTCATCTCTTCCTGTAGCTTCTTGTACCAGGTTTTCCTCTTTGTGTTTTATTGTTCTTGATTATTTTTTTTTAAATAGTAATGATTAAAAATTTGTTTGTTAAATCTGTTTTAGAAAATAAATTTGATATTAAAATAAAAGAATTAAACAAATTTATAGCCTTTGCTTGTGAAAAATTTTGAGTGAAAATTGTGAAAACCTTAGTTGAATTTAAATTATTTGGGGAAATTGATTTTGTTGTTATTGAAATCAAACATAGAGATTGAACAATGCATTTAGAATGATTTTAGAAAATAAAACCCTTTGTTTGTTATTAAAAATCGGATTTTAAAATCTGCAGTATAGTTATATTTTCATGGTAAAATGGTCTGGTTGCGTCACCTATAACTCCACTCTCACAAACTGGGTTGTCAGAAAATTTAAAGGGTTTTTGCATCTTGAAGCTTTCTTATCCCTATCAAAAAATCGCAAATACCCAGATCGTAGTTTTTGAGTTATACTTGAAACATGAAACTGATGTTAAGTTATTTTCCCATGGCTGCTTTGATAATGAAATGATAATAAATTGATATTTATAAATATTAATATTTTATGTATTGTTATTATAATATTAAAATATTATTTAATAATATTTTATATTATAATTTATAATATTAAAGTATTATATTTATTTATATTATTTGAAATAAAATTTGTATATTAGATTAGTGGAATTAAAATTATAAACATATGAGAAAAATTATTGTTTATTTTAAAATGGCATGTTAAATTTTAATTGTGGAATTTAAATTCATGTGTAAAAGGTCCAATTATTAATTTGATTTAATTGAAAAAATATATATATGATATTGGGTTATAGTCCAAATTTTGATCTTATTTTAACACAATAAGTTATGGAAGAGACCAAATGTTAATTTGATTAATTTTATAATGATCTAATTTGCAAGGGCAATTGGTTATTTAATTTAAAACGAAATGTGTTGAGTTATAGTTGAAAATACTTATTTTGTTAAGAGCAATTAGATAATTAAATAGTAGTGTAATTTCTCCCCTATCTGGAAAGATGATTTCTTAATTCAGTTTTATCGATATAATGAATTACGTAATGAATTGGGATATGGATTTAGTATATCCAAAAGTAGTATCTTCCTCATGATTATGTTAAAAGATTTAATTCTCTGTAATCAGTAAAGAGAAGTAAGTTTAATTGTTTTAAATTTTCAATAATGAAAAGGGAAATAGGGGTTATGATTATTTTAGATGATCTAGTTATCGTGTCTTTGACTTTGTCAACACTACCTATTGAATGAATATGGATTTAGGAAATCCAAATATTAGATCTGATTGATGACTTGAATGCTTTGGTTGCTATGTCGTCAAGTTGCATTGTTGGTTTTGGGATTTAGTGTTAGTCCTAAATTATAAGACTTCCAAAAGAACTTAGAGGATAAGGGTTGTTGAATCTTTATGCCATCCAATTGTTTTCCCTTGGGTAGTGCATGGCTTCTTTTCAATTTTACCCGATTTTCACGAACGGGGATGTTTGCACCTCCTTGGTTTAGGAGCGGATTATGGGATCTGTGTCTCCTTGTATGGAGTGACTTTGTTATGTGGTTTCATCTTGTTGCCTCTTGTGAAAGGAGTGGACTATGTGATTGTTGCCTCCAAGATGTTTGGAGTGAGTTCTATTATTTGTATCCTCCTTGTGTTGGAGTGGATTATGATGCCTAGTTGAGATGCACTTGTGTTTCCCTTGGTGGATTGTTTGGGTGTGTGTTGTCGAATAGAAGAGTGGCTTCTGTTAGGTGTCAGAGCCCAAAAAGGTAAACTGGATAACCTTCAGAAGTGAGTTAATCAAGTGATAATTAAATTAATGTACTTAGATGATTAGGATGCATTCACACTAATTAAGATAATTTAATCCTCACTCATAGACACAAGGGCTTGTTTAGACTTGGGATGAGTGAGAAGGCCTGGAATGGCAAGATCAACTATCTTGTTCTTACGAGAGGTAGTTGATTCCGCATGAGTGAGTATGAGTGTCGAGATTTGGTTGAGGTCACCAGGATTACTTGTGTCGGAGCCTATGAAGAATGCCCAGAGGAGATCTTATGATAAACCTTGCGATGACACTCTATCTATGACAACTGTTATTAATTGTTTAATATGTATGGTTCTCTGAACATACTTGATTTATTATAATGTCTGGAAGCAATGTGACCTATGTCAGTGATGTTTGAGTTGTACTTGATTTGTACTTGTGTTGTATTTGAATTGAACTAGATTTGTACTTATTATGGCATTCATTTGGTTATGTCAGTTTGAGTCAGTATGAGTTTACTTTTGGTTAGAGGTAGTAGAATCTTTGTCCATGTTACTTTGTTACTATCTCCTAGCATGGGGGGTGGGCCTTCGGGTACCACATTGGTAGGGTGGAACATGCACCAAAACCGTTGGGTCCCCATCAATCTTCAGTACTTGGTGGCAAGACATCCAGATGGACAGCTCGAGGTTCTTGTTGTAATTTTTTGCATTGTTATATTTTAGTTTGTATATGATATTTTATCCCTCTTATGTTTATGAGGTGAAATTATGTAATTGTAATACATTTGTACTATGTCTCATTCTGGGAATGAGTGATGTAACTATTGGTTTAAGATAATGTCTATGAGATTGTATCTTGGTTGATTATCTTATTATGTTATGTGGTATTTTATGATGTATGATGTTTATTTCATACAGTTCATAATACTATGGTTATATGTAATATGTATGTGTGGGTTTAAGTAATCCTAACCTTGTAGCCTTAGAGGTTGTTGTTAATTAGTAAGTGAATGTGTATGTTAAATGCACTTTATAAAAAAAAAATTGGTTTGCTTAAGACGTTAATTGCAACTTCCTTTAAGTTTACTTGGCGGGCATTACACATGGTATCAGAGCCTAAGTTTAAACACTAGGTTCTCTGGGTACATTTGTGTCCACTATGTTGTTCTTGTGATTTGTTAGTAGAGTGTTAAGTAATCACATGTTCATGGCTTTTACTTTAGCATGATATACTTTGTGAAAGAGAGTAGCGTGTTAGTAACCTCATATAAGGTTATGGTGGGAAAGTAATGATACATATCCCATGAGATATGGAATTGGATATTCCTATGGGATTATGTATGTAGTCATTCCCTTTATTATTGTAAGAAACCAATAATTGTAACTTGTTTGAGAGTCGTGGATACACTCTGGGTCATGTGGTTTGTGTGTTCATTCCACACCACATGAGGGTTGTTATCATTCTAGTTGGACATTGTTTCCTCCTTCCTCGTTTTGTGGCTAGTATCTAGTCACACAGTTGTTGTATAGTGGGATTTAAAGATTGTGAACTTTCTTTCGGTTATTGATGATTCTTTTCAGTTGATTGTGAGAGTCGACACTTTGTTTATACTTGATTGTGAAGGTTTAGCCACAACTTGTGATCTTATTTCTTATAACCCTAGTGGTTATGAATTTGATTTAATGTTGAAATTACGCATATTTATTTCTTTATTGTTGAAATGGAACTTTAATTTGATCTTCTTTATGAACTTGGTGGCTAAGCTAGTTATCTTTGTTGTTTTCAATGTCGGCTATGTGTCGTATTGTGATTCCTCCCCAAGGTTGTTTGAGGAAAACTTGGTGAGTGTGTACGAGGAAGTAGATGCAGGAAACGTTGAGAATGGGGGTATGTGAGGCTGGACGCAGCTAGAACCCACTACTCACCTTTGTGGGATGACTATCTTTTAGAGGCTGATCACCTTACACAATAAGAGACAAGTCATTGTGGTCTTGTTTGGATGGTCTCACTTTATGTATGACTTAGCACTATCAAGCCACTGGTTTAATGTTAGATTCAGTTGTGATGGTTTATGTTCTTGATTCATGGACTCTTCTATCATGGATTGGTATGTTGCTTTCTAGTGTCCAAGTGGACCCTTATGTAGTCTTGTGATGGTTGTTGGTGTTGTTTATTGGTACATATGTGTATTATGTATGATAATCCATAGTTATGTGTTTGGAGAATTGGTTGGTGATTGTTTCACCATGTTGTCTTGGTTAGATTTATAGTGTTCTTGGCTGAGTTGTTTATGGAACAGGTTGCTATTGTTTTTGTGTTGAGGTATGGAGTGGTTCCGTTTAGAACCCTTGGCTATGTGATTGAATGGAGTTTGCACTTGGATTTGTTTGTAGGCTTCTAGGAGTAAGCCTAATCTTTGGGGGGGAGAATGTAATATCCCTCCATTTTGTTTCTTGTTCGGTTTGCTTTATGCTATATTTGGTTGCAGTTACTTTGATATTGGATACATTTTGTTATGATGTTTTGATCGCTACTATTGAGCAACAACTATAGTGAAAGAGACTAGGGTTTTGACTATAAAATAATGCATACAAGCCTAGATTGTTCCTTGAAGCACATTTGTAGAATTTGTATGCCAACCTGGTTCTATTTTGGTGAAGTGCTAAAAGGTGTTTTTTGAGATCTTTTGGACTAAGATGCCTAAGTTTTAAGTGATGAAATGTAGAAATTCTCTTGGGGATTATAATTTTGTGTGAGATCATTTAGAGAAGTTTAATTCTATGGAATAAAATAAGATATTTATTGCCATGTAGGTGGTGCTAATATGGGCCTTCCGACCTCAATATATGTTTGTTCCTCTTCTTTGTCTAAGATGTTTTTTATGTTTCTCCATTGAATGGATGTTTCCTTTGTTTCAAAAGTGAAGCTTCTCAAACTACTAATTATATTGGGTTGTTCTCCTTTGATGAGTACAAATTTTGGTTAAATTATAAGAGGTGTAAGGTTGATTTGTTCAATGAGAGTGATCAGTCTCCAAATGGTCATGTGAGGTTAAATTTGTCAAGTTATCTTGCTTAAGTGAGTTTATTTTTACCACAAACACTTTGTCTTGATTAAGTTCAAACTAAATTTCTATGTCAAAAACATCATAACTTCCACAAGGTCCATTTTTTGAAAAGTTTGAAGTTCAAGCCATATTTTCCTATGTTAACTTTTGGAAGTAACGATTGAGATATAAACCAAAATACTTAGAAGTCTCTATGAATAAATTCTTATGACAAGCATTAATATCAAGGTTTTGTCAAAGGGTATCCATACTTGGACCAAAGGGTTTGAAATTTTGAAATGAGTTTGTTGATGTTTGTTGATGTTTGTTTTCAGTGTTTTGAAACCAAGCAAAGTATTAAATAGACTCACAAGAATTTACCACCTTTGGTTCAAAAGATACTACTCACTGAATCACCACTTAGATTTGTCCAAACACTAAGACAATGCAAAAAGATAGAGATTTTGTGACACTGGCTCCCCTCCACAACACACACTTCTTGAGACCACAAAATCTCAAGTCCTAAAGATCCAAAGATAATAAGGATTTTTATATTTCAACAATTGAATAATAAAATAAGGGGCGGCTTTGAAACAACTATTCCTACACCAACAAGCATAAAGGTTTTTGGCTTCTAAACAATTGGTTCATAGTAAGGGCTTTTGTTCAAGGTGGTTATACATGTAAGAAGATTAGTTCAAGATTATTTCAATCAAGAGGCCTCCTAGTCCCTTCCTAAGAATTTTTTTTGATGGATCACATGGATACTAAGGGTAACACTCATCGGTATGAAAGATTTGCACGTGTTTTTGATGACTTTCATCACAAACACATCTTTATATAAAAATTTGAAAGAGCTTGGCTTTAACTCATTACTTCCTAGTTTGTTCCCTCCTTTCAAATTGGGGAGGAAGAACCTCTAAACATAAACAAAATCAAGGAAGTACGTTTGTATTTTGATCTCGTAGTTTGCATGAAACAAGGAGAGAGAACACACAACACCTTTTCCCTACACTAGCATGGGGTTTATTTTTAATCCAAATTGAAAGATGTGGATGATTATACAAAATTTCAAGGAACATTTTCTGATCCTCAAGATCCCCGAGTGACATGAGAGAAATGCATACACATTCAATGACAAAAATGTAAATCACAAAACATAAAAAAACTCATTAATTTTAACTCTCAATGCAAAGATGAGTTTATTTTAAGCACCAAACAAAGTGCTAAGTTGTTTTGTTAAATTTTAAACCCAAAGTAAAATGATGAAGTGAGGGTTAAATTTTAGTCCTGTTTGAGTGTTCATTTTTAAACCTAATTGAAAGCTAGTGTGGTCCTAAAGCATGAAAATAAAATCATGATAAATGGGTTATAATTTCCCCAAAAGTGTCGAAACACTTGTTACAATTATAAGATTTAAAGAAAACAATGCTTCTTCACTTTGAATTTTTATCATCCAACCTACAAAATCTAGTTAGCCTAAAAATAGAACAAAAAGACAGAGATATGTTAGAAGTTAGATAAAGCAAAGAAAATTCAAAACCATGTCAAAAAACCAGTTCTATCATGTTTACTAGTAAATCGTGACATTGAAATCAATTGTGTCACTAAAATTCATCAATAGCGATGCTATATTGGATATGTGTCACCATATTGAAAAATTAATCGCGTCGCTCTATAGAAAAAAGTGAAGTCAAATGTGTCGCCAAATCGATAGCATCATTGAAAATAAATTCATTTTGCGTCAAAAATTTAAATAAGTGCTGCTATATTTAAATACGGTGAAAAAGTTAATTAATTGTTTCTATTTTAATTATGCATCACCATAATGAGATCACATGTGCATAACTATATAGTGGCATGTCATCGAATGAGTCGATTGATAGTTAATAGCGTCGTTGTACCTAAAAACACAAGGAAAATAGAGATTTAATAAGAAAATCATTAGATTAGTTAGCTCAAGCCCTCCTTATAGTGCCAAAATGTGACCGATAAATTAGTATGCATGAAATACACTTGATCCATGAGGATACAAAACATATCCGTGCAACTAAATGTTAATCCCAATAAGATCATTTAATTTATGCAAAGATAAAGAATCCATCAAAAATACCATATTAAATCATGAAAGCTTGATAAAACCTCTAATCGAATACATTGAAACTTATCCTATTGAGGGAGTGGTTTTGCATTGATGTGGAAAAATTACCCTTTCCCAATCTCTTCGATAATGAGCTTGTTTCAATAATTTTTATTGAAGAAAATTGATAAAACCATTGTGAGATGTGTGATGAAACATGATTGAAATGCTAAAGTAACATGATCCAAGCTATTTTAATATGATTTATGATGATATGATCAAGATATGTGAGTGAAAAGTTAATCTAAATGGATTTTAAGCTAAAAATATTTAAACCCTAATTAATAAAGAAGCTACATGAATGCATCTACATTTCCATGGAAGCCATTAATGGAAGCTAAGATATTATGCAAGTAACTAAAATAAAAAGATGCTAAATATGTGCTAAATATGAGAGTGAGTGTGAGTGATTTCAACAACATGATTTTTCTCTGAAAAATATGGATCCACTTGTCTCCAAATAGTGACCTATTTATAGGAGGGCAAATGAGATATGAAAGGTAGAGATTGGAAAAGCTAATCAATGGTCAAGGATGAAAGAAGTTGGAGGCATGAATCATGGATTCCCATCAAGGGTTGATAATGAAAGATGATATTTAATCAAGGGCTCACGTTAATCCAAAACAAACACACTTTCAACTTGCAAGAGAGGTTACAAGTTAACTTGCACAAGAAGTCACAAGCTAACTTGCACACGAAGTCAAGTAAGTTTGTTATGAAAAAGAATATTCCTTAGAATATCCTCATGGGTAAGGAAAAATGATATTTAGTTAATTAAAACAAAATTAAATGGTGCAAAGGGTAAGGAATATTCTATGGGAATATTCCTTTTGGATGAATATGCAAAGGAGGAATATTCCCTTGGAATATTTTCTTGCAAGTGGGGTGGGGGATTAGATTTATTAGGTAATTGATAATTAAAACAATGTTAATTATGAAATTAAGGGGAATTAGATGATATTCATTAAATAAAGTAATTTAATGAAAAGGGGAGATATGATATGACATTTAATTAAATAAGAATACTTAGGGATTAAATTAAATAATTCAATTTATTTAATTTAATGAGACAAAATGTTAGAATTGAAGGGGGTGAATTAACTTGATTATATTAATTGAGTTAATAGGTTAAAATGGTGCAATTAATTAAATATCTAGGAAAATTTAATCAATTAAGTGAAAAGAGGATGGGTTTCAAGATGAAATGTTGTTAGTATACTTGATTAAAGTGTATGATATCATTCAGGAAATTTTTTAGTGTCTACACATACTATACAAAATATAGTGTATGAAACACATTTTATATAGTGCTAAGTGCATTCATAAATAGCATTCACTAAAGGCAACATTGTAAACATTTGATATGAATTACCATGCTTTGTAAAAAATGCAACACATAAAGCAGCACATGGAAATAGTTATAAGATAGTCAAGAATATTGAAAGCAATATAAAATACATTTAGAAGCTTTGACTTGGTCTTTCATCTATTAACACCAAAAAACACATAAGAATTTTATGTGGCACCAAATTATTAATAACTATATTTCTTTATGATTTTATTTTATGAACATTGTCGAGTGATGGAAAACAAATTGAATTGGAGAATAAGTCAAGTAGAAGTTAGAATGGATTAAATTGACATGTTTAATTATTTACCTTACATATCTGAAATGCATTCTTGCTATCTATAAATGAAGCAACCTATTGTTCTATTTTGTTGAGTCTTAAGTTATAAAATTTCCACCTTTTATTTACCATGTTGTGTCGAATAAAATAAGATGAGAAGTGTCGATTATATACCTTGTTTCTAGCCTATAAATATTAGTTTTTATGTATAAATATAGGCATTCTTTACCTCAAACAGACACATATCTGCACTTTTTTGTTAGTTTTTGAGAGTTTCTCTATTTTTCTTCTAAGTTTTGTGAGAGAGTTAGAGGGTGGTTTTACAAGAGATTTATTGTGAGAATTTGTGAGGGTATTTGGGAAGAGTGGAAGTAATTTATTGTCAAGTTACAAGCTATTTGAGGAGGCTAGGATTGGAAACCATCTAGATCAAATTGGAGCTTTATACTTATAGACATGATGAATCTTACTATTTTATGCTTGGTTGAATTTAGAATGATTATGTGAAATGCTTGTTTTTTTTGGAAAATGTATTATGTTTTTAGGGAAATACTATTTTCAATCTATGTGAAATTGAAGTCACTTGTTGTTTATAGTTTATATTCTCTATTTCTTGTGTGTTTGTGCATACTTCATATTAAGGAGTGGGTGTATTTATATATTATATTAATTAACTCAATTTATTAGAGTCTATATAGCTAAATCTAGATTTGAATTTTTAGGTTATAGAAACAAATGTTAAACCTATTAGTGGATTCATAGTGAGATTAGAATATATAGGTTGTTCCTGGGGTTAAATATTATCCAATGGAGGGAATTTACTATGCCTAGAATATGATTGGTCTTAAAAAAAATGAGCTCGAATGGTGGATCAGCATGTGACATCCATTCCAAATTAGGGGTGATGAATACTTTGGCCAAAGCAGTGTAATTTTCCATTGGTTACACTATCAGTTTATTTTGTTACCTTTTAGCATGCTATTTTGAGATTTCCATACACAGAATATAGATAAGTTGTATGGTAAAGTTCTAGTTATGTAGGACACAACATCAACTTGGGAATGACTAGTATTTTGTGGTTTATAGACCAAAACTCTTTGTCAAAGGGTAGGGCCATCTTACGATATGTGGTAGATGTGTGAGGGACTACAATTAGTCTGAGGATGGAAAAAAAGAACTTGAGTGATGCTTTTCCTCTTATTCGCTGAACCAAGATTTAAAAGTGGATTCCCTAGATCATTTGTATTTCTAGAGCCAATGAAGCTCAGATGAGCTATGTATGTAACTTGTATCTATTTATGTGAAAGATGGAAAATGAATTTTGTAGCTAGATTATGAAATAATTTCTTTGGAAATAATGTAGATGTAATGCCCCGCCAAGTAACCGTAAAGGAAGTTGCAATTAACGTCTTAAGCGAACTAATTTTTTTTTATAAAGTGCATTTAACATACACATTCACTTACTAGTTAACAACAACCTCTAAGGCTACAAAGTTAGGATTACTTAAACCCACACATACATATTACATATAACCATAGCCTTATGAACTTTATGAAATAAACATCATACATCATAAGAATACCACATAACATAATAAAATAATCAACCAAGATACAATCTCATAAACATTATCTTAATCCAATAGTTACATCACTTATTCCCAAAATTAGACACTAGTAAAAATGTATTACAATTACATAACTCCACCTCTTACAAAAGAGGGATAAAGTATCATATACAAACTGAAATATTACAATGCAAGAAATTACAACAAGAACCTCGAGCTATCCATCTGGATATCTCGCCACCAAGTACTAAAGATCAATGGGGACCCAACGGTTTTGGTGCATGTTCCACCCAACCAATGTGGTACCCGAAGGCCCACCCCCCATGCTAGGAGATAGTAACAAAGTAACATGGACAAGGATCTACAATCCACTAACCAAAGGCAGACTCATACTGACTCAAACTGACATAACCAAATAAATGCCATCAATAAGTACAAATCTAGTTCAACTCAAGTACAACACAAGTACAAATCAAACATCACTGACATAGGTCACATTGCTTCCAGACATAAAGTAGATCTAGTATGTTCACAGAACCATACATATAAAACAATTAACAACAGTTGTCCTAGATAGAGTGTCATTGCAAGGTTTTTTTCATGAGATCTCCTCTGGGCATTCTTTATAGGCTCCGACACAAGTAATCCTGGTGGCCTCAACTGAATCTCGGTACTCATACTCACTTATGCGGAATCAACTACCTCTCACAAGAACAAGATAGTTGAACTTGCCATTCCAGGCCTTCTCATTCATCCCAAGTCTAAACAAGCCCTTGTGTCTATGAGTGAGGTAAAATTATCTTGATTAGTGAGAAGTTAGTTCTAATCTTCTAAGTACATTATTTTAATTATCACTTGTTTAAATCACTCCTGAAGGTTATCCAATTTACCTCTTTGGGCTCTGGCGCCTAATAGAAGCCACTCTTCTATTCGACAACACACATCCAAACAATCCACCAAGGGAACCACAAGTGCATACCAACTAGGCATCATAATCCACTCCAACACAAGGAGGATACAAATAATAGAAACTCACTCCAAACATCTTGGAGGGAACAATCACATAGTCCACTCCTTTCATAGGAGGTAACAAGATGAAACCACATAACAAGGTCACTCCATACAAGGAGACACGGATCCCATAATCCGCTCCTAAACCAAGGAGGTGCAAACATCCCCGTTCGTAAAAACCGGGTAAAACTGAAAAGACGCCATGCACTACCCAAGGAAAACAACTAGATGGCATAAAGATTCAATAACCCTTATCCTCTACGATCTTCTGGAAGACTTATAATTTAGGACTAATACTAAATCCTAAAACCAACAATGCAACTTGAAAACATTGCAACAAAAGCATTCAAGTCATCAATCAAATCTAATATTTGGATTTTCTAAATCCATACTCATTCAATAGGTATTGTTGACAAAGTCAAAGACACGATAACTAGATCATCTAAAATAATCATAACCCCTATTTCCCCTTTCATTATTGGAAATCTAAAACAATTAAACTTACTTCCCTTTACTGAATACAAAGAATTAAATCCTTTAAGATAAGCATGAGGAAGATACTACTTTTGGATATACTAAATCCATATCTCTTTCATAATCCAATCACAATGATTCAATTAATCTAAATAGAAATTAATAAATAAAATAATTGATTGCCTCATCAATAAAACAACTTCTTAATTTACTTTTAAATCGACACAAATCCATGCAAGTAAACTATTTCCATTTCCTAACCAAATCTTACGTCTATTCAATTTTCTATTTAAAATATTCAATCACTTTAATATAATAACATATTGTTTCTCTATCCATTTTCCATATACACTAATCAATCCATTTTTTAAATCTCTATTCAATAATATATTGCATGCATCTCATTAAAATAAAATACGATAATGAATTTTACACTTAATATATATATATATATATATATATATGTGCTCCATATTATATAGACATCAAATATATATATTAATAAATTTAATTATAAATATTCTTTAATATTCCATTCACAATAATTAGATTACTCTATGGAACTAAATAAAACATAATAACTATTTGCCTTTTTCAATATAGTTAGTTTCTACATTTACTTTTAATGCAACCTAACAGTATTGCAAACAATTTTTTCATTTTCTATCCGAATTCTATGTCTCTTCAACTATCTATTTAAAAACATGAAATTTCATCTATGTATAAAAATATCTTTTGGCTTATCTATTTGACCATGCATTCATATTGTTTCTAATTAAATCTCATTAATTAAAACAAACATTTAAATATAAATATTTCTATAATTCTTCAATATATTTAAATATCTTTTTCCTTATCAATTTTGACCATACATTCAAAACTTATCATTTAAATTCTTCATGCAAAGCTAAATTACACACACTTAAATAAAACAAGGTAAATACTGATTGAAAATATTCATGGATATATATATACATATCAATATATTTTCTTCAATCATATTAACAAAATAAATATTTTCTTTTAAATCAAATAATTACTTCTATTAAAAAAATATTTTTCTCTATACATTTTCTACACATACTAATCATTTCTTTTAGAACACTAATAATACCCAATTTGCAAACAACAGAATAACATAATAAAATATTATTTATTCTCTCAAATGGATATATATACCTTCAATATATATATACTGAATATAAATTAATATATTTAAATATATTTAATCATTAACATATCTTTTATTCTTTAGAGAATATCAAATTGTTTAATTCAAAACAAAATATCCCTTATCATTAATTTTCCAAAATATAAATATATTTTTCCAATTAAATCAAATTAATAATTCGACCTTTTACACATGAATTTAAATTCCACAGTCAAATTTTAAATTATGCATTCTTTACATCAAATATTTAACTCCTTCAATTAAACTTTAACATGCCATTTTAAAATAAACAATAATTTTTCCATATGTTTATAATTCTAATTCCACTAATCTAATATACAAATTTTATTTAAAATAATACAAATAAATATAATATTTTAATATTATAAATTATAATATAAAATATTATTAAATAATATTTTAATATTATAATAACAATACATAAAATATTAATATTTATAAATATCAATTTATTATTATTTTATTTTCAAAGTAGCCATGGGAAAATAACTTAACAACAGTCTCATGTTTCAAGCATAACTCAAAAACTACGATCTGGGTATTTGCGATTTTTTTACAGGGAGAAGAAAATTTCAAAATGCCAAAACCCTTTAAATTTGCTGACAATCCAGTTTGTGAAAGTGAAGTTATAGGGGACGCAACCAGACCATTTTACCATGAAAATTATAACTATCCTACAGATTTTAAAATCCAATTTTTAATAATAAACAGAGGGTTTTATTTTCTAAAATCATTCTAAATGCATTGTTCAATCTTTATGTTTGATTTCAATAACAACAAAATCGATTTCCCCAAATAATTTAAATTCAACTAAGGTTTTCACAATTTTCACTCAACAATTTTCACAAGCAAAGGCTGTAAATTTATCTAATTCTTTTCTTCTAATATCAAATTTGTTTTCTAAAACAGATTTAACAAACAAATCTTTAATCACTACTATTTTAAAAAAACAATCAAGAAACAATAAAATACAAAGAGGAAAACCTAGTATAAGAAGCTATAGGAAGAGATGAATTTCTGATGCAAGCCTTCTCCAAGGATTTCCCGAATTTTCTTCAATCCTCCAATGAATCCAATCCAAAATCCAACAAATGCAAACAATATTTCCTTCAATCAATTCTACAATCAAACTCTCTTCAAACCCTTGTGCAAATTTTCCAAAATTTCTTCCCTGCTGTAAAAATGAATTTTCCTAAAGACTTTTCTGCCCTAAAATTAAAACATATATTCTTTATAAATCAAAAATACCTAATACAACCCTAATTCACATTACATGCAAATTAGATATTTCAATTTCAGATTTCAATTTCAATTTTTACAACCCTAATTCACATTACATGCAAATTAGATATTTCAATTTCAATTTCAATTTCACCTTCAATTTCAAATTTCAATTTCAATTTCAATTTCACTTTTGGAAAACCCACTTTCAATTTAAAATGCAATTTCAAATAATAAATTAATTTCCAAAGTTGCAACCAATTTCCCAAATAAACATTTAATTACAATTTCTAATTTAATTCCCACATGTTGGAATTAAATTCCAAAATTAATTCTAATTCTTTTATTTCCTTTCATTCTCTTGCATCACGTTTAATTAATTAATTTAATTATTTAATAACTAAACTCAACCCCTTGGATTAAATTTAATTAATTAAATAATTTAAATATAAACTTTTATCCACTTTGCATTATTTAAATTAAATAACCATCAACATGATTTAAATGCAATTATTCTAAATATCTATTTCCAAATCAAGAATTCTTCAGAATTAAATAACATCAAAGCAAGACAGACAATGACTCGACACACACAACTGACCACACACTAAGGCTAGGGTGTAAACTTGACACATGTTACCTAGCTACTATCTCTTGTTCAACTTAACTGTTTGATCGACATGCTCAAACCTGTGAAGCCAGGTGGAGTTGATGTCATGTACCTGCAATCCTACAACCAAGTAAACAACGTCATACAATATATCCAACATATAATACACACCGTGAAGAAGGTATTACGGATTCGCAGGGCGCTCGCAAGCGAGTGATGCGAACTCGTCCTCTTCACCCATACACTCATCAAAACTGATACTTCTATCATAATTTCAATAATCTCATAATAATATCTCATATTAACTCTGCAACATCATTAATCCATAATGCATGTGAAACAATAATCAGATAACTACATCCCACAATAATAGTTGTCGCTCAATAGTAACGATCAAAACATCATAACAAAATGTATCCAGTCTCAAAGTAACTGCAACCAAACATAGCATAAAGCAAATCGAACGAGAAGCAAAATGGAGGGGTATTACAGTAGATTTCATTGAATGAAATAAGAAGGATAATTTATTGCTATCTTATGTGAAATTTATCTTGTTTTAAAATAAAAAAAATTATCGTTGTGTGTTTAGAGATAAGATTAAATTTTTTTGTGGTAAAACATAGGAAAATTACTATGTTGAGGAAAGGAGCATGTTACATGTGGTATCAGAGCTACCAAATTTAGCTTTGGAACCTATGTTCTCACTATGTTTTCCCTTCCAACATTATGTGAATCTAATGTTTGGTACATTATTGTGCTAGGATGGTGTGTCTCAGGTTAACAGTAAGAAAGTTAGTAATCTAGAATGAGCATTACTTGAGGGCCAAGAAGGAAAAGGAAGACCTTGTTCGTACCATAGAGGGAACTAACTATGACAACATAATCTGGCTAAGTGATATCAAGACAATCAGTCACTCTCTATCATGAATTAGCCAAGAGAAGAGAAGGATGAGAAATGAATAAAACTTAAAATATCTACCTCTTGTATCTTTGGAAAAATTAGACTCGCTATCACTTTCTAGGGATATTCCCTCAGAATGTAGCATCAGTCCAACTATGTTGTTTAGAGATCCTTGTGTTTTACATATGGCTGAAATAATTGTTATAGCCTCAAGTGGTGAGTTAGTGGGTTATGTACCTCATAATTATGTATCAGAAGATAAATCTAAGGGATACTATTGTTTTTAGGATAGAGAAGAGCAGATTAGAGATGAACAAAAAATTGAGGGGTATACCCTGTTAAGCTATGTATCTGATAGTTAATCTGATGGATACTCTCCTCTTCACTACTTGAATAGTCATTCAATGCAAATTAAGATAAATTGAAATCCTTATGAATAAATGAAAAAATATTTTCTATATCAATTTTTTTGAGAAAAATAGAATTTCTTGTGTGAATATTTTATCTTTTGAAAAGTTTTCAATATATTACATAAACTATGATGCCCCGCCACACAACCCCAGAGGAAGTTTCAATTCACTATAAAAGCATACTATTTTTTTTTTTTATTAAAGTGAATAACACATACATGTTCATCTATAATTGACAACATCCCCTAAGGCTATGTAACTGAGATTACTTAATTTCCCATTAACATACATAATTTAAAATTCATTGCATTAAATAACTCAAGTATTAATCATTCATTCAACATAAATAAATAACAAGTTAAGAATATAACATCCATAACATATATCCATTACATGATTAACTGATTACAACCCTCATTCTCAGAATGAGTCATAAATACATAACAATTACAATTACATAAATCCACCTCATAAATACAAGAGGGGTAAATTCAACTTATACAATTTGAAATACAACAGTGCTAGAAATGAAAACAAGATCCGTGAGTTGTTGATGCAAGAGCATCCAGTGGTGTAAGGGCAATCCTACATCACCCAAATATATTTACTTTCATTTAGCTTTTTGTAGATTTTGTTGTATTTTTAGATACCCTTTTCGTCAAAGAAGAGTTTCCAACTTTCAGAACTGTTTTTTCTGCTTTTTCTGCTCAACTGCTATTTTTAGCAGGTATGAATTTGAAGGCGTGAGAGGAAAAAAATTTAAGAGAAGCTTCAAGATAGAAAGATAAGCACTTTGGCGAAGGAATTAGATCAAGATCATTCCCGGTTCAAAAGTTATTCAAGTTTCAATTTCTACTTTTTGCCTTATAAAATCTTTGGAGCTAATTTTGAGGTACTTAGAGGCTCCGGATGGGCCCAAAAATTGGCAAAAAATAAAAATGGTTGGCCTTTAGGCCCTATTTTATGGCACTTCATTTTCTCAAGAGCTTTCCGAAAAGGTATTATGATTGAAAATCCGATGGTTAGATCTTAAGTTAGGGCTTCCGGAAGTTGGAGCATAATTTGAATGTTGTTTTTGGCTCCAAATGGTGAAACGGACTATTTAGGGGCTAGTTTCTGTTTCTTTTGGGTAGTTTTTGGGGAAAGAAGATCGCATACTACGAAAAAGGGAATTTCTGTAGTTAATTTCTGTAATCTACATGTAATGCAAAACGCAGGGATTTGAGATCCTCTGCATGTAAGAAGTTCATCATTCTGAATATAATAAAATTCTCTGATTTGTGTGTGTATTTCTGTGTCTCGGGTTGGCACCCTCATTAGTTGTCCAACTGGATGTCTCTCCTCCATGAATTGAAGATCAATGGGGACCCAACAGGTTATGGTGCATGTTCCACCCAACCAAGTGGTACCCGAAGGCTCACCCTCCATGCTAGGAGATAGTAACAACGCAACATAGACAAAGAATCTACTACCTCTAGCCAAAGGTAGACTCATATTGACACATACTAACTCAATCAAACATATGCACATTATAAGTCTAACACTAACATGATCACATTGCTTGTAGAAATATTAATAATCAAGTATGATAAAGAATCCATACACACAACACAAAACTCAATGTTATCCTAGACAGAGTGTCATCACAAGGTTTTTCAAGAGATCTCCTCTAGGCATTCTTCATAGGTTCTAGTAATCCTGGTGACCTCAATCAAATCCCGGCCCTCATACTCACTCATCTAGAATCAGCTACCTCTCGTAAGGACAAGATAGTTGACCTTGCCATTCCAAGCCTTCTCACTCACCCCAAGTCTAAACAAGCCCTTGTGTCTATGAGTGAGGTTAAATTATCTTGATTAATGTGAATGCATCCTAATCATCTAAGTACATTATTTTAATTATCACTTATTAAAAACACTTCTGAAGGTTACCCGGTTTACCTATTTGGGCTCCGACCCATAACAAAAGCCACTCTTCTAATAGATAACACGCTACACAAAGCTAGACTCCAAGGGTAACTCAAGAGCTACTGAACTGAACAACACAATCTCTCCTATTCTAGGAGGCAACAATTAAGGATATCCACTCCTACACTAGGAGGAAAACAAACTCATAAAGCACTACCCAAAGGAAAACGAACATTAACCTAACAAGGGAATGACCCACATCCACTGGAAGACTTTACAATAAATAACACAAATCACCCGTTCCCAAAGCAATCAACATAAGGGAAATTAATATAATAATGCACTGACAATGAAAAATACTATATTTGGATATCTTAAATCCATTTCCTTATCTAAAGCTTCTCGCAGAAATTAAAATACTATCCTTCTAAATTCTCATTAAAACACAATAATTCCTTCATTAAAATAAATTACTTTTTACAACCTTATCTAATCATGCACAATAAGCATTTTAGTTTAAAATACTCTCTAATTACTTGCATGCATTAATATGCCTAAAACTAAACATCAAATATATATACACTTAAATATATATTATGTAGCATGCTTTATATATTTAAATACATTCATTTTATTTATATATACAAACTATATTTAAAAACATGCATGCATTAAACACTATTATAAACCTATGTTTTTCTAAAAGTTACCAAACTGTAATTTTAGTTAGTTCTGGTTATAATCCTACCTACATATCTATTATCCATAATATAAATCTAAATATATATATTATATATTATATATTAATATATAATATTAAAGTATATATATATATTATTTATATTTAAACAAACTAAAGAAAATTTTCATATTAAATAAACTAAAAATAAAAAATTAAAGGACGAATAAAAATTTCACAAAAGGGTAAATGAACTATGGCGAACCTCAAGGTTCTGCGCGCCCGTCCCATCACTGGGATTGCGCACAGTCTTCCGGACTGTACATTGTATAGCCAACTACCCCATGTATTGGGCGCTGGTCTGTACAATGTACAGCCGGTCCCATGTGAAGGGGGGTAGTGCTCCCTATGGACAATGCGTCCCCCCATGAGGTGGGTGCTCTACCATAGGCAGCGCTTTCCCATGTACTACATGTGAGCAGTGGCGGTTTGACCTACCCACCAGCCACTATCAAACGAAAATTTCATCATTTAAAAAAAAAAAACACTTCTATAATATTTCGGATTTCAATGAAATAATTTCATAAAAGAATTCAATGAATTTCCTCGAAATTTGTTTCTCAAGAATGTCGTACGGATGATAGTTTCATCTAAAAGGAGAAAAAATTAAATCTATGACAATTAAAATAGATATATATATATTTAAATGTGATGTATATTTTTTTTTTCCAATATAAATATATATATATTTACAGATAAATAAATTATTGGTAAAATCAAGAAAATAATAAAAAAACCAGTAATAGGAAATTAATAAAAAAAATCCAAAATAACATCCTAAATTCAATAGGCTAAAAATTAACGTCTTTTAAACCATTCCTTCAAATTTTCAAATAATTAAAAAAAATAGGAACATTAAATAGATCTTGATTTTTTCATTGAAGGTTTTCTAAGAGGGTTTGTTTCGAAGAACAGATCTGAATGTTTTCAAAAGGGTAAAATCTTCATACTATAACTTAAATATTTGAAGCACAATATAAGGTTTAAATTAAATAATGTTTTCAACAATTTCCCCATTTACTGAATTAAATCCTACAGTAAATTTAATCAATCTTCCCCAAATTTTAGATTAATTTAAATCTAGATTCAATTAACAAATCCTAATTCACAATTAATTCAACAACAGATTCTTTAAACAATTAAATTGTATTAAACCAAACAAGAACCGGAAAACTCGGAACAAAACCTGGAATCCGAAGTTACATAAGAACATGAATTTATGATGCAAGCCTCCTCCAAAGATTTTCTGAATTTTCTTCAAACGTGCAACGAATCCAATCCAAAAACTTCAACAATTGCAAACTGACTTTCCTCAAATCAAATTTAAAACCAAAAACTGCTTCAACCCTTCTCTGAGCAAATTTTCCAAAAATCTTTCACTGCTATGAAAATGAATTCTCCACCCAAAAACTTCCCCTCTAAAATTAAAACATGCATTCCTCATTAATCAAAAACATCTTATACAACCCTAAATCACAATGCATGCAAAGTTAAAAATTAGATATTAATTTCATTTTCCATTTTTGAAAACCCAAATTGACTTTGAAATACAATTTCAATTTCTTTCAATTTCCAAATGTAATTTTCAAATATCTTTCAATTTATTTTTATTTAATTTAATTTAATCCAATAAACTGAATTAATTAAATTTTTAATTATTTAATAATTAAATTCAACCCTTTTGAGATTAAAAATTTAATTAATTAAATAAATTAAAATTTAACTAAATTAAATTTCATTATCAACTTTAAATATAACATCAAAGCATAATTTTAATTTAATATAACATAATCACTACTTTTTCCAATGCAATTATTCTAAACATTGATTTAAGAATAACGCATCTAATAGAATCAAATAACATTAAATAAGGTAAACATGACTCAATAAACAGGACTGATGACACACTAAGGCTAGGGCGTAGACCTGACACATGTTGCCTAGCTACTATCTCTTATTCAAGTTAACCATTGGATTGACACGCTCAAACCTGTGAAACCAGGTGGAGTTGATGTCATGTACCTGCAACTTGAAACCAAGTAAACAACATAATACAGTATATCCAGCATATAATACACACTTGAAGAAGAAATCACAGATTTGCAGGGCGCTCGCAAGCGAGTGATGTGAAACCGTCCTCTTCACCAATCCACTCATCAAAGACTGACATTAACATCATAATCAATAATCTCATAATAACATATCATGCTATCTCTACAATATCATTAAACCATTCAAGCATATGAAATGATAATCAGATCAACACATCACACAATAATAGTTGTCACTCAATAGTAGTGATCAAAGCACAAATAACAAGGTGTGTCTAGTATCATAGTAGCTGCAACCCAAACATAGCATGAAGCAAAACGAACAAGAAGCAAAACGGAGGGGTATTACATAAACGATGATACAATATAATATAGATGAACCTTCAAGTATAATTTTTTCTTGAAAGGATGGTGAGAAAAAGGACTAATCTTGGAGAAATTTAGGAATTTGTACAAGGTCCAGATAATACCGAAACCAAGTTGGACCTCATCTTAGCTATCATGGATGAAACTAGGGAAAGGATAGAAGATATTGAACAAGAAGTGAAAAGGAAATAAAATGAAGGACATGGAGTTCCATTAGGTGAAGAAGAGGAAATACCTAATAAGGTCGAAGGAGAGAATTATCATGACCTTAACCAATCAATTTGACATAGGGAAGAAAAATCTTTCTCCAAATATGAAAGTAGCAAAAGAAAACATGTAGAAATTGAGTTATCTAGGGATATGAGAAAATTTACTCACCAAAATTTGAGGGAAGCACCAATAGAGATGAGGCTAAGTATTGGTTATTTCAAATGGAAAATAATTTTATTAGAAACTATTCTGAGGTCACCAAATTTGTATTGGGTGTGTTCTGGTTAGTGGGAGAAGCTTCTAACTAGTGGATGAACAAAAAGATGGAACTTGGTCTTAGTTCTCTAAATTTAACTTGGAATGAGTTTGCTAAAATATTTCAGAGAAGATGTCTACCCCAACTCTTTTATAACCAAAAAATGATTTATTTCCAAAATTTGAAGTGAGGTGAGATGTCGCTGAATGCTAGGAAAATTTCACTCATCCTCTGAAGTATGTGCCAATGTACTAGAAGGATGCACATTTTTGAATTAGAAAGTTCATCATGGAACTAAATAGTTCAATTGATGGTGAGGTGGATGTACATGATCCATCTACTATGGATCTAGTATATGAAAATGGAGTCAAGCAAGAGATAAATCTCAAAGTCAATTCAATCCACTAGGAGAATATAAATTGAAAGAAGTTTAGTGGCTCTCAAGTAAATCAATTTCCAAGGAAGTTTGTAGGAGCACAAGAATATCAAATGAAAGGAAATAAGGGATCGCATAACAATTAGAATGAACCAAGAAGAGATCATTGAGGAAACAATAACAACAACAATTTCAACAATACTAGAGGGAATGCCAATAAATTTGATAAGTCTGCAAGAAGGAATGGAACTGTAGAAGGATGCTTTAATTATGGAGGTCACACTAGTGGAAACTCCAGGTTTTTTGTTTGGTATACCTATATCTATGCTTATTGATATTGGAGAAAAAAAATATTTTGTTTCTTTTGGAAACAAGCTACACTGAGAGGGGGGATGAATTAGTGTTGTGCAAAAATTAATTTTATTAATCTTTATCTTCAAATCACTTAAAAAATTTCAACCAAAATGCATGAACTTGAAGAAAACAATAACAACATCATAATACAAGGATTATTTACGTGGAAACCCTATTAGGGAAAAAACCACGGTGGATGGCCAATCCACAATATGATCTGAGTATACTCAAAATGAAGTTTACAATATAGGGAACACACTTGCATTTAGGCACACTGCCTAGAGCTCACTTCTCAAAGAAGACTCACTATCTTACAAAGATAATAATTTTAAATCCATCTGAGAGATTTAAATGAGATATTAGCAACTACATATGCTTGATTACAGTTATGGTTAGGCTCAAAAATTGATCTTCTATCCTTTTTACTAATTTTGCACTTTTTCTCTGCTCTACTCAAACTCACATCACAAAATCCTTAATGCACAAGTGAAATTGTGCATAATCGCTTGTCTTCTCTTTTGATATTTGCAATTAAAATTGACTCACCTTTTTCACACTTCAAAATGATATGAATGATCACTTATATATATCCGCAACCAAGAATTTAATCGCAATATGTCAACATCAATAGAACACAAAAATATTTACAACTTTCGGCTCAAATTATGAGTAATCCTCAATGTGCATCCAAAATGGTCGGCCACAACTTAGTTAGGACCCAAAAAAAAATGCTCAAACACAAAACACTTGAATAATTATTCTTTGAATATCCATAATATATTACGATAATCGAGTCAACCACATGCACTGGTAAAAGAGAAATTAACCAATCGGATCTTTCAACTTGCACACGGATCAATATGAGGCACTGAGATTCATGGATAAAAAAAAAGAAAACATCAATCAACCTTCCCTGAGATACACAACACAAAATATTAACAAAATATCTTCATGAGAATCGATGAACACAAAACTGTCAGATGCTCTATTCTTCCTTAGTTGTTTGCAATCTGACTGTTGGTATAATCAAATGATGATGTGTGGATCCATTCAGTGACTAGGGTTTTCATCAATGACAACACCAAATTAGATTCATAGTGTCTCTTGCCAACTATCTCCCCCTTTGGAATTGATGGCAACACTTAGTGAAAAATGACTAAGTGTTGGATCAATACCAACATCAATTACATTGCCATTCTTCAAATTTTCAAAAAAAAACTCTCCCCATGAGATGATTATGAATTTTTTACTCTACTACTCTCCCCCTTTGACATCAATGGAAAAGGAAAGAATCCGCATAAAATAAATCAAATAAAATTGTTAGACTGTACAAGCACAACTTACATAAACTTGAAAACATCTATAAAATATTTCTTCAGCATGCTCAAAATAGTATCCCAAACCCTTTTGAGACTCTCCAAAATTGTTATGTGACCACAGACTAAGTAAGATTGTGTCTCTGCAGACTCAAGGTTCACTAGATTACTAACTGCCATAGCATCTTCAGCTTCTTTTAATGCCCTCAACATAATTTCAATATTTGAACCAATTAGGCTTCTAAGCCCACATGCTCTTTCCATAATTTTGTCATTTTCATGTTTCAAGCTCCTTATCTTGTCAAGAAGAGATATCAACTGACCTTCTTGCTTTTCAACACTGCCAAATAAAGGATCAAATGCTTCAGAAATAGCAGCTAACTATTTTTCAAGATCCTTAACTTTCTTTTCATTGACCTTAGTGAATTTAGACAAAAAAACATGACTTATAGATCTTTCCTCCTTCAGATAGAGCACTCTGACTCTTCTTCACACAGGTAGCTAGCAAAATTTTATCTTTATCTCTCATTTCTTTCAAACTGATAAACCTTTTAGCATCAAATTCCTTTTGAACTTTAACCATGGCTGACTTCTCAAGTGACTCGAAATGAGTACTTACAGAGTTTATGAGCTTCTTTAATTCATCAGAGGAACCAAAAGGATATTAGACATGAGTAGGAATAATCTTCTCTAGAACTCCAGATGCAAGATTTAAGAGTTCATTGTCCTCAATGTGAGAATTCAACAGTTCTTCTATTTCTTTTGCTTGGGAAAATGACGCAACCTTCATTTTATGAATTGCAGATAGAGTGGATAGGTCTATGGGGCCTTCAAATAGTTCAAGGTCAAATTATTCCTTTTTCTCTACTAGAAATTTCTTCACTGCCTCTGCAGTTTCTCTTGCTTCCACTGGAATTTATTTCACATCAACTTTCTTTTCTTCAACTATTGATTGCTTAGCTACAATTTATTTCTTAGCTTCAAGAATCTCAACTTTTTCAACTGATATAGTTTCAGGAGCATCAATCTCCATAGGTATTTCTATATTATCCAAAATCTCATAGAAGCTTTTAGGTAAATTAGGCATTATTTCAATAAGAACTTTATTGAAAATATTCAAATGCTTTATTTTTTCCTCCTCGAGAGTTCTTTGACCAGATTTATCAAAAATTTCATACCACTTACAAATTGGCTTAAGATTTCCATCCTTGACCAAAGATTTTTAAACTTCTTTTATTAGCATACCCGATTTGTCAATTTTTGCCTTCTTCTTTGCTTTGTCTTCTACTTCATCGGAGGGATTTATTTTAGTAAGTGTTGTTGCCTTAGTACCTTGATGCTTGATTTCTCTAATTCCTTCATCTCATTTTTTTTATTCATCTTCAAAGAATACCACATAAACTCTTTTTCTTTTTCCTTCCTTATTGAAAGTCTTCACTTGAGTTTGCACAAGAATTCACTTTGTTGCAGGGGTGGATAGGGATGAAAAGCTCCATATTGACCTAGTTTAGGAAGATGGTGCTGATGGACTAGAAAATTCAGCTTTTTCTGGCTCTTTCCTTGCTTCAGCTTCTTCTCTTTTCTTTCTAGCTTCTTTCAATTTTTCTGTAGGTATACCCATACTTTCTGCTAGTATTTCCACTTCTTTTCTAACTCTTTTGACTATCACAAGTTTTCTGAGTTTATTATGTAACTATATATTCTTATTTGCATAAGTTTCAAACCTCTCTTCTACCAGATCCAAAGGCTTATTCAGTAAATATAGTGCATACATTTCTAGAATGTTTTCCTCAACTTCATAGCCCATTGGCATGATCTAGACTCTTCTGGGATCAATGGATTGCCTCATGCATTGATTAATGTCTACCATAAAGAAAATAGGATCCTTATATTTCTCCATAATAGAGGTAGGAATTATTTCTCTAGAATGCATCATATTCTAAAAATTCTTGAAGTATCCTCAAATTGCAGTTCTTCTGGTTTGACTATTTCCAATTCCATACAACATCTCTCTAATTTGAATAACTACATTTGACTGCCTTTCCAATGTACTTTCACAACACCCAAAACTTTTTGCATGAAATAGAAGAGAAAACAAACATAACAGTAAGTTACCATATTTAAAATAATTTTTCTTGTTCTTTTTTATCTTACCAAGATTTTCCATCAGGTGACTCCTGAGCAGTTCACAAATATCATAGTCTTCATTCTTCTTTACTATTTGATAAGCTACATAAATGGTTGTACCAGACACATAATTGTCCCAAATTGAATGATATATCTTATAACCAATGATCATCGATTAAAATTTCAAATATATTTCAATGATATCTTTGATTGTCATGGCTCTTTAATCATACTTTGAACCTGTTGCATCAGTCATTATTTGATTCTTTATGGACTTCAGAATCCGTAATCCACCAGAAGAATTTAAACCTGTAATGAAACTTATAGCCTCCTTCATAATCTTGAAGGGTATACTTAACCACATATTTTTTATCATGAACTCGACTCAAGATGTAACAATCCCATTCCCTCTCTTCAAACATGGGGAATTTAATAATCTGTATAAATTTCTTCTCTTCTAGGGAATTAAATTTTTGTTTGACACAAAAGTTCTCTCCAATTATATGATTGTTATAAAGATTCAATAGTTACGAGCTTCCTAGCTCTTCAATGTTTGTGTGAATATACTCCCTAATATATTTAGTGTGTAAAACGTCATACATAATAGATGAAAAAGCACCTAAGGGATTGGTCTCAACAAACTTGAAGGGATGCCATTTGAATTTGGGATGGGGTCTGTCCTTGACTTCAACCACCAATGGAATAGCCGTTTATACCAATTCACAAATTCATGGGGTTTTTCTAATAAATATCTTTTCATCGGATCGGAGTTTTATTGTTGAAGGCTTCTTCACACTTGAATTTCACCTTAATTCACCAACATTCACCTCAAAGCTCTCCAAACTTATTTTCTTCAAAATACAAAGTGAAAAACAAAAGATAAAAATGACTTTTTACCAATTGCACACTTAACCCTTTTTTGATGCAATAAATTATTTTACCCTAACTCATCCGATTACCCTGTTTCCATGTGTTGTGAAAGATAATCCTCTTGTGCATCTCTAATACTTCATAATACTCTCTCTAATATATTCAACATCTATAGAGAATCAATGCACTTACTAAACTTATCCACATCCCAGTTTTAGTTACTAGTAGGGGATTAATAGATTTTCTTGATAGCTCCCCCTAGGCCAAAGGCCTGAAATTAATTCTTGGAGGAATTACCAAAAGTGGATTCTAGTGCTGGCACATTTCCTTCAACAAAGGGACCTTTCATCACCCATTTCTTCTGCATTTTCTTCTTGATCACATCTGTAGTGACTTTTCCTTTTCCCTTAACATACTTTTGCATGTTTCTCCTATAATTTACCAAAAAAATTATGTTCCAACATAATCTAGCAATGTGACCAAATTTTTTGTAGTTATAGCACACAACATTTTTCTATCCAGACCAGTTGTTCAATTGATTTTCTCTTGATTTGCACTGGTTGGAAATATTCCCAAGTCTATTACATGTATAGAATTTGACATTTCTATGAAGGTTGTTCACCATATTTTTGCATTCATTTGACTTGTGACCAAACTTATTGTAATTAAAACATTGACCTAAGAATGATGGACCACTTGGATTCATCTTGCTTCTACATTGGGTAGCCATGTGTCCAAATTTATTGCAACTGAAAAAATATCCATTGAATCTTTGAGCATTAGATTACCTTACCGGGTGCCTTTCAAAATTGTTCATCTGATTTTCTTGCTTGAATCTCCTTTGTCCAAAATTTCTTTATCTAGATTTTGAAATTTCTCCTTCCACATATTTGTTGATACCAAATATTGGCAAGGTAACAATCCTTTGTGGGAAAATCAGTTAAAGGGGGGACCTATTGCATTGAACTAAGTAACCTCCAGATTTTAAAGAAGTAGACTCTTCTATAAATGGGGTTTTGAATGGGAAAAGGAAGCAGGTATAAAAATAAAAGATCTAACTAGTGGTAATGCGTCAAGGCTTAGATGTAATTCACAATAGACCTATCTTGTAGATACAATCTGAGGGCCTATTCAACAATTTTCTATGTTCCACAATGAAAGGAAATAAAGATAAAATTCTAAATGATTCACTCAATGACATAAAATAATATTCATACACATTTACTAAAAAGAGGAGTCAAAGACATGATCTAAACCAAAAAAACTTGCATTAAATTTATAAAATTTCTAGAAATGAAACATTTAGCACCACAATGGGATAGTAAAACTTTATCAAAATCTTCAAGAAAATAGAAAGGTTGAACAATGACACAATCTGCAAGTCTTTACAATAATCTTAAAAGTGGTAAAGGCCTAGTTCTTTTACCAAATTTTCCTCTCAAAATTTGAACTCTTTCTTTGATGGAATAAGTAGTATTTATAATGAAAACCCAACTTGGTGGGATAGTAATATAAAATATTCTCTGATCATTAACAATGATGTATTTAGCATTGATTTCTCCTTTTCATTACAATCGAAAAGATTTGAGCCATGAACGAGGATGCTCTAGATTCAGATGCATCCCCTACAAATGATGGTAGTGGTCCCAACAAACCAATGCATTGACATGTTCTATCCAATCATGGTAGAAGTTACAAAACATGGAAGTTAGTGTAAGGTTGTTGCCTAATTTTCTATCCTTCACGATGAAGCCTTTAGAAGATCATGTGGAAAGTGGTCGGGGTTGATGTTCATCCTTCCCCTTAAGTGATGAAAAAATTGCACTGCAAAGACACTTGGAGGTCTTAAAGTATACTATGTTGAGGGTGGGGCTGCCAAGAAATGTGTGTGGGCTGATGATACATGGCATGCAGTCAGGTCCCGAAAGGAGATCAATGGAAAGAGGCACTAAAGATTGCAAACTATTGACACTGGAAGCATGATA
Source organism: Sequoiadendron giganteum (assembly GCA_007115665.2). Classification (NCBI taxonomy): domain Eukaryota; kingdom Viridiplantae; phylum Streptophyta; class Pinopsida; order Cupressales; family Cupressaceae; genus Sequoiadendron; species Sequoiadendron giganteum. The sequence continues at coordinate 240,565,113 of CM021101.1, forward strand.
CAATATTTTGAAAAGTGAGAGAAGGATACCTTGCAAGGAGCACTTGGATGATAAGTGGCAGTATTCGCATAAGCCTTTGTGAGAGGAGCCCGATATTTATTTTTTGAAGGGAGGGTGTGGCCAATACTTAAGCAAAATAAAATCACCTGAAGGGAGCTTGGGAATTTTATGTTCACAAATTTTGGTGACTTATCAGGGGTGTTTCTCTTGCAAAATGAGGAACTCAAAATTTTCTAGCTTGTAGACCAAAGACTTATCCATCGGGCGGTGCGATCAGAGCTTAGAGAGGGTGGTCTAAAGAGGCAACCATTCATCCACAAATGGATTCAATATGTCACACATAACTTCTTGTGTTCCATGCAAATAGATCACTTCTTTGAAAGGCAACATTGAAAAATACCGGCGTAGGAATTGATTTGAAAAAGAAGTCGTGTGATCAGATGAGTGATGCTCTCAATATCTCCTATAACAAGGGGTTGACTAAAACTATGAAAGGAAGACGCATCTTGTTGTTTCTCCTCAATCTTTGCTACAATATGGTCCATCGTGGCCACTGATTCATCTTCAAGAAATAGATATGGTAAGCCCATTTGAGTTAGGTGACCAAACTTGGCCTGCATGCTATTCATGATCTGATCCAATTTGGTGGCACATTCATCGGCATGAAGGATAGTTTTGTGGCAATGGATGAACTTGTTATCTATTTTAGCATTGACCCTTTGGTCTTAAATCCTTGCACTTGTCAAGACTTTGTATGGGACTTGATATAGCCTATCTAATAATCTCCTAGCCTCTAGAACTCTTTTGATAATGGACTAAGGGAATTTCCCTATCATCTCATGAACCTCTCTACCCAAGACTATTGCTTCTGCCATAAATTAGAGCATTGGCTATAGAGTTAGGCATAAAACCTTCATTCTTTCCCAATATGAGACATATAACTATTGGGCTATCTAAAGATGGTCTATTTTACCGATAGGGGGTGAGACAGAGCCCTTCAATAGGAAAATCTCCATATTCCTTTGCTCTATATCATGCACGAGCTCCACAACCTTTTGGTTTTCCGTAGTGAGTTGTCCCTGCAGGATCCATGATTCCATGACCCAGATAGCTTCATCTTGTTTCTTGTTTCCTACTTCTTGCTCTAGGGAAGACCTTATTTTTGTAATCTCATTCTCCAATTGGGCATGACAGATCTCAAAATCTGCATCTTTCTACTATATTTTTTGCTCTAGTTGAGTGCGTTGGCGATGAAAATCCTAATCCTTTTGTCCCACTTCTTGCCTCAACTTTGCTAACTAGTCTTGATACTCCTGGTTATTTTGTTGTAGCTAAGCGACCAAGTTAGGATCAAGGGATTGAAACTGCGCAAGTTCTTCTCGGAGCTTTGCTTGTTTTGTCTCCTTTTTTTGGGATAAGCGCTTAAATTCAACCTCCCTATCTTTTTCATTGACAAGCAAGACCTTGACTCTATCCTTTATGCTTTTCAACTCTTCTTCCCTTTTCTTTAGCTGGTGACTGGACTTAAGAAAGCCAGTGGTCACCACCCGCTACATTTCCTCCATAAGCCCCACCTTGTCTTGAGGTTGGTCTTTTCTTAAATCGAGCCCGATGACATACATGTTGTAGTCATCTAGCTGCATTTCTTTGTGTGGCTTGCTGATAGTTGGGTACATAGTCACAAAATTTAGCAACTGTTGAGCCTCATTAAAAATAGTCTGTACCCTTGGCTCCATTAGCTTCTTATAATTTTTATCCTTTTTCCTTTGGGATTTGATTGCTCGAGCCTACCTAGTTTTTTCGCCTTCTAATAAGAATTTAGAGGGCGATCTGATGAGTTCACCTCTGAAAGATGCACCAAGAGGAAGGGAAAAAGGAAATGAAAGGGTGGTAGTACCTAAAGAATTTTTCTTTGGTACACTAACTATTTGAGGAAAGAAAGGAGGGATAATCCAATACTCTAATTATGGACCAGTAGGAGGACTTGAAGGAAGAAAATTCATGATGTTTTCTATCTTCTAAGAAGAGTGGATTGGCTCTGACATTGTGATGGAAAGATATGTATCAATGACATTAGCGGAGGCAGAGTGTTAGAGGCTTTGGGAGATGGAATGGGCCAAGGTGAATGGTGTGAGGCTGTTTGAAGGAGTAAGGGAAAAAGGATCTGTTGATGTTTCATTTTTCTAGCTAGGCTTTGAAACTCTCTAAGAGATAGCCAACCTCTATATTAAAGGACCACAAAGGCTAGTGGCCAACTGATAGGAAATGAAATTGACACACATTTCCCCTGCACTTCAAGCTTTGTAAGACATAGGGGGTAGCCCTTTAGCAACATCTAAAAATCTAGACATATAAGTGACAAGATATTTCTTAATAGATAATGCTTTCACATAATTGCTGAGAAACCTAAAATATCACTCAACATTGGCAAGATATTGAATGAATTTCATCAACCAACATGGATAATGTGACAAACACAACTCAACAAAACATATTTGAAATGGTTTTTTTTAATTCAAAGAGTTGGGACCAAACTAAAAATAGCAGAAATGTGATAATGGACCAGTGCCATAAAAATGGGCTATGGAGTCATATAACTAACATTCATCTTTCAATGTTGAACATGATCTGAAGGTCTTGCAAATATTGTCACATTATGACAACCAGGCCACTAAATATTTCTTTAAAAATCTTCTTATGAATCCACCTGAAACATAACACTCCTATCAAATTTGTTTAATAAATTACACTATCCCTGAACAATAGGCAATAATAAATGCAACTTGTGCTTTATTAGAGAAATTACATCATTCATAGAACAAAAGGCAATAGTAGATGTAACTCAAATGCAACAAATGTGCATAAAAGAATCATAAAATTTTATTATTGAATCCAAAATAGCATTACAGTTCAACTATGGAGATAATTATTAGCTAAAATAAACATAAAAGAATAATCCAGAACACACACTTTTAGATTGAATGACTAATAGTCATATTTCCCCCTAGCTTTACATTCTACCCATAGCTTTTACCTGACAAGCAGAGATTTCAAAAATTTTGGGGAACCCCTTTACAATGAGAATAGGAAAGAATATATAGAAGAAGAGAAGCAAACAAGAGCAACCCTAAAATTGATCTGAAAATGCCATTTGGAAGCTTCATTCACCATTGATCATCAATTTGCAAAACCTTTCTCATCTTTCTGCAAAAAAATCTTCCTCTCAAAACTACCTTTACTCATCATTGATTTGAAACAAAAAATCTACCCATGTGGAGAATCTCCATCATTCACCCAGCTACTAGAAAATACCTCTTGCCCGTAAAAATTATTTTCCTTTTTTTTTATAATACTAGAGCTGCACATTATATCCCAACAAATAATAACTTTAAAATATGAAGTGAATATAAAATTCAGGTTACATATCATGTGCACTTAATGTTTTAAATTTTCATTTACAACATTCTCTAATTCCATTTTCTAGCTATACACAATATTTCACCTTTAATAATGAGAAAATTCCTCTCATCTTTTATTTATGTTCATTCTTCTTCACAACTGAAGAAAATGTGTCTCCGTGGAATGGTGTCTTTTAACAAATAAAGCCTTAGTGAATATTTTATTCACTTTGTCCAATTATTCCCCCCATTCCATTTTATTTTGCAACTCACATTATATTTTATTGCCTAGCAATAAAATATTTCACCTTTTAACTTCAGTTGAAATATTTTCCTTTTTATTTTACACTTGTGTGTAAAATATTCACATGCCCAGCTCTTTTATTTTTACTTTAATGCCTTTCATTTAAAGAAAAACATTAAAATGTTACACATCAAAATATTTCACCATTGGGCAATCAAGGACTTCACTCATGAGTTTTTCCTTTTTTACTCTCAAATTCACCCCACCATCACAACAAAACTTTATAATACCCACTAATATATCTCTCCTTGGGCCCACATTTCCCATTTCAAGCCTTCTCGCACATCTCGTAACATTCCATATGACGTCATTGATACTATTGTGAGGCTTGTGATGAATGATCAAGATGCATCCCCATTGCCAGCATTATCATGGCCATCAATTTTTTTCTATGCTCGAATTTTCTATCTCCTCCATTTCAAAACAATAGTGGGTCATGGCGGCTCCCTCATCTAGTGCAGGTTACCTCCACTTCACCTGGGCATCACATTTTTGTTTAAAAGCTTCTAAGGCCTTTTCAAAAAATCCATTGAAGGCATGATCCCATGTTGCCTCTCCTTTATTCTTTGATGGATGTCCGTCCTCTCTCCAAGTCACACCCCTCCTCACTACAATGTGTTTGCCTCACACATGCTCTCACTCGAGCTTTGCTTCTTGGGACATCCACACACCCAACCACATTTACTCTATGTATATCCTGCAATGATGGTGTTCCATGTTGTAGGTCATGAGCCTCTTCTCACTGGTCGCACCCTCCTAATAGTTTTTGAGACTTCTCAACTAATACCACTCCATGAATTTTTTTTTTAAGAGAGGAATCCTCACTAAATCCATTTTTTCACATAACTGCAATATTGGCATGCTCACTTCAACATTAAATTGATTCCCTGAGAATATTTGATAGAGGCTCTAATTATATCGCATGATGATTTTAGAGGGACTATGTTATGGCTCATTTTCTCCCTCTGCCACTACTCCAAGACACCACATACAAGAGTCCTCCATTCATCCTCTAGCCATGCCCATTTGCATCTGCAATTTTCATTTCATGCACTCCCCACAATCAAGGTATCTTGTGAGACCACATTCACTGAGGCATTCTCTAACCAGCCACGCGTATGCTTCAACATTTATTTTGATTTATATCAGTTGCTAGTGAGGCGTTCCATTTACATTAATTCAAAAATTCCACATGCCTTGCTTATGCAAAGGTCTCCAAGGTTCAACATTGGTTCACATAATATAATCCTAAAAAAAACATTTTCTCATAGTTCCAAGGTGTCAAGAAATACATAGACATTCAGTGAGCCTCAACCACCATACACTCACCACCAATTCAAGATAATACAACTATATTGCACAATAATATCATATACAAGAGACTTGCTTTTCAGTATTATGTAATTCTTCATAAACCAAGCAAGATTATATAGAGTTGTGGCTTCCCTCATGGCAATTCAAATGAAACACCATTTCCATCAATTTTTGATTTGTGATATTGATATCCTTCTACTTGGCCAATCAAGTTATTTTCCAAGTATATATCTTCACAATTCACTAGCATTCACAATTACAACAATGAATCCCCCACCTTACATGCTTTGATAGATGTCTGGAACAGCATAAGCAATTATACCTATGCTTTGTAATTCATTTTTCTACTAGATGTAAGAACACGACCTTTTGAATCACCACAGATGAATTGTTGCACTTATTTATAATATTGCAACAGTTATAGCATCATAATAGTGCCAAGCATGTCGGGCCAACTTGGCCTAACTATGTTTTTTTTTTTCAATCAATCTTTTTTCCCTAATATGATCTGGGACAAATTTTGGATGCTTCTAGTGAGAAAATTCAAACTGGGTTGCAATTAGAAACTATTTTTGAGCACATTTGAAGAATGGTGAAAACTGGTCAAGTTGCCTTAGGAATCAATTTGGGAAACTGGTCAAATGACCCCCTGGAGTCACAAAAAGCATGTAGACACATAGAAATTTGACCCAAGAATATAGTGCAACAAATGACTCAGAGAAATCAATAACGAGGAAAAAGTTATTAACTTTCGAAGTTGCTTACTCAAACTACCTGCAACAAATAGTTGTTCTCAACCAATTAAAACTGGCCCAATTGCCAATTTGAAAAAAAGAATAGAAAATCAACTCCTAGGAGGCTGCCACTAGAGACATAAGTAAATTTAGGTACCCTGAGCACCTGTACAAAAGGGATTAGCTTCAAAAATTAATCTTCATGAAATATTTAGGGTCAAAGTTGACTTCTCAGAAAGGTTGTCAGGAATGCAGATGCAAAACTGAACAACCTGCATTTGGTTTTGATCTGTTAAAAATAGTAAATGAGGTCATAAGGCTCTGAAAACTAAGATACAAGCTTATGTAGGTATGGAAAATATAGAACAACACTCATTCTCTCATGATAGTTAAATGGTTTCAAAATGCAAGCTCAAACGAGATGCAACTTTGCAAAACCGAATGTTTGCAAACAACAAAAAAGTGTTAGAACCCTATAGCTTCATGTTTTGAAACCTGACAGAACTTATCATGGGAAGCTGAAAATTGACACGCATGTTCACATATGTCAATTAAATATTTTTGCAAATGGGTTTTATATGAAAATCAACAAGGTTCAAATTATGACCATCCAAAGTGGGTTACTCAGACTGATTCATCAGGTGCACTTATGAAAGTGTAGAGGCAAAATTTTGAAAAATTTAAGAGTGCCATTAGGATCTGCATGAGAGAACTACATGAAACCCTCCATGATCATTGAAAAAAAGGCTGAAATGCATTGGTCGGTGTATGAAATAAGAGGTGTTGCAAACACAACAAGAGCTAATAAGGTTTGTGAAACTAGAGAAGAGGGTGTGAAAGATACCTATGGTGTGGATGACTGCGGTCCTAGGTCTATTGCTAGCTCTTCTCTTACCTCAAGTTCCTAAGAACACTCTCTAAATGGTGTCTCGGTACACTGTCGCTTCACTTACAACGAGTCAACTACCGCTATGGTTTGAAATTGTTGCAGTTGGGTTTCCCTAGTCCTCCTTGCTATCCAGGTGCGAGTCAGTGAAGAACTCACACATGATATGTTAACCCATATATTAGAGGAGACCTTGTTGGGTTGCTTCATGATTTTTCCCTTTTGTTGTGTTGAGGCAACTTGTGTCTCTGTTTCTAGTTTCGCTCCTTCGTCTGATTGTGATTTGACTTCTTCCGAACTGGAGTCGTTTTCACCACTCTCATCAAAATTTGGATGCTCGATGTTCCATAATTTTTAAAATTTTTCATCCATCTCCTTAGTATCATAAGGGGATTCAGTGCATCAGGTCTCCTAATGATATATCCATAAATAATTGACCTTCTCTTCCTTCCAGCCATAGTTGTTTATCAAATTGTTGTGAAGATTAGTACCGATCTGCTTGGTCTTATCATACTGCATAATTGGGTAGTAGAATCTGAGCTGGGCAGGCCGACCACCTTCATTAGGGATATAATCTAGGTCAATAACAAATTCATCTACATCTGACACTAAATTTTGATGCTTGTCCTAGTAAGGTCGAGGGTAGTGTTTCACTTTGACATATTTGTTTGGCAAGTCATCATCGGGGTTGTAATTTCATTTATCGCAAATCCATACCGACCCCAGATGAGCCAAATTTTCTTCTAGTATGTCGTGAGCCTTTCTCTTAGCCATGATTATGGTTTTGAAGCTCATTGGGCGCCTAGAAAATCCTTTCTTCTTTTCCTTTTTGCTGCAAAATTTGACGTTGATAATTGATACCTGGCAGAATACTTTTGTGTTGTTAGAATATGTGATCTAATTAAAATGATAAACTAACACACCAATGAAACATTAGATCGAAGGAAACTAATTAAAAAGATAAAACAAACTCTAAATAACAACTCCTTCAAATGCATTCCATTGTCCTCTATCTTCAGTTTTTCTACAGAAATTATTTGCTCTATGTTGGTTTAAGCAGCAGCTCAGTAGAATGACCACTCCAAGAATGAGTATTATGCAAGCTAAGAAATATAAACTCCTATGCTAAATTATTGTAATATGATACAAATTATTATGCAACTAATGAGCATGATTAAGCTATGAATTGAAACTAGCTTGTTGTTCTTGATTGTTGGAGATATTTCACTATAATGCTCTTACTATGCAACTAAAATCTATATTTTGGAAAATTCAAGAGGTTGTATTTATAGATTTTAAAAAGGCAAAAGCTTTGTTGGAAAGCTTCAATGGTTGAGATTTATCCTGGAAGAATGGATTGTGAGAGATGGAGAGATTGGAGAGAATATAGTTGTTGGAGAGAAAAATATGGATTGTGTTTTCAACCCACAAAACCCCCCTCATTCAAAAATGGAGAAAATTTTCCATTTGTCATGAAGTAGTTTTGTTTGTTGAAGATAATTTCTCAATTAAATAATAATTTTATTTAATTTCTTGTGACATGTGCAAATGGAAGCTTCCAATTAAATATAAATATTAAAAATTATATGTTTGGAGAATATTTTAGAAGCTTTCTTAATTAACTATATGGTTATGGATTTTGATATTTGAAGAAATATATTTACTTTATATAATAAATTAATGTGATAATTAATTAAAATAAATAATGGTATTTATTTAATTAATTACGAAGACATGAGAAAATGATAATAGTGAATGATTTATAGAAAAGGTGAACATTTATAAATAGATTATTAAATTTATTTAAATTTAGTTGAATCGAGAAGATTAATTAAATAATGTGTATTTAATTAATTTACTAGGCTAATGTGATGTGACCAGTTTTAGATGTGTACATTTTTACCCTCTTTGAAGTGATGTGTTTTATGCATTGCTTCAAAGAATTTTTTAAATAACAAAAATTTTGCCCCTGATTTTGAAAAATTATCTGATGATGCTATATGCCCCCCTTAGGTGATGAATCGGATAAAATTTTGAATTTTTTAAATTTTTTTACTGATTTTATATCTGATTCATCAGGTGATAAAGATGATTTGAAAGATTGATATGAAGATGAAGAGCTTTGATTTTTCCCCGATTGATGATGTTTTCGATTGATTTACAATGTGATAGTGAATTTGTGATGATTGATTGATGATGACTGATAAGATTGATAAATTTTCTTTCATGATTGATGAAAAATAAATAGTAAGAATGATAAATTTTCTTTCATGATTGATGAAAAAAAAATAGTAATATTGATAAATTTTCTTTCATGATTGATGAAAAACAAATAGTAAGATTGATAAATTTGCTTTCATGATTGATGAAAAGAAAATAGTAAGATTGATAAATTTCTTTCATGATTGATGAAAACAAATAGTAAGAGTGATTTTATTGATTGAATGATTAAATGATTGGATTGAGATGATGGATCGATTAGATGAAAGGTGAGATGAGGAAGATGATGCAAAATGATGGACAAGAGAGTATGATAAGCAATAGGAGATTGGTAAGATAAAATGAGAAGAAAGAAAGCACAAATGGAGTCAAAAATAAGTATGATTTTCCCCAGTCAAACTATAAGACAATATGGATTGATGATGATTATGATAGTGTTGTTGATGAGGGAAGGAATCATCCTAGAACAACACAAGGATAGGGAAGGATACATCTCGATGATGATGATGATGATGAGAGTGTTGTTGATGAGGCAAGGATTCATCCCAAAAAAACACAAGGATAGGGAAGGATAAATCCCAATGATGATGATGGTCAAGGCTTGCAGTAAGGCTAGGAACAAGACCAAAGGTGTGATTAAATGATTTGTTCTAGATTGAATGGATTGATTAGATGAGATTGGAAGAACGGATTGGATGAATTGATTGAGATAAGATTGGAAGAAAGGATTGGATGAATAGATTGAGATAATGCAGATGAGATGTGATGGATATGATAATGCTCATGCATAAACTAAGATGGATGCAATCTATCTAATATGCAAACTAAAATGCAAAGTTGTCATTTTGTGAGCTACTTTATGCTTTATGTTTCATCATTGAGCTTATAATATGTTGGAAGTTAGTATAAGCATCAAAGGGGATACTCACACCATTAATGACATGAGTACTACTTCCATGATGTTTTAGGTAGCAAGTTAATATAAGCATCGAGGTGTAATTGAACCAAGATGAACTTGGTATTGCTTGCATAAACAGACAAGAGTTAACCTTTTTTCTTATGAAAATCCTGAAATTTCATCAATGATACATTCTAGAGCATGTCCCACGACGAATTTTCATAGTAATAATGATCAACTCACAAACAATAGACAAATAAAAATCATACTCCTTCCTTGCGAATCTAGTTCAGTACATCATTGAGCCACTCCAAAGATATGATGTCATCAAATTTCAAAAAAAATAATTCAACTTATGCTTTAAATGTTTCATTCATTGTATTCAGATTAAGATCATCCAGTTTGTTTCAGTTTCAATGTATGACATGTCTCAAAGTTGTTTTGACTAGGCTTGATTGGATATTCAATTGTTGATATGATATTCTAATAATTGACACATGTTGCTTGTTTGTCTACTCAAAAAGTTCAAAAGTTGATTTCCCCCAATGAGTTTAGGATTTTGCCCCCAGTCTAGGGTGAGACACGACCATTTCATTAATGAAAGCATACGATTTATTGATTTTGTTTTGGATTCTAGGAAATATTTTGAATTTTTTTTTGGGATGTTTTTGATTTTTTCTTTATTTTGATGTTTTCTAATTTTTTTGGATTTTGATGTTTTTATTTTGATGTTTTCTATTTTTTTTGGATTTTTGTAAGGACATTTAAGATGGAATGGGATGACCAATTGAAGAAACAAGATGCCCCACAATATAAGAGAAGATGCATGATGAAGGATATGGTATGGAAGATTTGGATGAAGGATAAGATGCATGATTTTCAAGAAGATCTTTAACCTTGTCAAGATCAAAGGTGAAAATGAGGATAATGACCATGAATGATAAGAGGAAAATGGAAGATAGTATATGGATAGGGAGATGGATATGAAAGATAATATTTGCATGATAGGGGGATGGAGGAAGGACTTAAGCATCAAGTTTCATGACTAATATCCCTCGAATATGTGCTCTAATAGACCATGGGAATGGGAATTAGACTTATAAATTTGGGCATGATAGTAGAAGTTAAGGCCTTATGTAAAGCTTTGAATTAAAGGACAAGAATGGGGAATGGATTTTGGATAATGGATAGGAGGTTGGAAGGCTTGGTTATGGATAGATGGAAAGGATGGAAAGATTAACATTGGCACACACCTTGAAGGTTGATGGAGTGATGGAGGAAAAGTGGATTGGGAAGGTGATATGTTTTTAGATGGGAGATGGGGAGAGGCTTTTGGATTAGAAAATTTGGATGCCAATTTTGATTTTATTGCTTTAGTAGACATGGAAAATGTACAATTCGATCCGACACACTGGATCCTGATTTACTAACACCATTTCATTTTGAATCATCTCCTTTTCTAGTCATTTAATCGAATAATTTGTATTTGATTAAATTCATCACCCTTCATCTCTTAATTAAATAAATCAACTTTATCTAATTAAGTCATCATCTCGTGTTAATTAAATAAATCAATTTTATTTAATTAATTATGTAAGACTCCTTTTAATTTAATAATTCATTTTATTTGATTAAATCCCTAAAGCCTTCTTATTAAATTGAATAAATTAAACATTATTTAATTTAATCTAACATTATCCCCTTCAGTTAAATAAATCAAAACATTTATTTAATTAAACCTTTCCTCTCGATTCTTGACTTAAATCAATTCATAAATTTAAGTCTAAATTGTCACATCTCCTAATTCTTCTTTAAATTAATTAAGCTTTGATTAGTTTAATCTTAATCTATGTCACATCCTCTAGAGAATGAAACTTGAACAATAAATCAATTACTTTGATTTATTAATTCATCTATTTTCCCTCACATGGCATAAAAGGGGAATATTCCCTCAAATTTGAATTCAAATTCAAAAGGACTTAGTCCTTCCAACAAGACATTTAAGACCTCTTACATGTCCTTTGCATTGAGCCAAGTGACATTAAATCCATTTATTTCATCCCCCCTAAACATGCCACTTCATCAAATTCAAAATTTAAACTTGCACATTGATCAAAATGTGCTCGACCTTCAACCATTCACATCTTAACAAGTGGCACTTGGCCATTAGATGTTGAATGATCCCACATTGCTTATTTCCACTCTTTCTTCCATTTTGGAAATATATAAATGAGAGACTCTTTCTCTCATTCAATCATCCACAATTTGAGTAAACTTACTATACTCAAATCCATCTTCAAGCATATCCATTCTCATAATTTTTTTATCAAGCTCTTAGCTAGGTTATGCAGAAATTCAACCAAGGTGGATCAATCTTCATCAAAACTTACAAAGGAGTTGGGAAAGGGCTAAATTCAACACATCAATTGGCACCAACTACCCCATGGGATCATTAGTTTGCATGCTTAATTAGGATTTCATTTATTTCTTTGTTCATCTTTTCTTTATTTTCCTATTTTGAGCATTGTAGATGGATTTCATGGGGAATTCTTGTTTTAACCTTGCATATGATCTAATATTGTCCTTGTTTGCCTTATATGTGCAAGTATGAAATCAGGGTTCATATTTTGGTGCTAGAAGGAGGGCATCTCAAGTTCTAATCACGTTTTTCTTGAAAACTCCCTACTTTTTTTTTTTGCAGGTCACAAGAAAACTGCGCCACATAGGTCCGCGATGCTATATCGCACCACTTTTAGAAAAGCGGCTCAATATTGCACTGCTCATTTTCCAAACTTTGTCGCTCTACTTTCCCACCTGTTAGTTTTTTTTTAAATCTCTAAATGCACCACACACAGGTCTGCGGCATTATATCGCACCACTTTTAGAAAAGCGGCTCCATATTGCACTGCACCTACTTCTCACCTAAAAAATTTCAAAATTTCAAACCTCGCCGCCTCACAAACTATGTCACTTGACCATATTGCACCACACCTACAATCTTTGTTTTTGTAGACCGTCGCTCCCAGTCAAACATGTGGCGCTATATAGCACGGCTTCTGTTCCAAACTGCGTCACTTTTGCTAACTGTGCCGCACTTGCAAATTTCTACTTTTTTTTTAATTTTTTTTTTTTAGATGCAGGAACTTCCCGAGGTCATAACTTTTGACTCGAATGTGGGTTTTGGCTGAAATTTTACAAGTGGTTTCTTTATGAGGTGGCATATGGTTGGTGGTGATTTTGGCACATTTTTTGGGCTTGAAACTTTCATCTTGGCCCTCAAAATGACATTTTAGTGTTTTTTCCTAGTTTTTTGAAAGTTATTTTTGTTAATAATTCAAAACCAATGTTTCCAATTTCAAATGTTAGTTGGCAATTCATCATATCTTAGTATTGGGTAGTTTTTGGGAAAAAATAGGACTCTCAAAGTCATAGATGGAAAATCACCAAAAATGGAAAAATCTAAAAAATTGTTGAAATCTCATTGTATCAAGTGTTTTTAAACACTTTTGGGAGAACTTATAATCCCTTTCTAAGAATTTGTTTACTTTATGCTTTAAGAAACACTAAATTTTCTTCGGGTTTTAAAAAGAACAAGCAAATTTTCTTTTCCAAAAGTTTGCGAAAGGCTAAAAAGAACCTTAGGAACACCATACTAGATTTTGTTTAAAGGTTTAAAAATTCGACAAGGCAATCTCACGTTTCCTTTGGTGCTTAAAAAGAACTCATTATTTCTTTGAGGGATTTAAAATGAACATGTGTCTTTGTTGTTTTGTAATTTTTTTGCAAACTAATACCATTGAAATGCATATGTGATTCTCTTGCACTTCACAATGATCTTGAGAATCAAAAGCATTTTGGTGATATTAGGTTGTCAAAAGGATTGAATCCACATTTCATTTGGGCTCTAAAAATTGAATAAACTTGTCTTGTGTGAGAAAAAGGCATTGCGAGTGTTCTCCCTTTGTTTTTTAACAAAGGTCGATCGAACTACGAATGCACTTACTCGCTACTTTATACCTTTAGAGGGCTTGCCTTGGTGGGAAAAAGTACTCACCCCAAGGGAACAACTCAAGTGATAACAGGCTAAAGCCAAGCTCTTCCAAACCACTATATAAATTTGTGTTCATGGTGAAATCCATGGGCAATGGGAAGTGGTGCATGATGACTCTCCCCCAGTATCTTTATGATGCATAAAGCCCTTGTTCTAAGGGTTGGGAGATCTCTCACAAGGAGTTTATCATTGCACCCCGTAAATTGGATGCCCTTACTACAAAATTTTGTTTAGAGGCCAAAACCTTATCTATTTTGTTGGTGCAAAAGGTCATGTCCTTTGAAGCCGCCCCACGTTATACATGTAGTTTTTTTGTAGAGATGAATAGTATTCCATGGGAGATTCATGGATATTGATGCTTGGTTGACCCGAGAAGTGTTTGTCATGGAGGGGAGCCAGTGTGGTCAAGCATCTAGTCATCCACACAAAATATGCACATCTGGATTCGTCCAAGTGGGAACCCAACAAAATATTGTCTCTTCATCCTAGGGTTGTACATGTGCTTGGAAATACATTGCTTGGTCCTCAAAACAATTGAAAAACAAACATCCACAAAGAGATCCAAATTTCAAACCCTTTGAAGGAAACAAATATCCTTTGACGAATCTAAGTACTCTTTCTTTCCCTAGGGATCATATCCTTAGAGGTTTCTCAGTACTTGGATTTTATCATCATTTGTTTTCACCAAGCTTAAACACTAGGAAACCTTTTCCTTGATTTCCTTGATTTCCACATAATGCACTTTGTGGGATGAAAGAAAATTAGGATATTGGACATTTAGTTTGAAAAGAATAATCAAGAAAGTTTTTATGGTAAAAATAACCGAACCTAAGCAAGATAATAGACAATTGAACCACACATGTGCTTGGTCCCTTTTGAGTCATTTGGTTTCCATGCGAACATTAATCTTTTGGTTTGAAATACTCTTAGGGAAAAGCATGTTCTTCATTATCTTTATCTTAAGGTCCTCTTAGGTTCATCTAGGATCAATTCAAACACTCATCCATCCAAACATCAATCAAATCCCATCTCACCAACAAATCTTGGGAACTTTGAAACATAACTTATACTAGACTTTTAAGAAAAATCATCATCATCTTATTTGACTTAACACACCTAGTCAAATTATCAATTCTCTTGAACAAATTTTATTTTAGGATAACACAACTTCTTGAGGTCTACTAGTTCATGATCACTTTGATTGGCTTAGCACACTTAGCCAATCCATCCTCTTATGTGATTTTTCCCTAGAATAACACAACTTCCTAGGGTTTACAAGTTCACCATCATCTTTGTTTGACTCAACACACTTATTCAAACTATCCACAATAAAAATCAAATCAAAACAAGTCCTAAAGTCTAGCATTGATCCAAAGTTCCTAAAAGCTCAAAACATCCATATAATTCACCCCTTTCATCCTTCATCTCATCATTGGTCCTAAACCCCTCAAAGGTCAACAGGGTCAAAACATGAGGAACATGGAATATGAACTTGATTCATCCATTATGAGTAATCCAATTCAACCAAACTATCCAAGCCTTACAATGCTAATTGATTTTCAAAACTTGCATTTGTACAATCCATACATGGGATCATTATCTCCTAAAAACCTCAATGGTACAACAAATGTGAATTTTCCCAATCTAAATTTTGGAACACCTTTCCCTTTGGTAGATTTAAATCAAAGTCAAAACTTACAGATCTATCAACCAAAAAATCAAGGCAATGAGCCTTGCCCCTTTACCAGCCATCAATCAATCAAATCAAAGCATCATATCAAATCCTCCCATTTTTCCATCGATATCACAACAAAAGATGGAAACCATCTAAACAACCCCAATGATCAACACCATTCCCCATCCACCACCACCACCGCTAAAACACAACATGAAAAATCCATTCTCCATCATGTTGCAAATTGCTCGACAAGACGTTCATCAAAAGGTGCTTTGAAACCAACAAGCTGCACAAAAACAACAAGCTACACAAGCCCAACAAACTACACAAGTTGTGTAAGTGGCTCAAGTAGCCCAAAAAGCACAAGCTCAAGCTCAAACCCAACACCAAACTCGACAGATGCAAGCACAATTCCAAGCACTATTGCAAGCAATCCATGAACAAATACATCAACAAGTAGCACAAAAAGGAGCCCAACAAAAATCTTGGTTGGCACAAAAAAAACAAGACTGAAAACAATAATTTTTGGACCAACAACAATCACAAGAATTACTTGCTCAACAAAGCTTGCAACAGATTCCCAAAACAATTGTTGAAAACAATGATCAAGATCTATCCATCGATAAACACCTTGAAGATGTTTCCACCTCATCCAATAATCAAATCAACATACATCAAGAGGCATTTTTTAGTCGTGATCAAGACCCCTCCTACAAAGATCTATTTCAAGGAGTGTTGATGTTATTTGATCCTATTGACATAAACCAAGATCCATCCACCAATAATCATGTTGACAATGTCTTTGCATCACCTTATGAGTTAGAGGACATATCTAAAGAATTTCTTCCAAATCATGATCAACATTTTTCACCAAGGTTTAGCAATGATCCTTTCCAAAAACATATGGACATCCTTTGACCTTATGAAATTTGAGCAAAATCCTATGCCTAATGAAGATATCCAAGAAAGAAATCCATTGTTTGAAATTAAACCATGCCAAGAACTTGATCCAAAGCATGTTGAAAGCAATTCCAACATTAACCAAGATCAAGACTTTTTATATCCAAGATACTAAAACGAGGTAATGGAAACTCTCATATCCATACAAGATGTCACAATTAAGGATCATATCCATATAACACATACTCCTCCATCTACCCATGATATTCTTTCTTTGAATGGACCTATAGATGATCTTCATTCAAAACAAGAGTCTCATACTCTTGATATCATTACCAAGGAACAAGAGTTTCCTACTCTTAACATTTGTACACATGATCAAGATATATAGAAATCCAGAGACATGTCAGAAATGGGTCATGAAGAAGGCTTCTATAGAAGTGGTGAATCAAAAACATCATGTGAAAGCATATAAAGAATGAATCATGAGGAAGACTTTTACAAAGATAGTGAAGCATCAACACCTCTTGAAGGAGCATTAAAATATGATATCTCACAAGATCAAGCTAAGGATATCAAACAAGAAGTAATCCCACATATGAATGATCCTATCACTTATAAAGTTGGATCACTTACCTTTCTTAGGGAAAGCTATCTCATCAATAAAGAAGTTATCACTTTAGGAGATCCACCACATAGTAGAAAAGGATTAGCACATTTTTTCCAAGGTAATTCATATCTTGTTGCACATAAAATGTTTCAATAGATGAATTATCAAGGTAGAGGATTAAGCCTACATGAACAGTGTATCTTGGAACCAATACAAATTTTTGGCAATCCTAAGCATCAAGGTCTTGGTTATGTGACAACCAAGGGATATAAACATATCAGTGATACCTCTATAAAATTAGGGGCAACTTCATCTCAAGCAAATATCAATGTAGGGGGCACAAAGAATCCTTATGATGAAACCGATGCCAATACTACAACCAACCACGTCATGAATCTTCATCCACCCATCACCCCATCCGTGAATTGGGACCAACATCAAAATAAATATTTGAGTCAAAGAACGAAGAACACCATTAAAGAAAGAGAAGCTAAGAAGCATGAAGAAAAAATCAAATACACTTGGATACCAAATAATACAAAGAAAAATTACCCCTATCAAACTCCATCAGTCAAAGAAATTATGGGGAAAAATAAAAAAGGGAAAAGTATCCATCAAATATTTCCACAAAGAAAAAAGGAAGCTTCTTAAGCAACATACAAAGTGTATCAATAATTTGGTCCTAATTCCATGCACGCTTCCATATCCACCCATTATTGCTCATCTTCCCAAGTTTGGAGAGTCAAAGGTTCCAAATTCTCAACCAATCCATCTCTTGTTCCTAAGAACACTCCATCCATGCCTCCACACATTATATCCAATTCTCACATTGATCATGTATTGGTGGTGACCCTTTATCATAAGGATTCAGAAGGCACTCTATCACGATGGGTGCACAAAGACAAAGTTAACTCCAGTGTCAACAAAGCAGATCAAGAATCTATAAAGTTTCTTTCAAGTGCATGTATATTGGCAAAGCATCTTCTTCAAGCAGGATATCAATGACACATTATGAAAAAAATATCAATGTCAGCAGTACTAGGTGGTTCAACATGAGCTTAAAATCTCTTAGAAAATACAAAAAAAAAAAAAAATCAAAAATAAAAAAAAGGACTGAAAACAATAAATAAAAAAATCATCCTCTAGTGAAAACCGCTTCGGCTGCGCTTTGGATAGGTACCATGATGAAAACCTAGCAAACAAGCATCATATATAGAATCTAGCATCTACATGCACCATTTCAAGAGGAAGCATCTTATCACATCCATAATAAATCTAATGTTCCCTCCATCTTACCCATAATATCATTTGTTCATCCATGAACCGTTTATCCAATCCATTTTCATCCATTTGCATCCATACTCCAGGGTATCTTAATCTTGATGAAATTTTGGTACACACTTTACACTTGCTTATGGTAGACATATTGACATGGGTCATTTTTATTGGTCCTATCTTACCCAACATTATATGAGCCTCGAAGCATTATCCAAATGAGAATCCTTTGTTCAAACAACTTATCTTATCGCAAGATAATCCTTGGTATCCTTTGCATGCTTACCATACCCACCCATCTATCCAAGAATCCACCCATGGCCATTCAAACATTTCTAGACACTGGGGGCAGATATTTACATCTTGCTTCAGAAATAAATCTTGATATATATCATCCACCTTATGTGGTGATCTGAACATTTGCAAACATGAAATCAAATTGGTCAAGAATTTATGAGTCAAAATCCAAATCCCTAGCCCATGGCATGTTTTGACAAGATGAAGTTCCTTATCATACTTTATCTTTCATCAAACATCACTCCAAACAATCAATATCAGTTGCATCTATCTTGCATGTCAGCGTCACATCAAATCATCAAAACAATTTTATTCCAAATCAAGCTTCATCAATCTTGATCAATCAAATCCAATCAATTATCAACTTTTTTGACTTAACACACTTATTCAAACCACCCTCTTGTGTACGAGTTTACTCTAGGATAACACAACTTCCTAAGGTTTACAAGTTCACAATCATCTTGCTTCGCTTAACACACTTAGTCAAATTATCCAATCCATTATCACCTTGTTTGACTTAGCATACTTAGTCAAACCATTCTCTTTTGTACAAGTTTACTCTAGGATAACACAACTTCCTAGATTTTACAAGTGCATTATCACTTTTGTTTGACTTAACACACTTAGTCAAACTATCAATCCATTGATCTGATCCATCAACCTAAGCTCGGTTTTCAACAAAATCCCAAAAAAGAGCACTGATATCATCACATATTTGTATCCAAATCATTAAAATCATGCAAAAATTCAAAACATCCAAATCATTCAAAAATCCAAAAACATGTCAAAATATCATAAAATCTTTCAAAAATTCATCATTGAGTCTTGTCAATCTTCCACCTTGTCCTAACTATGTCATCTCTGAGCTTGAATGTAGGCAAGGTTGATCTTTGATCATCCCCCAAGATAGTTAGGTCAGTCCTTTAGTCCTTCATCGCAATGGCATCCATTTGCCCATCTATTTAGGCATTCATCACAATGGCAATCCGTTTGTCCATCTATTTCACATCTAGGTCAGTCCTTTAGGTATTCATCGCAATGGAAATCTATTTTCCCATATTTATCATTAGCAGTCAAGTCAATTGTCATCTGAACTATGTCATATCTAAGCTGGAACATAGGCAAGGCCATCCTTGATCGGCCCCTGAGACACAAAATACCAAAAACATTGAAAAATGTGAAAATTCCAAAAACATTTGTAAAACATTTCAAAATACCAAAAATAACCTCAAAATATCTGAAAAATCCAAAATGGTGCATCCATCTCATCTCACTTTCACACATGATTATTTCATTCCTAATAAAATCAATCGTCACCTTCACCCTTTGGTGAGTCAATCAGAAGCAAGTCTAGCAGGTTCAAAACTGAACACCCTAATCGTCAAAGTCTCAAGAGTCTAAGTCAGTAAGCAAGAAAGTTGGTCAACTGGGAATATCAATAGTTTATCATTCAATCAGTCCCATCAAAACCCTGATCACAACATGTCCTAGGATGAATCCTTCCCACGATAGACATAAGCATCAGGTATCTTGCAGTAGTTTAGCCTTGGCTAGCGATATAAATAATATTAGCTTGTTTGTTTACTTTTTCTTTGGTCTTTATGACTTATCTTATTTTGCGCCCATTCTAAGGACCTCTCGATGATGCCTAATCAAAACAGGTTTAGAGAGAAAGGAATGGGGCAACAATCATTATATTTTTTATTTGTTGTGCTTGTTGGATGTTCTTGTAAAATAACTCGGCGAATACTTTCTTGTTGGGTTCGTTCTAGCAAGGTTTTTGTATGTCAAGTGTGAATAGGAATACTCCTATTTGATTATCAATTCAAATTCCATCACACTAGGTAAAACGCCATCCCGATCCTTTATACCTTGATGCATCGTACCTATGTGTTTTATCAAACATAAAGTAATTGGCCCTTTGAAAATCCTAACTCCTAGTAAGAAAATCATTATCATCATCATTCATAATGTAGACTTGTTGGATCCTCCTTCCATCCATATTATTCTTCTTATTCTTCTATCTTTACTAACATTTCTATCTAAAGTAGGTGTGAGATCTCAAAATATACACAAGGCTACCGATGGTCGATGACTGTCTATACATCATCAGAATTGTCTACATCAGAGAATTATCTTTCGTCCTCTGATCAATGGAACCACTTCTCTCGCATTTTATCATGATATTGATTAGAAAATCATACATTTCCACTCGATCTCTCGAGGGGGTAGTATACCAGCATATCCTTCCACTAGACCAGTAGTGGGGCATTTAAAAAAAATGAGAAATCTTGAACTTTGATCACAACAGTTTATTCTTTGAATTAATGCAACATGTGCATTGCTTCAAAGAGGGGAAAAATGTAGACATGGAAAATGTACAATTCGATCCGACACACTGGATCCTGATTTACTAACACCGTTTCATCCTGAATCATCTCATTTGCTAGTCATTTAATTGAATAATTTTTATTTGATTAAATTCATCACTCTTCATCTCTTAATTAAATAAATCAACTTTATCTAATTAAGTCATCATCTTGTGCTAACTAAATAAATCAATTTTATTTAATTAGTTATGTAAAACTCCTTTTAATTTAATAATTCATTTTATTTGATTAAATCCCTAAAGCCTTCTTATTAAATTGAATAAATTAAAAATTATTTAATTTAATCTAACATTATCCCCTTCAGTTAAATAAATCAAAACATTTATTTAATTAAACCTTTCCTCTCAATTCTTGACTTAAATCAATTCATAAATTTAAGTCTAAATTGTCACATCTCCTAATTCTTCATTAAATTAATTAAGCTTTGATTAGTTTAATCTTAATCTATGTCACATCCTCTAGAGAATGCAACTTGCACAATAAATCAATTACTTTGATTTATTAATTCATCTATTTTCCCTCACATGGCATAAAAGGGGAATATTCCTTCAAATTTGAATTCAAATTCAAATGGACTTAGTCCTTCCAACAAGGCATTTAAGACCTCTTACATGTCTTTTGCATTGAGCCAAGTGACATTAAATCCATTTATTTCATCCGCCCTAAACATGCCACTTCATCAAATTCAAAATTTAAACTTGCACATTGATCAAAATGTGCTCGACCTTCAACCATTCACATCTTGACAAGTGGCACTTGACCATTAGATGTTGAATGATCCCACATTGCTTATTTCCACTCTTTCTTCCATTTTGAAAATATATAAATGAGAGACTCTTCCTCTCATTCAATCATCCACAATTTGAGTAAACTTACTATACTCAAATCCATTTTCAAGCATATCCATTCTCGTAATTTTTTTTTATCAAGCTCTTAGCTAGGTTATGCAGATATTCAACCAAGGTGGATCAATCTTTATCAAATCTTGCAAAGGAGTCGGGAAAGGGCTAATTTCGACACATCAATTGGCACCAACTACCCCATGGGATCATGAGTTTGCATGCTTAATTAGGTTTTAATTGCTTTCTTTATTCATCTTTTCTTTATTTTCCTATTTTGAGCATTGTAGATGGATTTCATGGGGAATTATTATTTTAACCTTGCATATGATCTAATATTGTGTTTGTTTGCCTTATATGTGCAAGTATGAAATCAGGGTTCACAGCTTCTATGAGACTTTTAGGAATCCACATGACTTTTGATTTTGATATTTTCTTTATGGGCCCTTGTGGACTTTGAGATTTTTCTCTTTAATTTATGGACCTTTGTGGTCTTTGAAATTTTTATTTTGACTCGAAGGGCCTTTGTGGCCTTTTGTATTTTTATTTTTTTTATGGGAATTTGTGGCCTTTTGAATTTTTCTTTTGATTTTTGGATCAAATTTATTTTATTTTTGCATGACTCTTCGAGGAGACATGTTGATCCTTTGATACATGTGGATTTTTATGTTGAAGCTTCTAAAATTTGGCACCCAAAATTGCTTCCAAGAGCAATGGGAGGAGTGTATTGAGATGAATGATATGAAGGTATGATGGATGAGTTAATGTAGGAATAATTTTGAAAGTGTATCAAGGATGTGTTCCTTTGTTGTTCTTGAAGAATAGGAGATGGAGAAATGTGGGACCCTAATATGGATGGAAGGGTTGATGAACTAGGGTTGGGATGATAAGGACCAAGGATAGATGGAAGGTCTAATGAACTAGGATAACGACCTAGGATAGAGGTAGTTTTTGGTGGACTAGGATAAGGACCTAGGATAGATGAAGAGTTTGATGAACTAGGATACCTAGGTGTAGCATGAGGTATATAACCAAGTTAGTGAGAATATGGATGTGCTTGGACAAGAAAAGGTTATAGGATACCTTGTTCATGAAGGCCTAAGCCTTTTCCTTTGTAATTCATAATTTTGCACATCAGTTTACCCATGGGATATGTATTGTTTGTGAAACAAGATGCAGGTCCATTTTGAGAAGGATATGATATGGATGAAAGGATAGGTGTTGGAAGTAAACCAAAGTGGATAAAGGTGGAAGATCCCAATTTATAGGTGAGGGGTTCATGGATATCTTGAATAGGTGTGATAGGATCTTGAGATGAGGATGATGGAGGATTTTGATCATGAGGAGAATTAGGAAGGGTGATAGGATACTTTGATCTTGACTAGGAAAATAATCATTAGATGGAGTAGCTTGATCATCAAATGGAAGGGAATCGTAAGATAGAATGAAAGAATTGTCATGCTCCTAGGATGTGATTAATTCATGAGAGCGTATGGATTCATAAGATGGGGTGGAGGGAGGACTTGGAAGAATATTTTGTGCTTGAGATGGAAGAGGATTATCATGGGTGAATAATGAAAGGAGGGAATCATCATATAATTCTTGAGAGATGGGATCTTGATCAAAGATTGTAAGGGTTTGTAGAATTTTGGTATCATGGGATGGAGTGGAAATAATTTTTTGATCAAGATGTGTAGATTTAAATGAATCATTGGATGTATAGGATATGATAGAAGAAGGTGATTGAATGTGATCATTGACTTGGGTGGAAGAATCATGAGGTTAATTTTGAATTATGGGGGATGTAGATAAATGCCAGACATTACAAGATTGGTCAATTTTATTTGATGGATTAGATTGGGCTTCCCATTGATTCTTTGCAAAAATTCAAAAATATTGAATTTGGATGATGTTATTTTTGGAGGAGAAGAGGTCACATTCATATTTCCGTCAAAGGAATTTCTAGTTTTCCCCCCTTGTATTTCCTTGATTTTCCTTTGGATTGCTCTTATTTGTTGGGTAAGAGTATTGTTTCACAAAAAACCGCCAACCTTTGCGGTTTTTACTTTTATCTTCACAGTTGTGCCTTACCGTTAAATCACTCACATCATTCGGTGTGCTCCACATGGCTCCCTCTCAAGGCGTTTTTCTTTTCATATCACTTCACTCTTGCTAGTCCCCATCTACACGACACGTGGAAGTTCTTTATGGGTCGATTACCTTGGACTTGCTACTACGCCTTTTATACTCGCTTGCTTCCACGTTTTCTTCTATGGCGCTGCATGTTCATTTTTGTTGCTGTGTGGTTTTCCATTCCCTACAATGGCTCTAATGGCATGCTCTTGGACGATTGATGTTTTCTATGGTGACTCAAGGTGATCTAGGGCATCGATCATTTCTCGCGGTTTTCTTTTTCTGTGGTGTTTCAAGTGGTGGACTAGCCTATTTATGCAGCCATGTTTCTCTTTTATTAGGTTTTTTTAAAGTTGCAAAAAACTCTCGAGCATTGGGACAAAGCCTTTGTAATAATTTTATTAAATTTGAAGAAACCATGCCAAATCAATTCAAAACTTTTTGTTTTTCATACATTTAGTAAGACTGTTAGTCTGTGCTATTATCTTCTTATATTGTATGAATGTATGTTCTTCAGCTTTTCTGATCTTTCGTAGCTCAATAAATATAGATCATGTTTTCTTGACTCCTCTGTGTTGGCTAAGGCTATGCTAGATTATGCTATGCAAATTAGAGGGTATTTGTTACATTTAAATTTTTTTTGAAAAATTTTACTTGATAAACATTATTTCGGTGGTTTGGACCTTTGCATCCTGCAATATGCCCTGGTAATTTTTTCTATGATTTTGGTACATCGCCTATAGTGTAGATTTTATCTTTTGCTATCTTTTATAACCTTTTACCTTCCCCACTAAATGAAGACCCGACTTCAATAAAATTTTGGAGGTCACTTAGCTAGTGCACTATGTCCCACAATAGCTAAGTTTCCCATGAGACTGTTGCTACCTTTAAAATCTTGCGTCAACAGTTCTTTTTCTAGAATGCCCCGTGGGATGCAAACTAGCATGTTCACCTGATCTTATAAGTGTGTATGAGTCATCGGCTTGTAACTAGGTCATAGACCACACAATTCCTTGGCCATCTTGTACCACCATTATTTTATGTGCATCCATGCAGTCGCCAAGGCAATCCTTCACCTCCTCCTCCTTCATCTTTGCAATTGTCATTTCTGCTGCACCTATGGCCACTAGAAACTACATAGCCTGGGATGTTTACAGTCCTCTAGTAGCACCTGTTCCTCCTATAGTATGGGCCCCAATCCTTGCTTTCACTCTAAAAGTTATCCCTTAGTATTCTGAGGATGAGTCAAAGACATCGACGAAACACCTGCAAGATGTGGCAGATGTAAGTTTAGTGCATGTTGTATCAAATGAAAATGTAGCCCTTAGATTGCTTGTTGCCAACTTCTGAGGAAAGGCATTGAAATGGTATAGGAATCTTGAGGCTAATAGTATTGCTATTTGGGACCAACTCGGAACCCTGTTTTATGAGCATTTTTCAAATGTTGGTGACAAATCTTTATTGTACCATCAATTGGAAAATATGAAACGAGCTCCTCATGAAGCACTGCTTGATTTCAATGTGAGGTTCCATTCAACCTAACATAGAGTTCCTGCTCATAGTCGACCACCCTTGGATTTGGCGTTTATGTTCTACTTAAAGTCCATCAAACCCAATATTTCCATGATGCTAGAAGCTCTTGGTGGAGAGACTCTTCCTGATGCTTATGCCTTGGCTATCGCTGTGGAAAGTAATATGATCACTGCAAAAAATTTGGCACCGAGACCTATCATGCCATTGTTTCCCAAGTACAATGTCATGGAGGCCAAATTTCCTTTGACCAGCGTGCCTACAGCTCCTCCCCAATCTATGTGCGTATATCCTAGAACAGCCCTAAGCAAAACTCCAATTGTGACTCCAATGCCTAATCCTTTGGTTGCTGAGATGAATGAGATGACAGAACAAATGTGGGCCATAACTAATGAGTTGACTACCATGAAGCGGCAACAATATAGCTATCAAAAGCTGGCATACCAGAATTACCAAGGCGAAAAAGCTTCGTACCAACAAAGCTAGTGGCAAGATAGATCACACGGAAATACTCAGGCTCAACCGAGTAACCAGATGGTTTTGGTAACTCTGTCGATGTAGACTGTTCATCCTAGTTCAAATAAAGAGTTGGTGGCTAGACAAAACAACATAGTCGAAGATGCCAATTCATGGCATTTTCCTTGTAATGATGTGCACATGCCGAGAAATTGTTCGCAAGGAAATTTGCAACAAAAGATCATAGACCAACATGGCCAAGGCGACACACCTGATCCCGACAACCAATCATACGCCTCTTAGAAGATGGACAATGTTTTCCTTACTACTCAAATGCAAGGGATGTCCATTCAACAAGATTTAGATATAGTTCTAGACCAGGTGCTCTTTTCATGGATGGAAGGAGAGGAGTCAAAATTTCCAAATGATTTTCCTGTAACTCAAATTCTATGAGTAGAGTCTTATTACAACACATGTTCTAAGTAGAGATTTACCAAAGAATTCACATCTCTGCTAGCTAATGCTTCATCTCAGCTGACACCTTATCTGTCGATAGGCCTACCATCAGTCCCATGGAAGACTAGTGTAACTCTTCCTAGTTCTCTGAATCTACCTCCTCCAAAGGCAAAGGATCCTATGAGCGTCCTAGCTATTGCAAAATAGCCAGATGCACTAGTTGTGAGGCCAACATTGATTGTGAAACCTAAAGAGAAAGCAATTGTGGCTCATCAGTCGTGAGCGCAGTTCAATGTGGTGGAACAATTGAAGAATTATTCTTCCAATGCTTCTTTGTGGGATGTCCTGGCTATTCTAGAGCAGAACGTGTTATTATAAAAGGAATTGTTGGGAGAGGAAGATACGAAGGGGCCTATTTAGTCCAATGAAGAAAAGATATCCAACTCAAAATTGGATAAAGTGCTAACAAATCAACCTGAGGAAAAGAAACAAGCCAAAAAAGAGAGTAAGCCTAAACCCAAGCCTTTCTTTCTAACACTTATCATTAGTGACAAACTATTGCATAATTGTATGATCGACTCTGGTGCCAACACCACTGTCATTCCTAAGCAAGCAACTAATGCATTGGGTCTAAAATATGAGCCTCTCAATAAGGGAGTCATGCATCTAGATGAAAATAAAGTTGATACTGTCGGGGTAATCAAAGGATTGCCTATGAAATTTTTTGCCTACCCCAGTATCACTATAAATTAGGATAATGTACTCATTGATATTCCTCCTCTATTTCAGATTTTCCTTTCCCAAGAATTCATAGAAAATGTTGGACGATATCTAGCACTGGACTGGTCACACCTGATTTTGATGACCAAACATGGAGCCAAGATGAAACTACTATCAGAAACTTTGCATTATGAGAATGTTGATAATGAGGCTTTGCTCAAATTTGAAGCAACACATACTTCAATTACTTAGGAAAATAGGTTCAATTTGGAATTTTTGGAAGAAGAAGAGGCTATCAACTCCCAGATGGAGGATGAAGAAAATTTGTTGAAAGAGTTTATTGATACAAACCCTTTTGGGAATTATCACGCAACTAGACTCGGTACTTATGTCATACATGAGGAAGGGTATTCTATGCCCAGAGTTACTAAAGATTCTAGAGGTGAAGCACCCTCGGAGTTATGGAATTTGCATTTTGATGGATCGAGATGCAGAGCCGGAGCTGGAGCAGGCATATGCTTGACATCCCCATCTGAGGAAAAGACCCTGAGGTCTTACCATTCCCAGTTCACATGCTCAAACAATGAAGTAGAGTATAAAGGCCTTGTCCATGATTTGAACCTTGTAGAATAAATGGGTGCAAAGAAGATAAGTGTATTTGGAGATTCGGAGTTGGTGGTCAACTAGATTTGAGGAATTTTTGTTGCAAAAAATGTTTGTATGTGATCCTATCGACATAGAGTCTGGGATCTTATTGAAAAATTTGAGGCATATAATATTCAGGCTATACAAGGAGAGAAGAACTCCGAAGTCGATCAAATGGCGACTATTGGAGCTTAGTTTGAGCCGGCCTCTGAGTTATTGAAAAATAAGCATACGGTGAGAGTAATTGTAAGGCCCACTATTCCAAACAACAATCAAGATTGGAAATTTTTTGATAGCGATGCCTATATTACATCATTTCTCTAGTCATCTAGAGGATTTGCTGACCAACTACAACCAAAGATCTCTGAAGCTTATGGGGATCAAGTTATCCAGCTAAAATCCAACAAGCTTCTAAGAGGCCTAGTCACTATGGAGAGCCTGTTTGTTTGATGATGTGACAAGAGACAAAAGAAGGCTCGTAGCTAACAAGGGTGACTATATTGATTTGTATATTGGAGAAGAAAGAAAGCTCAAGGTCAAAAAGTAGGGTTATTAGAAGAATAAGGATAGAATAAGGCACTTTTGTGAAGAGTATCCAATTATAGTAGCCTAGTCATATGATGATCTTAATGGATATGATCTCAAGATCATTCAGCATACAATTGAGCTATTAGAAGGGATAAAACTGGTTCATCAAAGACAGAGGCTTGTGAATCCAAAGATAGAATCTCTTGTCACAGGAATTGAATAATTTGATCGCATCCCAAATAGTGTTTCCGATCAAACACAACACTTGGGTGTCAAAATTGGTACTAGTCCAGAAGAAGAATGGAGACGTAGGACTGTGTATAGAATTCTGAGACTTGAATAGAGCATCATTAAAGGATCATTACCCCCTACCTTCAATGGAGGTAATTCTATAGACTGTAGCTAGTTCAAATTTTTTTTTAATGTTAGATGGATTTTTGGGCTACAATCAGATTCGGGTAAAAGAAGAAGACCAACACAAAACACTATTCACCACTAAGTGGGCAACATATGCATATGTCAAGATGAATTTTGGACTCTTGAATGCTGGAGCCACCTTTCAAAGAGCCATGGATATTTCCTTCAAGGATTTAATCCATAAAATTATACTCATCTATTTGGATGATTTGATAGTATTTTCAAAATCTGTCGATGATCACTTTGATCATTTAGATCTTGTTTTCCAAAAGTGCCAGGAATTCGGGATTTCTTTAAACCCGAAGAAGTTTGTGTTCGGAGTACCCCAAGGGAAGCTATTTGGGTATGTCATCTCAAAAGAGGGAATTTCCATTGATCTTGAAAGAATTGATGTGATCCGAGAGCTTCCATTACCTATAAATAAGAAGGGAGTGCAGTAATTTCTAGGTAAGGTCAACTTCATTAGCTGGCTCATTACAAATTTCAAAGGGACTGTTCGGCCTATTACCTTGATGCTTAAAAAAGACCAAAATTTTAAATGAACAGTGAAAGCTAGAAAATATTTTGAGCTTATAAAGGGAGCTATTTCTTCTGCCCCTATATTGGACAACCCAGACCTATCAAAAGATTTCATTATGTATGTTTTTGGTGGCAAAAATAGTATTGCCACAGTACTTATGCAAAAAGATGATGAAGATAGAAGGGATTCTCTTGTTTATTTCTACTCATGAACCTTAAAAGAGTATGAGGTGAAGTAAAATTTTGTAGAAAAGCAGGCCTTTGCCATTGTGAAGGGACTTAAGAAGTTATGGGACTTGATATCATATAATAAGGTGTTTTTTTGTGTACCGCATCCTAGTGTGCGAGAGTATATCATGGAGGGAGAAATCATGACGAAAAGAGCTAATTGGATCACTAAGATCCTCAAGAATGATATTTAAGTTAGGCATGTCAAGATTGTCAAAGGAAAGGGACTGGGTGAGTATCTTGCTGAAAACAATGAACCAACGACAGAGTTTGAAGTTTCAAAAACTATATTACTGAACAAAGAAATCTCTCAGGGTGACTGGCTAAAAGATAGAATGAACTTCATGCAAATGGGAAGGTATTCAATCAATCTCCCTTATTTTAAAAGGCATTTCTATCACTTACAAAATAACAATTATGTTCTCTTGGAGGGTGTCTTATTCAAAAGAAATTTTAATGGCGTCTTGCTAAGGTGTGTAAATGAAGAACAGGCAAAGAGAATATTGGATCAATACCATAGTGGCCCAACTAGAGGACATTCTTCTGCAAGGATTACAACAATTAAAATTATATGTGTTGGTTATTTTTGGCCAACACTTTTCAATGATGCATTTTCATTAATTAAATCTTACAATGAATGTCAATTTTATGTCGAAAGGAGAAAAAATGCTACTATGCCATTAAGGCCTATAATAGTAGAGGAAAATTTTCCTCAATGGGGTCTAGACTTCATTGGAATGATTAACCCTTTCTCCTTAGCTGGACACATGTGGATATTGACGGCAACAGACTACTTCACTAGATGGGCAGAGGCAGTGCTATTGAAGAATGCAATAGAAGTAGAGATTGTTAACCTCCTAGAGGAGTTGGTGGCCAAGTTTGGCCCACCAAAAACAATCATCTCTGACAATTCCAAAGCTTTCCTTGGCTCTAAAATGAGCCAGTTTGCACTAAATTATGGATTTTTCCTAAAAACCTCTCCCAAATATTATCCCCAAGGGAATGGCCTCGCAGAGTATATGAATTAAAACCTCATCAGGTTAATAAAGATGATAGGCTCAGAACACCAGAGAGAATGGCATAAGAACCTTCAGACAACGCTATGGGAAAACTGAATCATGCCCAAGCATATACTAAAGGAATCTCCCTATGAGATGGTGTATGGGAAGGAGGCATTACTACCTATCACCATGTAAATCCCTGCCCTACAGTTGCTTAAATCTTTGGAGATTGAACAAACCAGAGCAATGGAGGTATGTTTTTCTGAGCTACTCAAGGTTCAAGAGAAGAGAGAGCACACCCTTGAGGAAATGAACAATCGCCAATAGGTGGTAAAGAAATGGTTTGATAAAAAGGCATCAGATCAAGAGCTACAATGTGAGGACTTGGTGATCAAGTTCAACGAGCGTGGAGCAAAGCCCGGTCAGCATGAGAAATTTGACTATCTCTGGGAAGGGCCTTTCAAAATTATCTAGTATAAGCAGTTCAAATCCATCGAGTTGGAAGACATGGAAGGTAATGCCTTAATTAATTCAATTAATGGAATATATCTTAAGAAATTCAATTAATTCTGCCTATGTGATGGCTGTGTAAATTGTAAATATGTAATTATTTTTACCTGTTTTAAGTTTTGGGTCTTCTCGGTGCTTTATGAAATAACCACAATAAGTGCAAAACATTGATAAAATATTGTAAATGAGCCAAGATTTGTGAAAAACATATATTATACATTTTAGCTAGAAGATTTACATTATATAAGATAGAGGTTGGTGGCCTTGTATCGACATATACATATATCCGCTATGGAGCGAAGGCTAGAAAAAGAGAAAAAAATAAATTGGGGACTATTTTTGTTCTTAGATTATAACGCATTTGATGGACCAGCAATGATAGCAACCGGTGGTATCAGAATAGGGAACACCATTCTTTCGAAGTCCTTGTACCACTGGAGGTTTCATAATGGTTCGATGTAATGCACTTGCATGAGGAAGTAGCAGCCGACACACACGTTGGTGCAATGCTCCCTCATGAGTCTCCAACTCAAAACCAAAGAGGAAGGGCCTGGTTGGCATGGGTCCTCCATGCAGCTCTAGCAGATGAAGGTTGCAAACTGAGGGGACCCCACGATTAAATTTAGAAGCATGCACTATTTTCTCCAGCCCTCTAAGGTAGCACCTTGAGAACACTCGCTTCGTCAGCTTCAAGACCTTGGGTTTGGAGACACTGATATCTAGATGAAGTGAGAGAAAATGCTAATGTTGACCCAGTATTGTTCCTCATACGCCACACAGTCCTTTCCAAGAACCCATTTTATCGCTTTCACTTATAACAAGTTTTTCACGCCTGTGAAATGCTTTAAGCACCTGCACCAATTTTTTCCTAAAAAAACAAGTTGAGTCTTTTTACAGACAAGTCTTATTGATGTCTCCATACTGCTTGTTACTAGTGCTAGAAAATGAAAATTGCTAAAGTAACTAAAGCTTGATAAGCTAAGAATGCTAGGAATAATTGTGATTTGTAATGTTGTTAATGGCCCTATTTATAGACTGGTCGGGGTTCACCTGATGAGGCAAACCATAATTACGAATCAGGAAAAGTGTGTTTCCAAGCCTCAATTTTCAGTGTTGCGGCATGTGAAGTGAAGGGAATAATCAGGTACAATTGCAACTTGCTCTATTCAAGTTGCCCAGTTCATAAAGATTGGCCAGGTGTCAGCACAAGGAGTGGCCATCCCATCTGAATCAAGGAAAATATTAAAAGCAGGTTGTTGGTTGATGCACCCAAGTACAATCAGGAAAAATCAAGAAATGCAAAAGGCTTGTGAAAAGCTTTTTACAAGGTTGTATTGGTCCATTGTTCAAGAAAAATTAGGCGCCACCTCATGTGAAATCATGTCTCTTAAATATGGAGAGAAATTTGGTAGGTTGGTGATCTTTTCACACGCATGAAAGGCTAGTGATGCATATAGCAACTAAATTATGAAAGGTTGGCACGTACACTCACTTGGCCACTTTTACAAAAATCAGAAAGAAGGTTGAGCATGCAAAGCGAATTTATTGCAAGAGTTATCAAAAGATAACAAGCTAAGTTATTCGTGAGAGAAAGGGTTTTTCAGAAGCTAAGTCATTTGCGAAAGTTTGTGAAAGTTTCTTGCAAATATAGAGAAATGGTTGAGATTGTAGAGAATCCAACACAAGCCCTGGCCCCAATGAGTATAGATGAGCAAATGAAGAAGGCTCCCTATGTACAAATCTATGGCCTAGAGTCTTATGCTACCCTAGGCATCCGAAAAAAGCTTTGCTCACCCTTCACCAGTCAAGTGGACAAGAGAATATTGAATGTAATTCCTCAAAGAAACTATGCTTTGGTTTCAGAGGATTGGGATAATGTCTTTGATCCTGAGTTATCCTAGAATCCTAAGAGCCTTCGGGAAGTTGCATGTGAGAGAATGAAGAAATTATCGAACCCCTTTACAAGCATCTATGGGACTGTGGGCTTCCCCAATATATGGTTCCCCTGGTGCATTATTGCCCAGAAATTGTAGCAGCTTGCATGACAGGCTTCAACCCGAACACCAGAGTAATGAGTTGTACTAATTTTAGGGTAATCATCAGCCCTGAAGCTATTCAGGATATGTTATGCATCCCACTTCCCTTGACATCAAATGTTGATATTTTCAACACAAAAAGGATGCATGATAGTGGGGAGGGCTCAGGTTGGCGCCATAGTTTTACCACACCGAAACTGCTCATTCAACAAATGTCACAGCACCACCCAAATTCCCATTTGGTTTGGGTGCTTTGAAAGGTGTGTCTTCCTCTATTTGTTCTATGTTGGTGCTAGTGTGTGGTCTGGACACAGACAAGCAGGTTTTTGAGTTTCAAATGTGTCTTAGTTTTATGTTGAGGAAGAACATGTCAGAGTAATAAGTTATTACACTTAATTAATTATATCATACTGGTTAATTAATTAATTCACTTATTCCTTGAGTTACTTAAGCTAAAATTAGGCACATTAATAATTGATTAATTATTAAGTGTACACACTAGGGTTTCATTTAGGGTTTCCCTTTTAAGGTTTCTTGATCTCTTTCATAAGGATTGATCTCTCTATAATAATTGATTCTCAATAATGCATTTTTACTTTGAGGTTTACAAAACATCTTCTTTAGTTTTTCATATTTTTTGGATGTGACAGGTGATTTCATACAGGTGATCTTGGTTTCTAACATGGTATTAGAGCTCCAAAACTATGGTTGCCTATTCATGATATGAAGATATGGCCTTTCAGTGTATTTCAAGTGCAAGGGTTTCCACAGGCATTTTTTTTGCAAGATCTAAGGGTAGCCAATTTTTGGAACACTTTGGGCTCAAACGGACGTCGCCATTGCATTCACAGCACCCCAAAACCCTAGAAACGCCTATCAAATCATCCATTTTGGAGTAGTTGATTTTTGAGGCAATTTTTTTTGTCAAGGAAGTCGTACGACCTCCTCGGCATGAGTTATGAGGCACGAAAATTGAACAATTTTTTTTTTTGGTATGTGTGCTAGCACCTCTAGTACAAATGGCTCCCACCACCCGGTGGCAACCACACGGCCACCAGGCGGCCACCAGCCAACCACCATTGCCGTTCTTCTCCACCGTAACGTCGCCAGCCTGCCCAACCCCGGTGGGCCCCTCAACAACTCTGCCCCAGTCATATGGATGACTGGGGGTCATCCACAAGCCCCTAAGGGATCCAGGGCTAGCTTCCATGGTCCTATGGAGGACCAAGGGCTGCACCCCAGCCCCCTGCCCAATGCCTTTGGTCACATGGGTGACCAGGGGCCCAATTTTTTTTGCAGGGGGCCGAATTTTTGTGGCAATGGCCAAATGGCCATCAAATTTATCTTCATGAACCATTGAAATCAGCATGACATCAACATCCATACGATACTCTTTTGCCCCCTCCTAACCCTGATTTGCTCTAAAGGAGCAGTTTTTTTCTTTTTGGCATAAATTGGGCATACGGTATTGAAATCGGGCAAACGAGATATCACCGAAAAGGTGGTTCTGAGAACTTTCTTGTGGTATATTTTATTTTACAATATTTTTCTATTTATCTACATTTATTGATGTTTGAATTCATATGTTTATTTTATGCTTCCGAGCTCATAAATTTTTTCCACGATCTCTGATTTTTGCTATCTTTGTGGCATTGGAAAGGTATTGAGGAGCTATATGTTATTGTCCATGCAATGTTTTCTATTCTTGTTTTAGGTTTATCATTAATCTAGATTTGGTCCGATGGATGTTTTGGAGATTACTTAGATTTTTTGGTAGTTGGGAGAGTGCACCTTGCCTCTTTGCACTTCATTTCAATATCACATCATTCAATAATCAACTGTTGCTTCATAGATTCCAGGGTTGTTCTCGTTTGGAGTTTTCGAGTGTTCTGTGGCATCAGGTTTGTTGTTGCATTATTATGATTCTGATATGGTTTCTTATAGACAAAAGTATCTTTCCTTTCTTGTCAAATTGCAGTTCCAGTGTTACTCTATAGTACTCTTCTAGTGCTTCTTTGCAACATGTCATCTCATTGTAGGGGGGTTTCTCCCACTAGGTTTTCCTTCTCTACCTCTTTCTTGCATTTTTAAATGGGTACCTGATTAAGCCTAGTTGTCGAGACCCATCCTTGGTTGCATTCATCTTCTTCTATTTTTTTAGCTTCTTCCTAAGTTCATCTTAAGGGGGGTTGTTAGAGTAATAAGTTATTACACTTAATTAATTATATCATATTGGTTAATTAATTAAGTCACTTATTCCTTTAGTTACTTAAGCTAAATTTAGGCACATTAATTATTGATTAATTATTAAGTGTGGACACTAGGGTTTCATTTAGGGTTTCCCTTTTAGGGTTTTTTTATCTCCTTCATAAAGATTGATCTCTTTGTAATAATTGATTCTCAATAATGCATTTTTACTTTGAGGTTTACAAAATGTCTTCTTTGGTTCTGCCTGTCTTTTGCATGTGATAGGTGATCTTGGTTTCTAACAGAATAACGTGGTGCTGCTTTTGGATTTTGTGAGAGTTATTAGTGATGGGATTTCACAATAGCTGCAAAACTTTGAGGTCACTTCTAGGTTTAGGTATCTCTCTTTCCTGGCCTACTTAATATTACACCAAAATCTAGACTATTTCATGACATTTATGTCTCTAGCTATTTTTGATGAAAGTAGCCTAAGGAAGCCAGTCTCGACATGGACTCCTATCATGTCAAAAACTTTTGATTACTATGAATTTTTAGAGTTGTTCTTAGCCCCAAATTTGTGGGCTTTGGATAGAGTTGGGATCAACATGTTCTCATGCCTATCGCCAAGATAGAAATCCTGTTTGGAAAATTTGTGCCACCCTACAATCAGTTCTTTGGCACAGATTTCACCATGCTCCGCATGTGAGGGTTCACTCAGGAACCTTTCCGACTCCCACACTTTCTTTCAGACAAAGTGATGGCTCTGGAAGCAATGAGGCAGCTGTGTAATATTGATAATGATTACTAGGGGGAAGCATTTAACCTCCTATTTGACACTGTCAGTCATGTTTGGTTTTATGTCACTAATCAAGAAAAGGACTTCAAAGATTGACACTTCAAAGATTATATTTTCAAAGCTGGGTCATCTTGGGTTGGTGGTGATAAATGACACCTAGCAATACAATTTCAAAACTAATTTGACGAAGATTGGCATAAGAATTTCACATCAGCCATAGTTATTTTGGGACCTCAGAGAAATGTTGAAGAGGGAAATTTAAGGTTATATGTAGGCTTGAAATATCCACCTACTAAGGACATGTGACCACCATGGCTAAACTTCTACTACATAGCTCAGAAGGCCAATCCAAATCAGAAGATCAACCAGGCCCTATGTACCTAATTGCAAAAGCTCGAATTATGTCTTGAAAAGATTTGAGACTTTTGGGTTTACCGATAGGAGACAAAGGCAACCACCAAGCTTTACGAAAAGGTGTCTCTTGATGAAAAATTTGATGAAATCTAGGAGAACTCCCACCCAGATGCAGAAAATTCTTTGAACCCTTCAATGTCGGAGCAACACTATAGAGAAGAAGAAAATCTAGCAGAGCCTGGAGAAGAAGTAACTTAGAATTCCCCCACCATTGAGGAGAATCCAATGCATAAAGAAGATACTAGTAAACAACCCACATAGTAGGAGGATTCATTAAATGTGAAAGAATTGAAGCCATCCCACTCCTCTAAATCTACAAGGAAGCGATCAAGGACTACTAGTAGTAGAAGGTGGGTCATTGTAGACCTTGAGGATTCTCCAAATGGAAAGCAGACACGGACAAGAGAATCTAGCAGAGAGGAAGAGTAGCAGCTGGAGGAAGTGGTTGTATCGTCTGCAACTCCTCACAAGCCTTAGGTATCATTTCTTCCCTCTTCTCTTTCTACAATGTGTCTAGTCTCTTCTTTCTCTGCCCCAGCTTTTTCATTTGCACCAGTTTTCTCTATTGCTGGATATCTCAGGTAGTCGAGTCTTACCCATTTTGGTTTCCCACTTTCATCCTCCTCTTTCCATCCCTTAACTAGAACACAATTTGGTGCAAGTGTTGGGCTCATGAGCCAACAATTCTTATCCCTAAGGCCCAGCCCTTCAGTTGGTGCCTCCCCAGTTTTTCCTTATACCGCACTACCATCCCCTCTGAGTGGCCAATTCATTCCACCATTATCCCCGGCCATTATAACAAGGCATAGAAAAACTACTGATGCACTGAGTACGCTATCTTTACTTCTAGCAATTCCTCAAGAGTTTCCTTTTGCTAGTGGCCTGGGTATCCCTTCCCAGGAATATTTCTCGCATGTGGAAGCAAACAAAAGCGCTCGAGCTAGCTGAATGGAAAAGAGGAGAAAAAAGGATGCAGGTAGGAAGGCAAAACCTCTCTTGCAAAAATTGTTCAATGAGAGCCAAAATTCATTAATGTTTGCAAAGATCACTCCCAACGTGATTAAACCGGTAGGAGAAATGCTACCAAGTGATTAATCTATCAACACTATTGGGTTGGACTTGCAGCAAGCCCGTCCACGAGACAAGGTCAAGCTAATGGAGGAAACTCAAAAGATTGTAACCACTGATTACCTCAAGCTCAATTGCCAGGCCAAGAAAAGAGAGGAGAAAATCTCAGAGTTGAGGGGAAAGGTCGATATCTGGGTGAACAAGTACAAGTCCCAAGAAAATGAAATAAGTCACCTAAAGGAGAGGAGTGCTTTCAAAATCTAGATCAGGGAGCTACAGGTTATGAGCACATAAATCATCCTATCCATCCAACATGAGGCCAACCAAAGCCAAGAAAATGAAGAAAAACTCTACGTTGATTCCATGCAGCTAAGTGAAGAAATGAAGGAGCTCCGATAGAGCATGAATGATGAAATAAATAAAATGAATGCCACTTTAGCGTTGAAGATTCAAAAAACAAAATGAGCCCAATTGGTCTTGGAGGAAAAAGAAAAGAAGTCTCCACTCTAGGAGAACAATTATCTGCATTGGACAGAGGCCTATCAAAGCTAAAGGTGGACTTGAGCAGCAAAGAGGAAGAGTTGAGTATCTTGAGGACCCAACCTATTGCACCAAAAATGAGTTCATTAGAGATTGCCAAGGAATTGTATGCGTCATACTGGAATAAATTCAAGGCATTATGCCTTACTTTGTAGCCCACCCTAAAATTTATGGCATAAATAGCCAACCTATGCGAAACGGTAGGTGAAACAATCCAGCAGATTTAGGAGGTAACTTCTAATAAGGTTTCAGAGGCTAGAGTTTTGTTAGGAAAATTGTACACAACTTTTGATGAGGCTCTGAGTGGTGTGGCTATTGTGGATCGAACAACAACATCCATGGGCATAAGAATCCTCATTTCTATGCATGAGGTTGTCCAATAGGTGGAAGAATGTAGGGCTAGACTGAACTAGGTTACTAGTGATATGTGGGAAAAAAAAATCGTTTAACTCGGAAAGGTCTCCCTTCACCCTTCATTGCAAATCAGGCGGTTGCCAATGTTGAACATATTATTGCAAAGATAGAAGAGAAGAAGTAGGATCTCTTTGTCTTCCAATCTTTTGATCTGTTTCCAACCGTCGAGAATATTGAAGGGATTGTGCATCAGTTGGCGCAACTCTTCTTCTAGATGGAATTAGAGACAAAAGTATCTAGCGGATTGCCTTTTAAGGCAATTATCGATCTCAAATTGGCACATGAGAATCTACGAGCTCTTTCCGCACCATCAAACAAGGTCTAGACCAGTTTGCAAGCTGCCCTCTCGAGGTTGTGAGAAATTTTTGGGATGTTGAACCAATTTTTTTTGGGGTTCTTCATTCCATGAGCGAAATGTCCCTATGAGTCACTAAGTTTTTTCACAAAAAACTACCAACCTTCACAGTTTTTACTTTTATCTTCATAGTTGTTCCTTACCATTAAATCGTTCACATCACTCGGCGTTCTCCACATGGCTCCCTTTCAAGGATTTTTTCTTTTCATATCACTTCACTCTTGCTAGTCCCCATCTGCATGACATGTGGTAGTTCTTTATGCACCAGTTACCTTAGAATTGCTGCTGCACCTTTTGTACCCACTTGCTGCCACATTTTATTCTATGGCGTCGCATGTTCATTTCTGCTATTGCGTGGTTTTTTCATTCCCTGCAATGGCTTTGCTAGCGTGCTCCTGGACGATCAATGTTTTCTGTGGTGGCTTAAGGTGATCTGGGGCATCGATCCTTGCTCACGATTTTCTTTCTTTGTAGTGTTTCAGGCAGTGAACTGGCCTATTTATGTGGCCATGCTTCTCTTTTATTAGATTGTTGTTAAGTTGCAAAAAACTCCCGAGCACTAGGAAGAAACCTTTGTAACAATTTTATTAAATTTGAAGACTCCAGATTGTGCCAAATCAATTTGGCCTTTTTATTTTGCATACATTTAGTAAGACTATTAGTCTATGTTGTTATCTTCTTATATTGTATGAATGCATGTTCTTCAAATTTTGTGATCTTTCATAGCTCAATAAATACAGATCATGTTTTCTCGACTCCTCTAAGTTGGCTAAGGTTATGCTAGATTATTCTATGCAAATTAGAGGGTATTTGTTATGTTTCAAGTTCTTTTGAGAAAGTTTACTTGATAAACAACATTTTGGTGGTTTGGGCCTTTGCATCTTGCACTCTGCCTTGGTAATTTTGTCTATGATTTTGGTGCATCGCCTGTAGTGTAGATTTTATATTTCTTTATCTTTCTAACCTTTTATCTTCCCTACTAAACAAAGATCCGACTTCGATAAAATCTCGTAGGTCACTTAGCTAGCGCACTATGTCCCACAATAGCTAAGTTTCCCATGAGACTGTTGCTACCTAGAAAATCTTGCGTCAACAAGTACTAAGAGTTTTTAAGGGAGTTTCATTCTTTCCAGGATCCTCTTTAATTTTATCCATATTGTAGTCAAAGGGAAATTTGGCACCTTGGTTTTCCAATAAAAGAAAGTATCCTTCTTTATTTTTCTCTAAGCTTTTTTCCATAGCTAAGAGAAATTGTGGATCTTGTTTAGCTTCTTGAAGCATTTCATCAATTATTTCATCATTTGAACAAGATTTTCTTCCCTATCTCCCATGTTTTAAAGTGGATCTCTTCTTTCGTCTTCTTTGTTTTTAGGGACTTTTGGAAATAGTCATATGCTCACACAAAATTTCAACTAACTTTGATCATGAAATGAGAGAGTGCAATTTGTGGGATATCTTAGTCAGAATAGAATGAGAATTCTATTGATATGACTAAAGAAATTTATTATTTTTAGCTCATGATTACCTGGTTGGAAGGATGATGATCCTGTTGTGGGAATTAAACTAGAAATAAAAAATAAAGGTGATATTGCACTTTGTGATGTTTTGATTGTAGTTTGTGATAATAAGGATTTTTGTGGGTGCCTAATGTTTCCAAGTTTTTATCTATTGTTGATTTCCAATCCCTTAACATAAATTTCATGGTTTGATTTTCCAAATTCTTGTGTTTTTTGGATGATCTTATCTGAATTAATGTTTTTAAAACACAATATGCAATAGGAAGAAAGTTGTTTTTAAAGACATAGAATCTAAACAATTGAGTGTATGTTCAAGGATCAAGCATGAACCTTTTTTATTTTTATTGGTATTTGAATAAGAAGACACTTCAAGCAGACTCATTCTTAATGGTCAAAAGGTCATCATAGGAATCACAACCCATAGCTTAAAATTGTGTCGACTCACACAACCGTGTCACCCCCTAGATGGCGTCTGTATTTTTGTCTTTTCCAACTATGTACTCAAGGTTATATTTCTCGATCCCTTGAGAAAAAAATCTATGGCGATTATATGGTGAGTGTCTTTTGGGAAAATTCTTCCCTCCCCTTGCACTGTGATTGAA
Source organism: Sequoiadendron giganteum (assembly GCA_007115665.2). Lineage (NCBI taxonomy): Eukaryota > Viridiplantae > Streptophyta > Pinopsida > Cupressales > Cupressaceae > Sequoiadendron > Sequoiadendron giganteum. Next base: position 240,605,979 of record CM021101.1, read on the forward strand.
ATGATATTTGGATACTGAAACGTCTGGCTTTCTACACTATGGTTCATAGTAAAGGTAGTTGTTTAGCGTGACAATAGATAAAATCCCTTAGGAGACCTCCCAATATTTAGAACAAAGATTTTGGGGATGGTTATCTTTCTCACTTTTGTTCAATATGGGTTTCCCCAAAATTCACTTTTGATTAGAGTGGTTTGAAAAACCTGGCTTTGGTTGTTCCCACTTAGGTCGTTCCCTTAGGGTGAGTATTTTTTCCCACTATGAAAAGCCTTCTAAAGGTTGTAATAAAGCATGATTTGCATAAAATGAAAAAGGTAAGTCTTGTGTTCTAATCACTTAGTAAAGGGGAGAGCATATCCCTATTACCTTGAAATCACAGTAAACAAATGGTCCAATTTTAAATCCAAATGATAGTTTTCTATGCTAAGTGAAGATTTTTTTTCACAATAAACATTGGATTCATTTTAAACAGCATAAAATAAAGTTTGGTGACTATCTTAGGATTGATAAATTCCAGATTTTAAATGTCTATCCTAGGATTGCTTCATTTTACTTTAAAACTAACAATAAAACCTGTGGTCATGGTCGTGTCAGATCCAGACAACAAATTAAGAATGATATTATGTGCTAGAACAAGGGTCATATGCACTACAAAACTCCCAAAGTGTTTCAAAAACACTTGTTACAATCATGTGATAATTCTTTTTATTTCATTTTCATGCTCCATGGTCCTTTAAAACCTGCAATACAAGCTCTAAATGTTAGATGAGATCAAGAAACAAGAAGATATGAGGGTTAGATAAATGATTAAGCATAAAAACCCTAAAATTTAGACCAAGTTTCATTGTGGTTTGACATTAAGTGAGAATTTGAAACTTTTGACTCTGTTAAAGTTGATAAACGCCTACACCATTAGATACATTATAAAATTATACCCCATTTTAAAAAAAATCTCTGAACAAGACCAAAATATGACCAAGATATGGGCATTTTAAGATTGACTATAAAGTGATAAAACAAGGCTCGTATGCGCTAAAACATAGATGCACTAAAACAGGCCATTTATGCGCTAAAATAGTCCATGGATACGCTAAAACAGTCCATGGATGAGCTAAAATAGTTCATCAATGCGCTAAAATAGTCCATGGATGCACTACATCAAGGCTCGTATGCACTAAAATGAAACTCCAGTCTGCCACTTATTAGAAAAACTACAATAAAAAGATTAAAAATGGAGTAAGGCCCCACAGTGGGTGCCAAAAATATGTTGTTAGAATATGTGATCTAATTAAAATGATAAAATAACACACCAATGAAACATTAGATCGAAGGAAACTAATTAAAAAGATAAATCAAACTCTAAATAACAACAACTCCTTCAAATGTGTTTCATTGTCCTCTATCTTTACTGTTTCTACATAAATTATTTTCTCTTAGTTGGTTTAAGAAGCAACTCAGTAGAATGACCACTCCAAGAATGAGTATTATGCAAGCTAAGATATATAAACTTCTATGTTAAATGATTGTAAGGTGATACAACTTATTATGCAGCTAATGAACATGATAAAGCTATGAATTGAAACTAGATTGTTGTGCTTGATTTCCGGAGATATTTCACTATAATTCTCTTACTATGCAACTAAAATCTATATTTTGGAAAAACCAAGAGGTTGTATTTATATATTTTCAAAAGGAAAAATCTTTGTTGGCAAGCTTCAATGGTTGAGATTTAGTCTGGAAGAATGGATGGTGAGAGATGGAGAGATTGGAGAGAATATAGTTGTTGGAGAGAAAAAGATGGATTGTGTTTTCAACCCACAAAACCCCACTCATTCAAAAATGGAGACAAAATTGACATTTTTCATGAAGTAGTTTTGTTTTTTGAAGATAATTGCTCAATTAAATAATAATTTTATTTAATTTCTTGTGACATGTGCAAATGGAAGCTTCCAATTAAATATAAATATTTAGTTTTATATGTTTGGAGAATATTTTAGAAGCTTTCTTAATTAAATATGAAATATTTAATTAAGTGTATGGTTATGGGTTTTGATATTTAAAGAAATGTATTTACTTTATATAATAAATTAATGTGATAATTAATTAAAATAAATAATGGTATTTATTTAATTAATTAAGAAGATATGAGAAAATGATAATAGTGAATTATTTATAGAAAAGGTGAACATTTATAAATAAATTATTAAATTTATTAAAATGTAGTTGAATCAAGAAGATTAATTAAATAATGCGTATTTAATTAATTTATCAGGCTAATATGATGTGACCATTTTTAGATGTATACAACTTCAAGCACGAGTACCCAAACTGTAAGACATGCCAGAAGTCAAAGTGGCTCTCCGATGAAGCCACACAATCAAATGAAAGTGAAATCTTCATCCAAAAACCAATCACACTTTGGAGTGAAGTTTTGCATGAACTCGGTTTGGTCTGAGTTGATCCATAAGATAGTGTCATCTCCTCTTAAATCCTACAAAATCGGATATAAGAAATAATCTGAAAATGCATAATAATCAAATGTCACACAGAGAAGGGGAGTCCACGTGAAAATTGGCTTCCTCCTTTGGTTTTCATCAAAAAATGAGAGCCCTAGACACTTCTGGAAGAAGTCAGGATTCTGATGTAAGAACATATGTGCAAGAAAGGAAGGGAACCTAAACCTCTATTGGAGTTGGTATTCTACTATCTTGTTTAGCATCTCTTGCATGAGGAATTCCATGAAATCATACCAGAAAATAGAATGTTGCTTGTGTAACTCAGATTTTTCAGAATTGTGGAAGATGCTAAAGCTGCACAAGATTAAACATCAATTCTAATCTAAATAAAACAACAAAGAATGATAAGTAAGCATGATTAATCTAAACTAATAAAAACTAGAATGATTTCACCGAATATGCAAATATTTCCTCGATTTATCTTAATTGCCCTTCTCCATTTTGATGTATTGTTATTCTTGCCCTTAGATATTTGTGTGTTTGAATGCAAGCATAACTTCGTCGAGTGTCTCAACAAAATATCAAAGACTGTTTCTCTTCTCAAAAGTGTATGATTTCAGGAGAGGAGGAATAATGATAATGACAGGCCATTTTATAGATTTTGTGTTTTCGAACGATTGGCTCAGATTGAAAGAGAGATTGACGGATGAGATTGATGAATGCCATGCAATGAGTTATGTGACAGATAGAATGTGAGTTAGAATGTGAGTTCAACTGCAGAATAAAGACTAATTTTAGAACATGAGTTAGAACATGAGTTCCAATCTTCATCTTCAAAAATAAAAGAAATAGACTTTTTATGCAAGAGACAAAGTTAGAAGTTGAAGAATAATGCATTCGAATGCAAAATTGAGTTAATTAATTAAATAAAGATATTTAATTAATAAACGCATACATGCATATGAGTTAGAACTAGTTAATTGACTAGTTGTGATGGAGAGTCTTCTCGCAGAGATAAACTGGTGTTGAATTCAGAGACGACTAGAGAACTAAAAATAGATCTCGAGTCAGAAGGTGAGTGAATGACTTAGATAACTAAATGATAGAGGAATGTGACATAAATAATTAAATGTTAATTTAATTCAACATTCGAGCATAGAAGATTTAATTAAATAAATAAAATAATTTATTTAATTTGACTTTCGAAAAGGGTGGAATTGAATAATTAAATAATAAATATTTAATTACAGTTGAAAAGGGTGTTAAATGAATAATTAAATAAAGATATTTAATTATAGTTGACATATGATAAAAGGGGTAATTAAATAATAAATTATTTAATTGAAAGATGATTTAATAAGTTAGCGACATAATTAAATAAATATGATTTATTTAATTAATCAAGTTGAATAAAGATTAATGATGACTTAATGAATTAATTAAAAAGAGATATTTAATTAATAGAGGAAATATGTGTTAGAAAGTTTAATTAAATAATTGACATTATTTAATCATGACCATGGACTATAGAAAATTATGTCGAATGTGTACTCGCAGGCCTAGACCAATTTTCGGTGTCTACAGTTTGCCCCTCTTTGATACAATGTTGGTACGACGTTGTGTCAAAGAAAATATGCCCCAGTCGTGTCTCAACGTGAAACAAGTTAGGGTATGCCCCAGTGAAAGGGAGAATGACGAGGAGGTAGTGGTATGCCCCCTCGAGAGGATAGGCGGGTTTGAAGAACATGAGTGTGTTCTCAAAATGGATAGATAATGGTGGTGAAGATGCAGAAAAGAAGAAATGTTAGCATGGATGATTTCAGAATGTTAGTAAGAAACAATTAAGTTTGATTGATTAAGAAAAAGACATAATCTTTGATATATTACCAAATACACTATACTTGCTTTGTTATCATCATTGGGCGAGACATGACATAGATGGATAGTACACACTATGATATGAGATAGACCATAGTGTACAAATTCATCCATATGTGAAAAACAGACAGTTGTAGACAAGGAGTGTCTTAACTCAGACTAAGGAAAAGATGCCCCAGTCGTTTGGTCAAGGCAAACCACAGACAACAGACAAATAAAATACGGGTCATGAGACGTCATTGCTCCTCTAAATCCTTGATAGGACATCCTTGAGGAATTTACATGACTCAAAAACCAATGTTAAAAAGACAGTTGACAGATAGCAGCCAAAGAAAAAGAATCCTAAAACATTTTTGCTTCTCTAAATCCTTCAAGGGACATCCTTGAGAAAGCTAGTAATAGGATCTTGCACAAATCAATAAAAAAGATAAGACAAAATAAGATATAAAGTCATAAAGCCAAATAAATGTATTCGCCAAAACTTGATCTTGTGGGATTGTTTGATGTTGATGTTTGACATAGCGTAATGTGAGATAATGACACATACCGCATAAGACGTTGAGTCTAGTTTCGACTTGGTGACTTCTGTATAAGGCATGACAAAGCCTAGTTTCAGTAAGACACATGCCATATAAGATGTTGGAGTCTGATGACGTTGAAGTGACAAGCCACATGAGACTATGAAAATTTGATGATGTCTATTGACAAGAAAGACATATCTTGCTAAGACATAGGTTGATCGCTTTGACAATGTGTTTGATATTGACTTGATGACTGTTGAGACATTTTGCCTTGTTGATGCATGACTTGTTTTGATTCTTTGATTGATAAACTATGTGTGTGTAGATAGTGTATGGCATGAGATGTTACTTTAAATTATGATATGCAACTTGTGTGATAGTGATTGTGAATGAACCCTATTGGATTGACCTAGTGTGGTCTCAGGAGCTCATCAATTGATTAGCCTTGCCTACATTGTACACGCAGAGACCTTGTAGTTCGACACGACTAATGACTTTGTATATACAAAGCATCATGATTTAAATGTGTGATACATGAAAAACCTAGATCGACAGACTTAATGCCTCGGGGGCACATCAATTGATGGCCTTGCGTATGTCCCAGTCACAGAGGCAATGTAGTTCGACTATGTCTATGAGTGACTTAACATGACCGACTTGACATGATTGAATAGACATTATTGACTTGAAATTATTGACTTGACATGATTGAATTGAAATGATTGACTTGACATGATTGACTTGACATGATTGACTTGACTCTATTTTTGGGATTTTTTGACATTTTTCAGTTTTTTTAGATTTTTTTGATGTTTTCTAATGTTTTTTTTTTTGTATTTTTCCAAATTAAGATAGAGATTATCAGAGACTAAGCATAGAACCTCTTTAGATGCAGACTGTTGATAGGTGACAAAAGTGGCTCTCCTTTAGGAGTAAAGAGTTGGTACGCTCCTGACCCAAAGGCTTCTGTGACAATGTACGGCCCCAACCAGTTAGGTTCAAACTTTCTTGGTTTCTCGTGTTCAGCTTGGTTCTTAGGATTCTCCATTAATACCAGGTCACCACTGTCAAAGTGTCTATTGAGAACCTTTTTGTTGTAACTACGATGAAGATGATTATGATATGATTGTAAATGATCTAATGCTTTCTGTCTTCATTCATCCAGCAATTCTAGCTCTTGTAACGTAGAGACACAGTATTCTTCATCATCGATATGACCCTTCAAGGATACCTGTAGAGAAGGTATTTCGACCTCAATAGGTAAGATAGCTTCGGACCTGAATACGAGGGAATATGGAGTGGCACCGGTGGGAGTACGAATGCTTATGCAATAAGCCCATAAGGCAAGATTAAGCTATAGGTGCTAGTCACGACCAGCATCATTGACAATCTTCTTAAGGATTCTAACAATAGTCTTATTAGATGCCTCAGCTTGGCCATTACCTTGTGGGTAATATGGGGTGGAGAAATGGTGTTTGATGTGGAATTCTTCACATAAATGGCGTACTTCTTGGTTCTTGAATGGGTGGCCATTGTCTGTGATTATGGATTGAGGCACACCATACCGACAAATGATATAGTTTAGGATAAACTTAGATATTTGTGTGCTGGTTATGTATGTCATGGGGATGGCTTCGATCCATTTCATGAAGTATTTGGTAGCGGTGATGATGAATTTATGGCCATTTGATGATGAAGGGTGTATCTTACCTATGAGGTCGAGTCCCCATTGGGCGAAGGGCCATGGTGAAGTAATTGGACGAAGCTCTTGTGCTGGTACTCTTATCAAGTCTCCATGTATTTGACATTGTCTACATTTCTTTACAAAGATGTATGAGTCTTTCTCCATCATAGGCCAATAGTAACCCAGTCTCATAATCTTGTGGGCTAGAGTGGGACCACTCGAATGAGATCTGCATATACCCTCGTGTACCACTCACAAAGTTGTTTGTGCTTCCTCAGCATCGAGACATATCATTAGGGCGTTATCTAAGGTACGTCTATACAGGGTTTCTCCAATGATGGTGTACTTGGCTGACTTTCAGATGAATGTTCAACGTTGGTTATTGGACAAATCTTGAGGTAGGGTTTGGTCAGTGAGGTAATCGAATATGTCTTTATACCAAGGAGACATAGGACCAACAATGGTACACACTATCGCAGTATCAAGGACATCATAAGCGGGGATCAAAAGCTGTTCAACCAGGAAATCAAACTTAGGCATATTACTTGGGATATCCAATAAAGAACCCATGGTTGCCATTGCATCTACAGCGCTATTTTGGATACGTGGTATTTGTTGAAAAGTTATGTCATTGAAATACTATTTGAAACTATCAGCCATCCTCTTGTAAGGTGCAAGCTTCTCATCCTTAGTCTCATAATCATCATTCACCTATCAGATTACCAGTTGAGAGTCACCAAAGACATGTAGGCTCTTAATGTTCCATTGAGCTGCCATTTTTAAACCTGTCACTAAGGCTTCGTATTCTGCTATATTATTTGTACAAGGAAATGTGATCCTGAATGATTTAGGAATGGTATCACCTTGAGGTGTGATAAATAGGATACCAGCCCCTGAACCATGATTTGTATGTGATCCATCAAAGTATAGTTTCCACTCAGTTTTAACCTCAAGGTTGAAGAGAAATTCATCTGGAAAATCTGCTACTAATGGATGATCTACCTTTATAGGTGTGTCTGCCAGTTGATCTGCAATGACCTGTCCTTTTATTGCCTTCCTTCTGACATACTGAATGTCATACTCGCTAAGTATCATGACCCATTTAGCTAATCGGCCTATTAAAGCTGCCTTACGTAGGAGGTATTTAAGTGGATCAATTTTTGCAATCAACATGGTTTGTCAATTGAGCATATAGTGCCTAAGTTTTTGGGTAGCAAAAACTACTACAAGACAAGCACGTTCTATGTTGCTGTAATTTAATTCATAGCCCACTAAGGTTCGACTGATATAATAAACCACTCTCTCATGACCTTGATCATCTTGTTGTGCTAGAAGAGCCCCTAATGCCGACTGAGTTGCTAAGATGTAAAGTATCAATGGTTTCCCCTTTGTAGGTGGCATTAGGACTGGTGGAGTAAGCAAATAGTCCTTGATTTGTTGGAAGGCCTCTTGAAATTTAGGTGTCCACACAAATGGCACTCCTTTTTTGAGTAAATGCTAAAATGCATGTATTTTATCTACCAATTGTACTATGAAATGCCTAATGGCTGTAGGGTTCTGAGTTGACCAATGCTGGTTGGAAGAGGCATTTCTATGATTGCTCTTACCTTTTTTGGATCTACTTCAATGCCTCTGCAAGAGATGATATACCCTAACAGCTTCCCTGATTTCACTCCAAAGACACACTTCTTCGGATTAAGCTTGACATTGTAGTTTTCTAACCTCTAGAATATCTTGTCCAACACCTTCAAATGATCTTCCCTTGTTTCTGGCTTGGCTATTATATCATCGACATAATCTTCCATGAATGTATGTAAAAAGTCATGAAAAATAATAGTCATTGCTCGTTGGTAAGTGGCTCCTGCGTTCTTAAGGCCAAACGACATAACATTCCAACAATATGTGCCCCAAGGACACCTGAAAGTTGTCTTATGTTGATCTTCAAGTGCTATCTTTATCTGGTTATATCTAGAAAAACCATCCATAAGGGAGAGCATCTCATACCCTACAGTAAGGTCTACTATCATGTCAATATTTGGCAATGGGAAGTCATCTTTAGGACATGCCTTGTTGATGTCTCTAAAGTCAGTGCAAATTCGAATGCCCCCAGTTGGCTTAGTCACTGGTACTAGATTTGTAGTCTATTGTCCTTATGAATCCCACGTCCAACAATTTCTTAAGTTCTACCTTGACCAATAGAGCAATTTGCGGATGCATCTTCCTTAGTTTCTGTTTGACTGGTTTGATACCTAGTTGGAGTGGTAAATGATGCAATATCAGGTATGGATTCAGCCTAGGCATGTCAACATACGACCATGCAAAATTTACTTGTCTCTTTTTGAAGAAGTCCTTGAATTCATGTTGTTCTGTTTCTGTCAAAGAAGCTGCAAAATATACTATTCGAGGATTCTCTTCTGTACCTATGTTGACTGCAACAGCTTCTTCCACTAGCATGGGTGACTTTTCTTGTGCAACGGGGAGAATATTTAAACCTCTATCCTCGGGTGCCTCAGAGAGGTTTTTTCCCTTGGATACGTCCTTTATTTTGACTTTTTATTGGTCCAAAGGAACCTTTCGATTTTCACCTAGGGACTCGTCATTTTTATTTTCATTTTCATTTTCATTTTTGCTACTAGAGGAGTAAATAGACTCCCCGAAATATGCTTTATCGTCCAAGTCTATGGTAAAACCTGCCTTATGATCCCCTCTAGGTATACCTTCTCTAAGTCCCATGAACTCAGCAATTGCTTTGTCATTCTCGAATGTATCTATGATAGATGTACCTTGTTGATCCCAGTCGATGAGTTTGGGATATACAAGGGGCATGTCATCATCGGAGTTTATAAGAGTAACTACTGACAAGGTGAATATAGACTGGTTGACATGGTCACAGAAGTTTTGGACTAACTCCTTCTTGTTTTTCTTCCTAGGGATAGGTATATTCTATTGTGGGACAATGGTGAGGGCAAATTCATCAGAAGATGGCTTGTCAGGTGCCCAAGATGCACGATCAAGGGTTTCCCAATAATAGTTCTTTTTCCATTCTTCTTTAGACAGTGTTTCTTAGGACAAGGACTAGACTATTTTGATATAGGTTTCACATTGAGGTCCAACTCTCCAAATAATGTGTCTATGTTCATGGTACTAGTAGATGAGAGAGACTCCCATTCACCATCGCTTGAGTAAGGGGATTCATCATAGACTGGAGGTTTGTCATAAACTCGGGGAAGTGGTTCATGAGATGTCTCGATGTCTGGGTAATCATTCACTTCCTCTTGAAACATTGATGAGGTACTAGGAAACCCAATTCTAAGCGGTTCATACCCTAGCCCTAGATACTTCAGTCGAGAGTAAATAGTAATTGGTTATGTCCTTCCATTTTGATATAGTCCTAACCCACTATTCCCATCATAGCCTTCATTTTGCATTATCTTAAATCCTTTTCCATATTGGTCCTTGGCTATTTGAATAGATGGGGAGGGGTATTCATGTTCTTCTTGATACAACCAAGAATCAGCTTTATCCACAATCTCTTCACTTAACTCTCCCCATTTTTTCAATGTCATTGTAGGAGGAACATGAAATGTGACCATAGACTATCTTCTATCCGCCATGGGTAGGCCATATGCCTTAGGCGGAATCAGTTCAGTAACACAGTATGATGCCTCTATATTATACTCACCACAACCCTTATCTTGGATCTCAAGTTTTGGAGTGGATGATGGTGGTTTGAATGAAATGGACTTAGTGAGACATGATGGGTCAACATATTGGGATAGGGTGGATGATGAAGCCTATTGATTAATAGGAACTTATCGGTGTGGAAGATCCCTTGGTTTGTACAATACTGGAAAGGATCTGGATCACCATCAATGGTGATCTTTGTGCCATTATAGGGGAATTTGAGACACTGGTGGTATGTTGAAGGTATCGCTTTCATTGCATGTATCCAAGGTCTACCTAACAACAAGTTGTATGGAAGGGTGAGATCCAAGACTTGGAAGCTGGTGTTCATGATTGTTGGGCCAATTCGAATAGGGAGTGTGACAACTCCTTTGAACGATCTTTCCTCATCATCGTAAGCCTTGATGACTATAATCTTAGAGGTATCTACACAATCTTCCAAGAATCCTAATGCCTTAACCGGTTTAAGGGTACACAGGTTCAAACCTGCTCCTCCGTCTACCAAGACTCGTCGGACTTTGTTTTGATGGACTAAGACTTCAAGATGTAAGGGGTCATTGTGATCTGACTTTTCAGTTGAGTAGTCATGTTGTGAAAATGTAGCATGATGCGAGTTGGTCAAATATCCCACCATCTCTTCAAAATGATTGACATCTAAATCTATAGGAACAGTTGTATTTTGTAGAGCTTTGTCAAGAATGGACTAATGCTAAGGTGATAAGGTCAACAATTCCAAGATAGATATTTCTGCGGGGGTTTTACTCATTGATCGAGAAGGTTGTACTTGAACTTGGAACTTTGCGTAGATGGCTCAGAAGAAGGACCAGGACTAGTAATCTTAGTTCTGCATGTGGTTATATTACATTCTAGATGCTTCTTGATGGAGAAAGTGTTGACATTCTCATTTGCGGCTCGAAGGTGGTTTATGATCTTTCCTTTACCATAGTCATACTTGGCATTGTTATAGTTGGCCGATGGATTATTTGGGGTCCCGAACTAGAGGCTTTTCCTTTTGTGTGGTCATGTAAGGGGTTCGTGAAGACCTTATGATCACTGTTCTTAGTGTTTTTCTGCCCACCAACCTCTATAGTTCCATTTTCAACAAAGTCTTTTATGATGTTCTTTAATTGGTGACATTGTTGGAGGTTGTGCCCTTTCATTCGATGATAGTCACATTAAGCGTCATTGACCCACCATGAAGGTTTGAATTGTCTAGGATCATACTCTCTTAGTTCCAATGGTTTGATAAGATTATGTTTGACCAATTCTTTGAAGACTACCTCAATTGGTTGCCCTAAAGGTGTAAATTCTCATGTTGGAAATCTCCTTTGTTGTGGTCTTTGTTGTGAGTTCTGGACATAGTTAGCCATTTGATCAGGACTGTTCATCATGTCTGCTTGTTGATTGTATCCTCTAAGTGTGATAATCGGTCCAGTATGTATGTGCTTAGCATCAACTATGTCGTCATTTGTGACATTCTTGTTCCTAGACCATAATTTGTTTCTATCATTCGACACATTTTGTTGTTGGACAATCGGGCTCTTGCCTGGTACTTTAATTTCACCTTTGTCAATAAGGCCTTTTTCAAGGATGATCCCCTTTTGTACCAAGTCAATGAATGAAGTGCAACAGTGTACCCATAAGTCACCTCTCAGTTTGGGGTTGATGTTTTCGAGGAAGATAGTGACCTTTTGTTTTTCAGGTATTTCGACGGGACAACGGCTAGCTAGACTCCTCCATCTCTGGAAGAAAGTGATAAATGTCTCACAATATTCTTGTGTCGTGTGGCACAAGGTTGCTATGGTTACTTTGTTGTCTATGTTAAAGAAAAAATGTTCAACAAACTTTTCAGCCAATTCCACCCAAGATCATATACTATATGGCAATTTGGAAAACCATTCCAATGCTATCCCTATAAGGTTTCATGGAAATAGGCACATCAAGTAAGTGGGGTCATATGATATATCCATGCATGTCATTGAAAATTCTCTAATATGTTCTATAGGATTCTTTCTCCCATTATACTTAGGAAAATTTGGTATAATGTATCCATGGGGGAAAGGTGTCATATAGAGTGCTTTGTCAAATGGGCATGGACATAGGTCTTGTGTTGATATAGTTCGTTTGCCTGACATAGACATGTCATCCATCTTTTGTTGTAGAGTCTGCATTTGGTTTTGAAGGATGTTGACTTGTGTTAAGGACATGGTGTTCATGTTATTTAGATCAATGTAGATGTTCTAATACACCATGTTTTGTGATGGGTTATGATTGGGTGAGGGGATATATCCTGTCAAAATATTCTGATTCGAGATAGGGATATTCCTTGTCTGAATTGTTTGATTCGGTATAGAAATGCTTCCTGTCTAAATTGTCTGGTTTGGAATAGGAATATTTCCACCAACCTTGGTTCTCTTACCAATCGTGTTGGTGCCAAAGGGGTTGGAGGAAGTTGATCCCACAATGAATTGTAAACCTTGTGTTATGTTAAAAGGAGTTGGGTTTACAATTGATGATGTTTGTGTTGGTATACCTGTTGGTATTGCTGCGGTTATTTGAGGAATAGAAATAGTAGATGTTGCAGTTTGCGTTGGTTGAGTTGACTTAGTTGTCAAAGAATGGACATCAAATCCTGGAGGTAGAGTGGCACCTTCTACTAGTAATTTTTCTAAGTAGCGTTGTGGATCATTTAGCAAAGACTCATCCATGAAGGCTACAAACTCAGGATCTTGAACTGCTGCATCTATGTCTTCTATGTAAATCTACCCATGTGTGTCCCTAGTGACATGTTTTTCAAGTAAAGGCTTGTGTGGACGTTTGCTTCCTGATGGTTGGTTTCCGAACAGATTGATGAATTCATTTGGGTCTATCATTGCTTTGTGTTTCTTTTTGGACCTTGTTTTGACCATGACAAAGTTTTCTTAAAATGGGTAATGCAGACTATGTCTAAAACTGATATGACCTATGTCTATGTTTTTGGATTTTTTTGACAATAAGGATGTTGCTAAAATCTAAGATGACATATGACTGGATGGACAATATGCTAAACTCTAAGTTGACTAAATGGCGACAAATGAGTCTAAGATGGGTATAACCTACCACCTAATGGAATAAATGGATGCAAAAGTTTCTTCCCAATGATGGAACCTAAACGTATGACAAGGACAATATGACAATGTGAATTTTCCAAAGACAAGGAAAGTTATCGAACTGTGATTTGCAATTTCCTAGGGAGTACCTATATGCTTGCAAATTAGGATGATTAAGACTAAGACATTTTACAATGACCAAGATGTATATGACACCTAATGACGGTAGCTAAGACCTATATGACTCCTAATGATGGTAAAATAAGATGTATATGATGCCTAATGATGCAAGGTTTTTTTGAGCAAATTTAACAGCTTTCTAATCCAAGGTTGATCCTAAAAACCTAAAGCAAATAGTGACAAAGATATTTCAGACTCGGGTCACGGTTTTTTTTTGAAATTTTTCTATTGACAGGCAATTGCAGTTCACCTAACAGTTGCGGTTTTTCCTCTAACAGATGTGGTTTTTTTAACAGATAAGATTTTTCAACTGAAAAATGCGACTTAAAAGGACACATGCATTTTTTGAACTGGCAGATGTGGTTTGCATGCACACATGTGACTCATAATGTAACAGTTGCGACTCGTTTTATGCAAACTGTGTAAAATGACTATTTTGACAGACAGATCTGACGTTTCCCCTATCAAATGCGACTCTAATTTTTGAAAATTGAAATTTCCCCGAAAGTTGTTTGACTGACTTGTTTGTTTGATCAAGATTTTGATGAATACAACAAAGAGAAAACATAGCAATCAATGTATCTTCCATTTTTAAGATGTAAGGACTGTTAAGACTCAAAAACATATACAACCTAGGCTTTTAGGACAATACTTGTTGAGTTCTTACTTGGATTTCTCCAGCTACATATATTTATGGCAAATGAATAGTAGCTTGACCCCACTGGCTCCCCTCCATGACACTCACTTATACAGGGAAGCTAAGCTACTGTACCCATGAAACTCCGATGGCATACATTTCATTTCCACACATAAACCGTAAGAATGTAAGAGAGCTTCACAGGGCTAACCCTGCTGCGCCAACAAGTAGGTAGGATTTTGGTAACTCTACACCAAGGTGTTTAATAAGGGCATTCCATTCGTGGGAAACTATCCAACATCGGCGAGAGTCCATTTCTATCCATCTCATCGAAATAGTGCACGTGATTCTTGGGTTTTCCCCAAGAATCCACTTTTATATACCGACTGGAAGTCGCTTGGCTTTAGCGTGCTACCAGTCTAAGTCATCTTGGGCTGAGTACTTATCATTATCATTATTCCTCCTCTCCCAAATATGCAAATACTTCCTCGATTTATCTCAATTGCCCTTCTCCATCTTGCTGTATTGTTATTCTTGCCCTCAGATATTTGTGTGTTTGAATGCAAGCATAACTTCATCGAGTGTCTCAGCAAAATATCGACAATTGTTTCTCTTCTCAAAAGTTATGATTTCAGGAGAGGAGGAATAATGATAATGACAGGCCATTTTATAGATTTTGTGTTTTCGAATGATCGGATCAGATTGAAAGAGAGATCGACAGATGAGATTGATGAATGCCATGCGATGAGTTATGTGACAGATAGAATGTGAGTTAGAACATGAGTTCCAATCTTCATCTTCAAAAATAAAAGAAATAGACTTTTTATGCAAAAGACAAAGTTAGAAGTTGAAGAATAATGAATTTGAATGCAAACTTGAGTTAATTAATTAAATAAAGATATTTAATTAATAAACGCATACATGCATATGAGTTAGAACTAGTTAATCGACTAGTTATGACAGAGAGTCTTCTCACAGAGATAAACGTGTGTTGAATTCAGAGACAGCTAGAGAACTAAAAATAGATCTCTAGCCAGAAGGTGAGTGAATGACTTAGATAACTAAATGATAGAGAAATGTGACATAAATAATTAAATGTTAATTTAATTCAACATTCGAGCATAGAAGATTTAATTAAATAAATAAAATAATTTATTTAATTTGACTTTCGAAAAGGGTGGAATTGAATAATTAAATAATAAATATTTAATTACAGTTGAAAAGGGTGTTAAATGAATAATTAAATAAAGATATTTAATTATAGTTGACATATGATAAAAGGGGTAATTAAATAATAAATTATTTAATTGAAAGATGATTTAATAAGTTAGCGACATAATTAAATAAATATGATTTATTTAATTAATCAAGTTGAATAAAGATTAATGATGACTTAACGAATTAATTAAAAAGAGATATTTAATTGATAGAGGAAATATGTGTTAGAAAGTTTAATTAAATAATTGAAATTATTTAATCATGACCATGGACTATAGAAAATTATGTCGAATGTGTACTCGCAAGCCTAGACCAATTTTCGGTGTCTACAACTTGTGTAATTGAAAACCCAAACCAAGTTGAAATTCTTGGACCTCCTTGTCAATGTCTAGGCCACAAACAAATGCAGTCATTGAGAAAGAATCCCTTTACATCATCCTTGAAGCCCTTATGCATCGTTGGGATCTGCATTGGCCTATTTTGATCTTCTCTAAGTCTTTGAGTCTTCATGTTATAAAAACTCAATGCAAGGTCTTCAACACTCCAATAGGTCTTTCCTTTTTTTGGAGTGAACCACTCCATTTGAGGCACTTTAGAGCTTTGATCCACAATATAGAGAATATTCTAGATAGCTTCCTTATAGATAACCACACTCACCTCGCGGCTCTCAATGGTTTTGGTATCCGGTTTGAAGTGTTTTATAGCCTCGTCGACCAATTCAGGGTAGTAGTGTATAGATGAGACCATATATTATGGAAACCCATTGTACCAACACTTTTGCACCAAGGAATCTAGTTCACTATTCTTTTTCATCCTTTCACAGGCTACCTCCCTAAGTGATTTAGGATTATTTGCAAGAATGGGTTCATGAATATTTTCCCATTCTTCTTTAATTTGTTTCTTGTCTTTGTGAGGGCTCTTCTTCTCTGCAATTCGAGTATTTACCCATGTATTTTTTGGCATTCCAGGTGAAGCATAAGAGACATCTTTGAAGATGTAGGTGGCTGGTGTTGCATGCATGATATTAAATAGACTTTGGGATCCTCCTTCTTGCATCTCTGCTTGAGAAATTTGAGCAGTTTCCATCCTTCTGTGAATCCTCTACCAAGAAACTACACTAAAATGGTATGAATAACAGTCAAAAAAAAATGCAAAGCTCTTAATTCACAACCAAATGACCTTTAATTCACATCGGGGCAGTGAATTCTCTATAATCACCTCAGCATTTAGCTTCCTTGCTACAAATTTCACCACACCTGATTCTTTTAAATTTTTTGATTTTCTATGTCTTTTTGTGTGCTCAAGAAGTTTTATGCTCTGTATAATTTTTTGCATGCGGTACTTAATTTTTCTTTTATTTCCTGCCTTTAACTAATAGACAATGTTTGCCTTTTTGTATTTAATTCAACATTTACCACCAACTCCTCCATCCATGTGAAATGAACTACTTTCCCTTTTTGAAAATAAAATAATTCATAATTACGTTACCGATAACATCCCTTCAGCATAATTTTCATGGGAAATTGAGTTGTCATCTTCTTGCTTTTCATCTTCTCGCATTCCTTTTCCATTAATATCCCTAAAATTATAATTAAGCTGATTTCGTAACGAGTACTTTAGAAATATTAGCACTCAACCTTGGAGCTTGAAATAGCCTGTATCATGACACCTAAGAACTTGTTCATTTAAGCCATCACCTGAGCTTGCCACCAATTTATATTAATTGATTGCTGCTCCTTAATCCCCCATGCAACAATTCATACCTATAGACACAGCTGGGTTGGAAAATCAAACTAGATTTTTGGGTGGGTTTTTTGAGCTAAACTCAATTACCACCATTTTTGGGATGCAGGATACCTCAGATATTTCTATAAATGGGCCTTATCACAGTAGAAAAAATAAACTTGGCAATTAGAAAAAGCATTGGGCAATTTAGATGGCATTATTGCTTAGGTGGTTGAGTAGGCTTTAAACTTGCATAGTGCTAGACTTAGGTGTTTTGAGCAGAGGCTGACACAATGAACACTCCAATTAGGCTAGTGTGCAATATGTCTCAAACTTCTTTTCAGGGAGAGATCTCTAATAGGAATTTGAAACATATGACCAAAAAAAAACACTCATGGGCTATTATAGCCATGAAATGGGTTTTGGGAAGATATTGAATTGAGTATGAAGATAAATATCGGGTGAACACGGATATATGATCCCATTTTCTTTCCTCGTTGCTCAACATTCAGGATCCAAAAGCCATGATACTTTTCCTGATGCTTCAAATTTTCCCATAAAGGTACCTCAGAGGTCTTGGTAAAGTAGTAACCAATGCACAATATGGCCTTGCCCTTCTGGTAGCAAGTGACTTGCAGAGGCATATTGAATAAGATGCGGTGGTACCATGGGTGCCATTTTTGAGTGGGTTTTGGCTCCATTCGCTTGTTGAGCACCGTGAGAGAGCCACCCATGCATGCCACTTTTTTTTGCACTGCTACAATGTAGTGTTATTCTATTATGTGGATTGGTACATCGACTTCAAGAACCTTGTGTTCCCTCCACCACTTGATTTGGGTGTTGGTATTGCTGCTCCAAGTCCCATTGCTACTAATAACCCTCCTGTTGCCACTGATAACCCTCCTATTGATGGAGAAAATTCTCACACCGATGAAGATAATGCTCATTCTCTTACGACTTTAAGATTAATGCACCTTTTTCCCTTTTGTATATACATACCTGAAAGAGGGATTGCATATACATATATAAAGAAGACACACATATGTTCACATATTTTGAACGCATGGCCACATAAGAATTATTTCAATGTTTCTATCAAAGTATATATATAACAAATACAATTTCTATTTTCAAATCTTTACCTTCATCCTTGTGCTCTCTGCAACATTTATTGAATTTATCGCATATGAACTTAATTTCTGCAATATGAGTAGTATAGTCTTTCTCAATTTTTGTAATAATGGGTCTCATGAATTTTTTTGCTTCCTCTATCCATGAAAATGTCAGAAAGAACCGTTTGACAAAACATGAAAGGGAAAATAATTACATTAATCACATATTTACACCTGTATGAAGTATTTGAAGCTTAATTGAACAAATTTAGGTGAATTCCATCAACCGAAATTCCTAGTGCTTCTTGTTCCATGTTTTCTAATTTGTATGCATTATTTTATTTGCACTGAATTATTTTGAAAGGGCCTTCCCATAGTTTGTCAAATTTTCCATGTTAGTCAAGCCTTGAGGCTCTTTCATTGAACTTTAGTACTAGGTCCCTGCATTTTAGACCTTGGTCTAAATATTTCTTGTCAAACCACCTGCTAGTGGTTAGTCATGGCTATTAGGGATTTATCCCTTTTTTCTTGTACCTCCAACTATTTGGCCAACCAAACTTCCATAGCTTCATTTTCTTCAATCTCTAGAGACTTGAGTAGCTGTAACGTAGGTATCTCTATAGGGATTGGTAACAATGCCTCCTTCCCATATACTAGCTCGTATGGTGAGGTCTTTAGGGATTTCTTAGGAGTTATGTGGTTGACCCATAATGTTGTTTGAAGATTCTTATTCCATTCCTTCTCATGATCAGATATGATCCTTCTAATGAGTCAAACCAAATTCTTATTAGTTGAAATGACTAGTCCATTTCCTTGCGAGTAGTAGTTTGAGGATGTTTTCAAAAATATGTCATGTTCTAATGTGAACTGACATACCTTGGAGTCTAAGAAATATTTGGAATTATCAGAGATGATAGTATTTTGCATGTCAAATCTCGTTACAACCCCTTCAAGAAAATCTACAATTTCTGCCTCTAACACATTCTTCAGTGGTAGGGCTTCGGTCCATCTTGTGAAGTAGTTTGTGGCTATTAGGATCCACTTGTGACCAATGCTGGAGGCAGGGTTGATCATCTTGATGAAATCTATCCCCAGTGCAAATGGTTCATCTGCTACCATCGAATTGATAGGCATGGAAAAATTATTTCTTCTCCCTATGTAGTATTGGCATTCCTTGCAGGTTTTTATCATTTTGTAGGAGTCATTGAACAATGTAGGCCAGAAGTACCCAACACATAAAATTTTGATGATGGTGGTCTTCGCAAAGAATTTCCCACCCTTGGGGCTATTGTGGAAGGTGTTGAGAATTTTCTTTGCATGATCCATGGTGATGCATCATAGTAAGACACTATTGAAATTCATTTTAAAAAGGATCCCTTCAATAAGTGAGTACCCATTATTTTGCAACTGGTAGAATCTTCTTCTTTGAGATAGAAGTCTTGATGGATACTTTTCGATGTGCATAAATATTACCCTATCTATCAACCAAAAACCTTAAGGTTCGGGCTCATTTGTTAGACCTATCTCTACTTGCTCTTCCTCAATTTCCATTTCTTCATCGTGTGGAAAATACTCACACAACCCTCTTCCTTTGATAATCTTCATAGGCATGACTTCAATGTCATATTCTAGGATCTTAGTGATCCAATTGGCCCTTTTTTCGATGATTTCTCCTTCCATGATGTACTCGCACACACTAGAATGTGCGAAATATATGATTACCTTAGTTCAAGCTATAAGGTGTCAGAACTTCTTGAGTCCCTTTACAATTGCAAAAGCTTGTCTTTTGAGAAAGTTATAGCTCATCTCATACTCCTTCAAGGTTTGGGAATGAAATGTTATAGGATGCTCTCCCTTTCCTTCATCATCCTTTTGAATCAGAATAGTGGTGATGCTTGTCTTGCTACTAAAAACATACATTATAAGGTATTTTGACAAGTCGGGGTTCACCAACATAGGAGTCGAAGAAATAGCACCCTTCACCTTCTCAAAGGCTTCTCTCACTTCTTTTGTCCATTTCAATAATTGGTCCTTTCTTAGCATCAAGGTGATTGGTCTAATTATTCCTACAAAATAAAAATAAAACTTTCTTACAAAGTTAACCTTTCCCAAAAAATATTGTACTCATTTCTTGTTTACCGGAAGAGGAAGCTCTCTGATTTATTTTACCCTTTCAAGATTAATAGCGATCCCTTCTTGGGATACTACATGCCCCAAAAATTTTCCTTGTGGTACTCAAAAAACACATTTTTTCAGGTTCAGGGATACCCCAAACTCTCAAAAAAATTCAAAACCATCTCTAGATGATCAAAATGGTCATCTTTAGATTTGGAAAATATGGTCAGATCATCTAAGTAGATGAGGATGATTTTGTTGATCAATTCACTGAAAGAGATATACATTTCCCGCTGGAAGGTAGCTCCCACATTTGATAAGTCGAAGGAATTTTGGCATATACAAATGTTCCCCACTTGGTGGTGAACATGATCTTGTGCTGATCTTTCACTTTAACTCAAACCTAATTGTATCCCGAGAAACCATCTAATAGAGAAAATATCTCTGAACTTGCCACAATTTGCAAGATTGATTCCATGGAAGGCAACCAGTAATGGTATTTCAATGATGCCCTATTTAGGTCATGAATGTCAACACAGAGACAAATGTCTCCATTTTTCTTTCATACTGGAACAAGGTTGGATACCCACATTTTGTTCTTGATTGGAAAAGACAATCTTAGACTGGATCAACTTTTCTATCTCTTGTGCCATTAAGGCTTCAATCTTTGGATTGATGGGGCTTTATTTTTGTCAAACAAGTTTAGCACCTTTCGTTAGTTTGATGGTGTGCTAAATGATATCAGGATCATATCCCCTGAGGTCATCATAAGACTAGGCCACAAACCCTTCATATTTTTCACAGAAGTGTATAAGCCTATCCTTATCATACTGCGAGACTTCTTTCCCGACCTTCAATTTTCTTTTTTTCCCAACCTCAAGGTCAACATAGTCTACCTGGTCGGATACAAATTTTCTTCTACCATTCCTTGCATCATCATAGTAAAAAAATATTTTAAGGGTGATCAACCCTTTTAGAAGCTTATTTGATTTCAACTAGATGATTTTTCTTTCGTATGCTTCTTCAATTTTTGGTTGAAACTGATCGACAAATTCTCTTGACTGTTGAATGAATGAGGGGATGTGCTCATCGCTTTCGAACAATTTCTAGCTTTGATCATTATTGATAATGGAGGATCGGACGATTAATCGCATAGAGTGTACATTTTTTATCAAGTTAGAGACATGACCAAATTGAGATCCTATTGTGGCCATGCAATCCACATCTAAATTTTGCTCCCTTGGCACAACATGGATGTTAAAATATTCAAAACCTTTGATGAGGTCCAAGGATAACTTTAGTGGTGAATCTTCACCAATTGGTGAATTCTAGGAATCTGGCAATTCAAATTTGGTGAATCTACTATATCTGCAGGGTGTTCAAATCGCCAGGAATTCATGGACTATCGGTCAAATGCATGTCCATTCGCCAACAGTTATTTTTTACGAGGCATGTTTAGGCAATAAATTTTCCATAACAAAATACGCATTTCCAATGCACCGATCAATATTTTCACTTGGAATCTTGGGGAGCATGTCAAATTCACCTACATATTCACCAATACTATTAAAATAGCATTATATGAAGACCCATTTCACCAATTAAAATTTATAAATAGTTGCTTGTGAAGACCCATTTCGCCAATTAAAATTTATAAATAGTTGCTTATGAGGACCTATTTCTCCTTGAAAATTTCAAGGTATCATTGTATAAGCACGCGGGATTCGCCAAATTTTTAACATACCATTTCAAAATCCTGCGGAATTTGCCAAATATGGATTGATATAAATACAATTGAAACTGTTATTTGTTCTTACACATTTTGTTCGGTTATGAGGTTCTACTTCTCAATTTAGAAGTCAGCAAAAGCCGAAAACGTAGACTCAAAGGTGAGTGATCATTTCTTCATACTGTTATTAGTTATTAGACTATTAGTTATAATAATAATATTTCTTTATCTATTTTCCATTCTTGCTTCAGTCTTAAACATAATTTTAAGTAGGGAATGGGATCTATATTCTTTGTCGGTCTATCCTTCTTAAACAAGAAGACATTTTTTTCCAGCTTTTATTCGAAGTGAGATCAATATGTCGAGCAGCAAGGGTAAGACTCCTGAGCAGGCGGTTAATGAAGAGACTAGGAGGCCATCAAAACACCCAAAATGGAGAGGTACCATACAGTCTTACTTTGGAATAGGCAAAGCTTCTAATCCATCAGATCAAGGTGGAGCTACACCATCAACTCTTCCACCAAATATTATTGAAGATGGAGATACATCATCAACTCTTCTGCCACAGGAAGGTCAAGGTGAGATTGTCATTGTGTTAAATCAAAATGTATCAAATGAGGATGGCAATACCGCAGAAGATGTTTCAAGGGATACCCTAGATAGCCAGAATGAGATAATCGACTTGGATGAAGATGATGTTGGTAGCAAGAAAAAAAAAGGCAAAGCAAAATTAGGGTGTGAGTGGGAAATGACAAGGAATTTTCAAATTGGTTGGTTGTCGAAGTACCCATTCCTTGAACCAGTGGGGCTATCAAATGAAAATGATATTGAAAGGGAAACAAAGTTCAGATTTAAGATTTGTAGTTGGAAAAGTGGAAGAGACAAGATGATGCAGCTAAAGCTTGACACTATAGAAAAGCATATCGACAAAGTTTATGAAAAACAAATCGTAGACAAAAAGGAACAATCAGTCGTATGATGGAAATCAAAGGAAGAATGTCTTCATGTTAAGTATGCCATAGATTATGGAGAGCATAACCATAGAATGTCAAATATTAAAAAATGTGAAGGTACACTTGAGGCTCATTTCGGAAAAGCCATGGCAGCAGCAAATCTCTCAAAAACTGTTCAGATGAGTGTTGTTTTTCATATTTTGTCTAGGGGGCATCCTATGAAAGACTACCCAAAATATTTTGATTTATTATCTTATTTGAGTGTTCCCCACTTTCCCTTCTCACATTGGTCAGTAAACATTGGATGGGAATTGGTGAACTGTCTTGCTGCAGTGGAAAAGCAAGAGTTAAAGGAGAAATTAAAAGAGTCAAATTTCATTGCATTTTCTTTAGATGAAGTTACTATGGTAGACAATACTTCTTGGGTTTGTATGCATTCGTATACTATAGAACAACATGTTCACCAAGCTCATCTTCTTTGTGTTCGTAAAATGAAGGACAGTTCAACATCACAAAATCTATTTGAACTAGTCAAGAAATCTTTGAATGAAACTGCAGGTATGGATGAGTTGACAATTGCCAAAAAGTTGGTGTGTGTAGGCGCTGATGGAGCTGCAGTGATGTAAGGTCAAAGGAGTGGTCTTTGCACAAAGTTACAAACTACTTGTGCACCATACATGCTTGGAATTCACTGCATGGCCCACAGAATGAATTTAGCATTCAAAATTGTAAGCAAGTTTCCTACAGTATCAAAAGTTGAAAATCTTGTTCACGAGATCTACGCATACTTCTACCGAAGTCCCAAATGTTTATTTGAATTTCAACATTTTGCTGAGGGAATAACACCTTGAAACAAGCTTCTTAAGGATGTCGATACCAAATGGATCTCCCTGCATGGACCAGCGCAACAAGTTCTTTCAGAATATCAATCCTTGATTGGAGTGATGTACAAGCATCGCAGCATAGTAGGCAAAGCTCCTGACCTCTTACATAGGTTAAGTGATATAGAGACACTCTTGAATTTAGCTAGTCTTCTCCCCATGTTGGATGAGATGAAAAATCTTGTGAAGAAAGCCCAAGACAGAACTATGTATATTTATGAATATGCCAATCTACGTAAACTTACATGCTTGACCCTCGATCATCTATATCTAGATCTAACACAAGAAGCCGCAAATTATTAGATGTGGCAAAAAATTACTGATTTGAATAATCCTAATAATTATTTATAGTTTAATGCAAGTGGGCACTTATGTATTTGTTTACGTGGACATGAGATACCAATGTACCATTGTAAGACAGGCACTGGCAGTCGCTCTAGAAAAGAAGTACCTATTAACAAGGAAGATTTTAATGGCATTGTTAAATCTGTTAGTGATAATTTGAAGGAAATTGCAAAATCTCTTTCCTCAGAGATTCGTGAAAGATTCCCTATACATGAAATACTTGAAGCCATGGGTATTGTGTATCCTCAATTTTGGGTAAACCGAGGTAACCCAAAATATTTTCATGATCAAGTAAAAATATTGATCGAATAGTTTTTAGAAAAGGAAACATACAATGAACAAATAATAGAAGGAATTTTAGATGAAAAAAATCTTAGAAAGCAATCTCAGATTTTTGCAACAGCTATGAGGGAGCAGTATAAATCCATGGGCAAGGAGAAGGCCTTTGAACTGGGATCAATAAAAAAGGTTTGGACAAGCTTAGGTCAGAGTGAAATATTGTGTGGTTTGATGTCAGAATATTTCAAACTTGTTGATTTATGTCAAACAATCATATTGGGGTCAGTGGAGGATGAGAGAGTTTTCAGTACATTGGGGTTTTTGAAATCAAAGTTAAGAAACAAACTGGACAAGAATTTGGAAAATTTCTTGAGGATGAAAGGAACTGCATATAATGTCAAAAAATTTCCTTTTGAAAGGGCATTCGCAATCTGGAGGTCCACATGTGAAAGAAGAGGGACCGGGTTCTGCAACACAGGCTCTCCAATTCCAACAGCCATCGGTACTAGTGGTAGTGGCAGTGGGACTGAGCTTGGGAAAGATGACAATGATATTGAAATTGACACAAATCAAACAATGAATGTTGAATTTGAGACATAGGCCAAAGAAACTATAGAGTAGTCTCATAATCAAGATGACTCTTTTACTTTATTTGAAGATGAGGATCGGTTTGAGGACCCTGACTCCATTTGGAAAATGGGAGATAATTAACAGGTTTTAGGTATTTTTTCTACACTTCATGAATCAGTTTCCATTGTTCAAAATTCTAAAGTGTAGTTGATGTCTGATGATATTTTATATTGTATTCAATGAACATTGAAATTCTGAATCATTGCACTTCATTTTCATGATATCTTATTTTATATTGCACTCAAGCACTGCATGTCAGCTTGAATCATATTCCAAACTGTAGTTGATGATTTTGTATATTTTATTCAAATAAATTGTGTATCATTGCACTTCAAGTTTAGAATATTTTATTTTATATTGTAGTCTGAGTCTCCATGATATTTTATATTATATTTCACTTCATGAATCATAATACATATGCCAAAGTCAAACTGTAGTAATGCAGTTGATGATATTTTATAAATTATATAAGATTCAATACCATCAGGCATCGGCCTAATAATGCTTCATCAGTGGAACCCCCATCACAATCCCGCCGATGGCCCAATAAAAATAGCTCACAACCTAGTATGATAGTATCGGTGTAACAATACTCTATTGGGCTGACTCCTAAGGTGCTCTCCTGATATACCGATAGAGTCAAGTTGTCAACAAAAGTAACCATGAATTATAATTTATGACCATGGGCATGAATTATCTTATTTTATCAATAATCACAAAAATATACCACACTTTGATTTTATGAACAATGCAAATTGTAGAAATTTGTGTGACAGGATCCATATTATAGCCTACATTCACATTGCATCCATAAATACTAGTATACATATATTAATTAATAATATATATAAAGAATGCTGAAAGTTATCAATACTTAACATTGTTTATTATAATATTAATTAATAAAATATATGAAAAACTAATAATATATATAAAAAGCTATTTCTTCAATTTTTATATATATTAAGTAATAATATATATAAAAAACTATTTAAGCATACATATCTTAGTTTGTAATTTTAATCCAAAAGTATTTAAATTAACAACTATTTATTGGGAAGCTTTTAATTTAAAAAATTTTGAAAAATAGAAAAAAAATAAAATTTATGTGCTTGTTATTTTTAAGGAGCACATATTTCAACTTGCCTATCATTTTCAATGAAGCTTCAAAAAGTTTACGAATATTCCTTTGTTGCTTTCATTGTATAACGCTTTTAGCGTAATTAAAAAAAATTTGAAATTCTGTACTGACTTAGTCCTTCCCCCATTCCTAACAAAATTCAATACCATCGGCCTAACAATGCTTCATCGGCGAAACCCCATCACAATCCCACCAATGGCCTAATAAAAATAGCACATCCCTGACACCTCACAACCTAGTATCGGTGTAACAATACTCTATCGGGCTGACTCCTAAGGTGCTCTCCCGATATACTGATAGAGCCAAGATGTCAACAAAAGTAACCATGAATTATAACCATGGCCCATGGCCATGGGCATGAATTATCGAATGCATAAAGTATATCAGGGGAACTATGGTGCATCGGGGAAACATTATCTGGGGTCCCACCGATAGAATGAAGGATAGGTGTCCATCGATGGAGAGGGTGGCTATCGGTGAAAGACTGATGTGACTTCCCATGGCATCATGCTGTAGTGCATTTATGAACCAAAATTGAAGTGAATTATATCACAAGTTGATCACATAGTTGTTACAAAATCCTGGAAGATTTCACTTAGGGAAGAAGTAGAAAGGCAAAAACTTGGAGTTTTGACACAGAAAAGACCGGTAGACTGTGGAAGTGACTCAGTGAGACTCATGTAAGTACTTCACTTTCAGACCCAGTTGAGAAGCTATTTTACTCAAAATCTTAAGATTTAAATAATGGAAGAGAGTACAGACAAACCTAAAGCTAAAAAACATAAAACCAAAAAGCCTAAGAGACTCCTAAATGAAGACCTGATAGATCAATGTCCTGGGTCAGGGTCGAGACCCAAGAGGAGTGCTCAAATGAATCCTTCCATGGATCGATTATGGGAAAAACATAAGAGCTTAGGGGATATTTTGACACCGCAATGAGAGTACGACCTCTTCATGTACCATTACATAAAACAATTTAGGTTCCAACCAGTCTACAATCCATGGAGGTTGAACCTGGGAAGACTTGTGGTGCCCAATGTGTTTGTGAACGCAGAGCTAATTCAAGCTCTTGCTATCAGATATGACCCCAAGAAAAGAACTATTCAGTCACATGGCAGGGGTGACATGCTTGTTATTTCTAGGGATCTCATTTCTAATGTCTTTCAGTTAGAGTGTTCATTGAATTTATCATTCACGCTCAAAGATCTCTTGATAGAGTATCACCACATGAATACCAGCTATAAGAGATGGAAATTACCTTTGCATAGGCCCAAGGATAATGGAGGCCAACTCAGGAGGTTCTCTAGCAGTAAAAACCCTCCTTTCCATGAAGATTTGTTCGAAGAGTACTTTCAATACACCTATTATTCAGCTGGTCAGGTTTTGGGAGTAGAGGTTCCACCTCTCATGTCGATTGCTCCAATGGTCTTAGCTGCAGACATACAGACCAAGGATGCCAGGCCATTTGATTATGCTAGCTACTTGGAAAACTCCCTACATCAAGGGCTCAAAAAGATTAAAAATAATAGTGATAATATTAATTTTGAACACTATTCTTTGCTTATGCATTTGCTATTGTACGAGGGACAAGTTAGAGGGGTTTGGAGTGAAGAATTAATGATAAAAGATAGAGATGAAAATGGAGATTTTAAACCTATACAAATGTGGACTTCATTGTGGGACAACTGATTTGGTAGGTCTCATTACCTTTATTTTGAAGATTTTTTTGTAAAACCATTGATGAAGTTGTTGGGGTATCCGTGCAACTATAACCTATCCCCAGAAGTACAAAAATTTCTAAGACCAAAGGAAAATGACCAGAGAAATAAAGTGAATCGTAACTGGGGAGACTGGTATGCTTTCCCTAATTGTACAGTGATAAGGGTTTATGGGTTCGAAGGGGCTCCACACTTGATGCCATGAGTAGTTCCTGACCGAATTGATTTTTTAGAAATTGTGAGGCAATTGGCAAAATCTGATTCCAAACACCTCAAAGGACATACCAAACAATCAATTATGCCCAACACCTTATGTTTTGGAGACTTTACAGTGGTTGCCAATGAAGGATATGGAGAAATTGATGGTAAATTAGCATAGTACAACCTACCTCTAGGTGATGTAAGGAAACAATTTGATGCAGAAGGGTTTATTCACAAGGTGAGATTATCGCAAGGGCTATCAGGTTATGAACATTTGTTCTCAATCGAAGATGTCATAAGAAACCATGATGAGGCTTCCACCAAGGAAAGAATGGTCGCCTATAACAAGATTATTCTTGTAGAGGAATGGAAGAGGAAAAATGTCTCATCTTATTCAAAGGAATTTGGTGAGATATAGGATCCTTTAACAACAATTGAGCAACTCATCGCTCATGTCAATGAACTGGTAAAGGATGTTCCCCCAGTTGTTTTTGATGCACCTCATGCAACCTATTCAGGAGTACAAGCTGAAGACATAGAGCCCTTGGATTACATACCTTCATAGCCTACTCCTGAGGTATGTTTTTTTGTAGATATTGATATAAGTGAAGAAGAGCAGAGTGATGAAGAGGGTGAGCAGGTCAAGTAAATTAGTGCTCCTGTGATTGCACAGTACGATCCCCCTCAAGAGTAGAATATTGTAAGATTTGAGGCATCAAATGAATTATCTGATGATGTGAGGGTCATGGCTAGACAACAGTTTATTTTTTATTGTGATTTTGTTAAATATTCTGAATTTAAATCATTTTTTTATGAATATAAAGGTAGAAAAATGAGACAACAGATACAAGATATCACTCCTGAACATGAGGCAACCGCTTTGGAGGAATTGAAAAGGAGATAGAAAAGGAAATGGAGTCCATCACTCCTGAAAGAGGTAGGGAATTGCTTCAAGAAGCTGGAGTGTTGCTCCTACCAGGGTGGGATATTAGCTCTTCAATTTTATTTGATAGCTTTAGAAAAAGAGGGGATATGATAATGAACTTAACAGAAGAAGGAAGTGACAAAATGTATTCAGGATCTGGGTACAACCCAGACGAAGCCACCTTGCTTATTTGGTCACTGTATCCCCATGATAAAAGACCTACTATAATTAGTAACCCAAACCAAGTGTTTGGTCATCTCTTGGTTCAACGAGTAGTGGATACCAACCCTATGGAGACAACAGAATTGAACATAAATGTGGCAAAATTTACCAAAGCACAGATTGATAAACTGATTAAGGAAAATGACAAACTTAAGAAGGAGCTAGCAAATCAGCGAGAAAAAACATCTTCCTCCTCCACATTAGAGTTGTACTCCCCATGGCTTGAAAAAGATAAGAGAGTGCTTGATGCATTAGCTGATGTAGCCTACTGGAAGAATTGCCATCTGAAATCCCAAGGGAAATGCAAAGAATTGGAGAAAGAAGTGAAAACCATCAAATATAACACTGTATCTAAAATGATAAAAGAAAGGTTCAATAAAATGATGAAATGTTCTATTGAATATTGGGAAGTATTCAATCAAACACGCATTGCATTGGTGGAGAATGAACGATTGTAGCCTAGAATGATGGAGGAAAAAAAGGAGCTTGTAGATAAGAATGCCATGAAAGGACAAATATTGCTGACATATAACAAGTTGGTAGAATCATATAATGGATATCATAATAGGCTTAGGGAAGATTTCGACTGCTTTGATTCAGTCCCACTCCCGACACTTCATTTTGGCATTAGAAACCCATGAGAATATGATGATTGGAAGGAAGAGCTTGATGGGCTTCTGATTGCTGCATTGCAAGAAATAAATGACGAGGCTATGGTTTTACAAAATAGTCATAAGCAACTTGAAAAAATAATGTCTCTGGAATATGATATGAAAGAGGTGATCTCTAATGTGGACACCTATGTTGAATAGGAGTACATCCATCACCTCTCTATAGTCAATATGTTTATTAGCCAAACTGTAGATTTGTCAGAATCAGATCCAATGGGACAACCATCAGATTCAGAGGAAGAATGCCAGCCGAAAGCATGATGAGTGCCCTATCATGGAGTAGAAGCCTTGAATAGATCTTAGGTGGTCAGTGGTCATGGGCTTCTGCTAGGAGATTAACGGATCGGTGCATTCACCTATGACATTTTTTTATTTATAATTTGAGATAAGTTTAGTTGTCAAAACATCATGACTTTTTGCAAGGTGTTTGTAGCTTGTTGCCTCTCATATATAAGAGAGATCGAGACCCCAATAGGAGATCAATGGATCATCACATCATTTTTAATTAGACTTTAGAGTAGAAAATAGTAAGAAGATAGATAATAGATTGCACCAATTCACCCATCCATCTCATTGTTCATATCATAAACTATTTTTATAATGTATATCATTTGAACTTTGAAGATCAATACAATGGAGAAGGTTACACATATTTACTGATTTTCTTTCGAGTGTTCAACTATTGTGGATTCATATGCTTATAAGTTATTAACTTATTTGGCTATCTCCAAAATGGCTATTTATGTTATTCAATTTGTCAGTACATTGAATTTGAATTCTTTAGGAATAGGGGCTATGACCATGGGGTTTTAGATCTATTTATGGACATGATCATTGATCAAGTAGTAATGTGGGCCACAAAATGGATCTTGTCACACAAATCCCTACAATTTGTGCTAATCATAAAATCAAATGTAGTGTATTTTTGCAGTATGTGGGATGTGGGTGAGGTGTAAGTTGGTGGATACTAATCAGGATTTTTAGTCAAAACATAACAAAAGCTAATAGTTCAACATTCATAACTTATAAGCTTTAGCTCTACCAAGAAGTAAATATAATGAGCTAACATTTCAACATCCATAACTTGGAAATGGAAGCTCTACCAAGAAGTAAATAATGAGCTAACAATTCATCACTAGGTCAAATGATAAAATAAATAATAAAAAATCCAGATAATTGAACATCATCACATTACTGAAGTCTGAATTTGAGATTTTTAATTGAATTTCACATGAAGGAGTACATATTGGCATTGGCAATGCAAAATCTTTCCGATGCCCAAAGACAAGTCTGCACAGAGCTGAGTTGGAACTTCGAAACTCATATTATCAAAGATTAAAAATAATAGATCAAGTCACTGTATCAACTTTTCTAGCAACTTCCACTCTTCAGGTGGTGGAATTGTCATTTTCTCTAACTGATGTTGTTTGACTTGAAGTTTTGTTAACATTTCTTGATTGTAATTGGAACCTGTCTTGAATTCTTCAGTCAATTTTGCATTCAAGGTTATCAGTGTTATGATGGAATCCAAATAGTTCACATCTTGGTTCTGAGGAAACTGGTCCAAATCAATCTTCCTTGCACCTTCCATCTTCTTTCTAAAAGCATCCTTTCCAATGAACCACTCATTTGTGTCAAAAGGCTCTTGAAAACCAAGCTCTGTGAAGTTCCTTACCTTTTCATCCACCACCTTCATCTTGTCTGCAACCAAATGCAAATATTCCTATGTTCCAGACATTCTTGAACACTTTTCAATGATAGATGACAACTTCATTGAGGTTTCAATCTGATTAGTAATCCCTTTTGATTTCAGATCATTGTCACTAGCTTTGTAGACTATTTGTAGAACTTCATTTGTAGATTTCTCTAATTCCGGCATCTTTTTGCTGTCCACTAAATATTTGCTAAGCTTCTTATAATGTTGTCTAGTAGCATCAATCAATTGAAACATGTCACATAAATGATCAAACCTCTGCATTATTTCATCAAAAATCTTTTATTTCATATGCCTCATTGTATCTCTACAAAATGCAGATAACCTATTTTGAGAAGAATTAATTTCTTCTTTTGCTTCCGTCAGCTCTGTCTCCAATCTTTCATTTGTTTTTCTCTGTTTCTCCAGTTTTTGTTCCCACTGTGCATTTCCATTCACAATGTTTAGTCTTAAGTTTTCTGAAGTGGATTTTTCCTCATCATATTTCTTGTTGCTCTCATCTAGCCTTCGCTTCAGGTCATTCACTTCTCTCTCATTTGATTTATCCTCATTGCTTGCTGATGTAGAGGTAGATTTTATTATTCTTTTTTCTAATTCATTGCTCTTGTTATCTGCTACTTTCCTCTTTGCTTTCTCACTTGCTAGGTTTTCCTGTAACTTTTCTATTTGGGTTTGCAACCTTTTCTTCTCTCTATCTTGCTTTAGCAATGATGTGTATACCAATTCATTGTTCTTCTTTGATACATTAATTTTGTTAATATCTTTCAGGCCAGAAAAATCCAATTGAAAATTGGTTACCTGGTATTTAGATCGATCCATCTGATTTGTTGGTTTGTTTTGAACTGTGGGAACAACAATTGTGTATTCCATGATTTCTTTATTTGTGTCAAATGTGGGTAATACCATGGTTGTTGTAGTCTCTAAAGTTATAGCACATGCACTCTCCATTAGTTGCTTCTTTTCTTTTTTATTCAAGTTTGATTTCTTTTTAAACTCTTCAATGAAATCATAACTTGGGGAGGCAAGAACAATGGAATGCTTGAATGGTGAAGCAATAGGAGTACTTGCAGTTGCTAATGATGTCGCACCCACACTAACTTGATTTGTGGGAGTTTTTGGAAATAACTCCTTTGTGGTACTGGTGGATCCACTGATAGTGTGACTTTGACCTCTCAAAATCCTTTGTCTCTTTTGATTGCCTTGATCACCTGGTGTTTCTATGGTATCTTTTTTTGTTTTCCTCTTAGTATTGTGTGTAATTTGTCATTGTTGCACATGTTGACCACTACTAGTACTACTACCTATACCATTTCCACCAATGGCACTCCCAGTTGTACTAAGTTGTCCACCAAGGGCATGTCCTAGTTGTGATTGTATTTGACCATGAGGATGAGGACTAGAAGCTCTAACAAATTGATTTTGTCTTGTATCCCCTTGGTCTACTTTTTCACCTCCAAACCCAAGGCCAGATTTATCACCTATTTTTCTATGCTCAACACTTTGTATTGTTGAAGGGCCTCCACCTTGTCCTTTGGACCCCAAAGGACCACCTTCATAACCAATTTTTTCAAGTATGGCTGCTCCTGAAGTATATGTTGAAGCATATTTTGCTTTTACGGCCTCACTTAAACTAGGTTTGTAATTGGCATGGCTTTGTTCTTCTTCTTCCATATCAATATCATCATCAGATTCATCACGTCCATCAGGATGCCCATGCTCTATATTCCACAATTTTCTAAATTCTTCATCTTCTCTATTATTATCATACTCTTCAAGAGCTCTTGGATCACCTAGGTCCTTCCTCATAGACCAAAAGGAAGTAATTTTTTATCGTGACCATTTTTTATCTATAAGTTCTGTCTCTAGAGAACCTAGAATTTTTACTCTACTAGATGGTTTATCACTTTTTACATAAAAAAATTTGTATGTCCTGATTGTCTTTTGGTGCAATGCCATAATTTCTGCTGACAATTGTTCAAAAGAAATACCACTCTCAACAACACTTTTCTCCATTGCTATTTTGACCTCATCCCAAGAATCCTTGTTTCTCAAGTTTTCAAGCAAGGGTTTACTTTGATGTTGAATTCTATTTGCAGCATTCCTATTGGCCAATGATGTCACATGGATCATACTGCCAGTGACAGATAGGATCAAAGTCAAAAAAAATCAAAAGATTATGTGCCACACTAAATGCTTTTCTCTCGAATGTGAACCATCCACATGAAAAAGGTAAAGAAGGAAATAAGGTCTTCTTTTGCTGACTGAGAAAGTGTAGTTCATCAGCACTCAGCACCTACCTTACATATTCCAATGTAAAAACCCTTTTTGTCACATGTATTGGAAGTTTGTATGGCTGTACTCCCGATCCATAAAATCTTAGCACAGTATATTCTTCCATTAAGTACCAATTAGCCAATTGTATTTCTTTTCCTAGTTGCATGCAGTTTCTACATGACATAGGCAATCTAAGCATTGGATTATTTGTAATTACTTGATGCAATGGAGCCAAAAAGTAGTCTACAAAATGACTGTAGTTCCTTCGAGAATCATGCATCCTTATCTCATTGGTCCATTCATTTACTAGAGCCATTTTTTTTCCTCTGCATTATTGTAGGGCTGAATCTGAAGCTTGTTGGTCTGAAACATTCCTCTAAATTTGAATAGAAAAAGATAGCACAAGTAGGTTGTGAACCTAAATATCTTCGTGGAACCTGCTTTAATTATTAAAAATTGTTTATGCATGGATTCTACAATGTGTTGTGTATAATTATATTTGACATGTTCTATAGTATAATGGATATTATATACCATTTCAAGGAGGCTTGCACCCACTTCCAAATTGCTATCCAGACCGAGGAAAAATGCAAGCATGGAAATAGTATCCTAAACCCATGGTTTAAAAAAATCCAAATTATAAGGAGGCTTATGACCACCTTTCAATTTGTTTCTATCCTTAACTATTTCATTTAAGAAATCATTTTTCAGCCATTCTTCCACTGCTTCATAATCACTAGCAAGCTTTTCTAGGTCAATGTGGTGGTTTCCAAATTCTTCAGTTGTAAACCCCAACACTTTTCCAAGTTCTTCTGCATTAATGGATAACAATTCTTCTTGGTTATCTTTATTAACAATTTCTCTTTTCTTATCATCATAATTTTCGACACAGACCATGATAAATTTTGGGCAAGGGAAAACTTCATGTAACATCATGCGCCCTAATCCAGTTACCCATAGTGCACTGATACTATCAACTTTTGTTCACTTTGCAGCCTTATTCTGAGATGAAAATCTAAGTTCTGAGGTACGCCTACCATAGATTTCAGGATCATAAATATCATGGTACCCATCGGTGAAACCTGGGGTTTTAAGCAATTCTGCATAATGCATTTTTTTATTGGACATTGTTGTAGTGGTACTGGTGGTAGACATGCTATTGCTTGTACAAATGTGAAGTTGTGTAATTTGAATTCCCTAATAAGTAATACCTATTAGTCCTCCTTAATTTTAATGAATTCTTGAGTCTCTAAAGTCTAAAACCAAACTTCAAACTTTGACAAAATAAGATTTTAAGAAATGTCAAACGATGAAAGTTGAAATGTAGCCATAGGAATTCTTTCACTTACCCAGATTATGATTCCTGATGCTTGAAAACTGGAATGGCGTTGTTGGAAGTGGAAATGTGGAATCGAAAATAGGGTGGTGCACTGCAATGAGCAATCTGAAGATTGAAGACTTTAAAAATCAATACAATTTCAAAGTGCAAAGTGCTTTAAATGTTTTTTTTCTCGTAATTGGAACGTAAAACTGAATGGCACATCTTAGGAGTTAGGTCTACAAGACTACAAGTTGCAAAATCTTCATCGTTGATCTTTTTAAATCTAACGGTTATAGGGTGATTCCAGAGGTTTAAGTTGGGAAGCCCATCGCTCTGTGCATGTCATTACGGAATGCAACTACAACCATACATCAAATGTTCATCCAATGGTTGAAACTTGAGTAGTTAATGATATTAACTTTTTAAATAAGGGTATTAATCACTAGACAGTTGACACTTAGCAGTACAAAGTGTTGTAAATGCTTTGTATCTCAAAATTGGAACATTAAAGTGAATGACACGTCTGAGGTCTACAAGTTGCAAATTCTTCACCATTGATCTTTTTAAATCTAACGGTTATAGGGTGATTCCGGAGGTTTAAGTTGGGAAGCCCATAGCTCTGTGCATGTCATTACGGAATTTGATGGTCTATTACGTATTTGACCCATTTTTCAATTTTAGACCGTATATTATAGCTATAAAATTTATTAGATCGTATGGTGTATAGTTTGACTTGCTATATTTTTATTAAACCGTAAAAAATTATTATATAGTATTTTAATTTATAATATATATAATTTTATAATTTTTAATATAAAAAGAAAATAGAATATAACTTTTTTGAATATTTTTAATATGAATTTAGAAACTTTTGACTTTTTTATAATAGCTATCATTTTTTATATTAATATATATGATTTATAATATTATTGTAAAAATATATATTAATTTAGAATCTTTTCAAAATAAAACATAATTATTTTTAATGTTTAGAATATTTTTAACAAGATTTATTTTTAATACTATTTTAGAAACTTTTGTTAATTGTTAATTATAACAATAGATTTTTATACTTATAACTAATAATTATCATTGTTTTCTAATTTTTCAAGATAATCCATTTATAAAAGATTTTATATAAAAATTCGTAAATTAAATAATTTTTTTGATAGGCATTTAAATGACCAAAGTCAAACCGTCATAAAATTTTCATATTGATTATTTGCTATTGTCATAATCTTAACCGTTGATCTTTCTGAATCTAATGGATATAGGGTAATTCCGGAGGTTTAAGTTGGGAAGCCCATCGCTCTGTTCATTTCATTACGGAATGTAACTACAACCATACATCAAATGTTCATCCAACGGTTGAACTTGAAACTTTAGTAATTTACTAATTTATGATATTAACTTAAAAAAATTAACATGACACATGTGTTTTAAAGTCAATACCATAGGCATCGGCCTAACAATGCTTTATCGATGGAACTCCCATCATAGCCCCGCCAATGGCCCGAAGGTGAAGACTCATAACTCATAAGGTGCGCTCACAA
Organism: Sequoiadendron giganteum; assembly: GCA_007115665.2. Lineage (NCBI taxonomy): Eukaryota > Viridiplantae > Streptophyta > Pinopsida > Cupressales > Cupressaceae > Sequoiadendron > Sequoiadendron giganteum. The sequence continues at coordinate 240,642,832 of CM021101.1, forward strand.
TCCCCGATATACCAATAGAATCAACAAAAGTAAGCACATCGTTGTAACACATAAACATCAGTGGAATGAATGATTGCATTCCCCCGATGGCTCGATATAACCATGAATTCTCAAGTGCATATTGCATAGAGTATATTACTTAATTTCTCAAAAGAAAAAAACTGATTTGAATATATTAAATTATTAATAGACAATGACACTGAAGTTCCGAACTCAGAAAACAACTCTTTACTCTTAAACGTAAATGAATAACGAAGATTCAAGAATAGCACAACACAACCATTTATTTTATTGCAACTGAATTTCAATGTCACATTATTACATATCTTTTTACAGACGAGTAGCACTGTAGCTCCTATTTTGTATAAATAACATATGTCACTTGTCAGTGTGTCACTTTAGTACTTTACATAGACAAGATTTAATAATTTATTCCAAGTTATTGCTCGTTACAATGGATTACAAATTGATTCCAATTTCCAAGCTTTGTTGCTGAAATCTTAATACACATCTATCTCTAAAAATAAATGTGGCTCTGAAAATAAATTCATGATTCCAAGCTTTTGCTAGTGGATTTGCCAACCATGCTGGGCAAAGGGGGTTCCAATCAGTCCTTGGGAAATGGGAGCCATGAAGATACAAAATGTACTTATCCCCTTCAAGAACCAGAGTCATACAGAAGATGAAAAAAAAATGTCTCTTTGAAAATAAATGCATGGAGCTTGCCTAGCCAACTAGGTTGGGGAAACGGGAGCTGTTAGAATATAGAAGGAGAAAAAAATCTACTCCCATATTTTACTTGCAGCCTCTATGCATTTGGATAGCACTTATCTCCATCAGAGCTCCTCATCTTGGTTCAAAACCCATTTGAAAATTCAGGTTAACCAAATCAACTTCTTTCCAATTCCACCCATTCTGAACTTGAAGGAAATTCGTCTTTTACTGATTACTTTGTAACTACATAATTGTAGGTAGGAGAATTTATAGTATCCCCAATACTGCATCATCTTTTCCGTGAATCCTTATTAACCCTAGAAAATAAAAACCCTTATGGCACTATCTACTAATCACTGAATCACTATCCCTATTTATGGGCCACCAGTGCCGCTACTAGCCTGTATAATTAAAATTTCTAATTTGATTGACATCTTGCTATGTGCCAACTTGAACTCTACCTCAAGCTGACAAGCTGTCAAAATCACTCATTCAAACCATATGAAATCATTACAAATCTTTTTTCATTAAAGCTATGAGTTGTCCAAGAAATTACTTCGGATGTTCATATCACATATGGCATTAATTGCCACCATTGCCACTGCCAACCACAGTTTCTTCAAAAAGATTGAGAATTTAAATGAAATGAAATGTACAACATCGAGATTTGAGGGATTGAAAAGAGTGAATGAACGATGAATTAATTTGAACACAAAGTCTCGGAGATGAAAAAATAAGCATTCTGAATTTGACCTAACACTAATAGATAAACATTGAACAATTATCATGAAGAAACATAATTCACTCATAATTAAAAGGAAGCATTGATAAATAAAAAGATTTAGAAATATATTATTTTATCTCTCTAATGCCAAAAATATGGTTTCATAGACCTGTCACCCCACACCCTGTACAATCAAAATTCAAAAAGTGCTCAAAAGCTGAAACTATGCCCCCTTATCATTATGTGTCACAAATTCACAATTCACCAAAGGATTCATGTATGTTGTTAAACTGCTGGAGGTTCTGGGACTCTGTACAGTTCCAACTGTATTTCCATAACAAATTAATGAAATTCAGCGCATTCTTCTTCTTCTCCTAAGATCTATCTAGTTGGTGTTTGAGAAGACATCCCTTAATGGCATCGTACAATTCATTAAATGAGTTGTCACTTCAAAAGTTGTGCATCCCGCCAAGGTCACCCAATCACTGAGAAACAGAACTTTATAACCATTTGTACGGTAATAAAATCTCAACCATTGATTTCTAGAAATCTAACGGTTCTAGTGATATTTCGAAGGTTTCAAATCGCAAGTCTAGTGCTTGATAGATTTACTTCCGGAATGCAACTACAGTCATCCATCGAATGGCCCATATGATTTTTATTTCGCTACTGGATTTTTTATTATTTTTAGATTCATTTTAATTCACCAATGAGAATATACTTTTTGCTTTGAAAAAAGGTTTTAATCGCCAATGGAAAAAAAATTCTGGTTTGAAAAATAGGTTTATTCGCCAATGAAAAATATTTTATTCGATTTAAAAAAATTGCAATTTGCCATGATTTTCCATAGACTTCCAGGGATTATAAAAGATTCGCCAATGGGGATTATTTTTTTTTCTTGAAAAACAAAAAAAATCGCCAATAAATTTAATATTTTTCATCGAGAAGTATACAGGATTCGCCAGGATTTTACACCTGCGCCGAGGGGGGGGTTTCTTAAAGTTATCCCTGATGAGGTCCCATACCCTATGCCTATAAGACCGCATACATACATTTTTTGCAGCAGAGATTTTTCTAACTTGATTGATTACAAGTTTAGAATCTCCAAAAACCACTAATTGTTTGATACCCATGTGTTATGCATGGCTTAGTCCTTGCACATGGCCATCGTATTTGGCTTCATTGTTGGAGCAAGAAAACTAGAAGCGGAATGACCTGAAGATCTGCTCATTGGATGGAGATGCTAGGCGTATCTCAACACCTACACCAACCTTGCACCTCGCACCATCAAAGTGTAATGTCCAGAGCTTGGAGGCTTGTTCGGGCATGAAGTCTTTTAGTAACCTTGGGAAATCTTGATCTTCATCATAGATGACATAGGTGCCCAAAATGGTAGCATGATAATTTTTGAAAGGATTGGTGCCCACATACTCGATCAAGAATACTTCTTCTCGATCGGCTTTGTCTTCGGTTGCCTGCTCATGTTCCAACGATTTACTACTATTAGCTTCTTATTTGGTGACATAGGTATCAGTGTCTTCAAAGTTGATCATGGCTTCATCAACTACATGTTCTGCATGTAGAGGTTCTAATATTATTTTCATTTTGGACTCATGCTTATTTCTTAGAACTAGGTGGGACCAATCCAAAGAAAGGTATCCACGTATCTTTGAAGTGAATTCTTGGCATAGGAAGAGGCCGAACATGGGAGGGACGTCAATGATTATGGTGTCCTATGGCACTGTGATGCTAGTACAAGAAAAAAAAGTTAAAGGGAGGCTTTTAATGAGGCCTACAATTTCAACCTTGTTCCTATCTAGTTGTATACCTCCTCTTTTTAAGGGCTCGTACCTAAGTCTTAAAGCTTCAACTATTTGCTTGGGCATGACGATAGTGCTAGCACTAGAGTCGGTCATGGAGTTGTGCAACAGTTTCTTCCTGTACACATCTAAAAATTGTCACAATTAATCAAATCTATTAATTAATTAAATATGAATTATTTATTTAATATTCTTCTAAACTCATCTACATATAAATAAATTTAATTATTTATTTATATCGTCACTTTCTAAATTCTTCCAATTTAATTAAATAAATAAGTTTATTTAATTATTATCATCTTCCTCTACATTAATTAAATAGATTTCACAATTTATTTATATTAATTATCACAAGTTTAAATTTTGAATTTAAAGAATGTTCCTGATTTCACATTTAATTAAATATTTTCAATATTTAATTGAACACTTTCTAATTCTTCATTTCTTCACATATAATTAAATATTCTAAAATATTTAATTAGAAACTTTCCTCACCTCACACTTAATTAAATATTGTAAATATTTAATTACTTGCCTTTTTCATCTCTCACACATAATTAAATATTATTTATTTAAATTATAGAAGCTTCTAATTCTTTGTCACATGTAATTAAATAAATTTCTTTATTTAATTATGGATTTTTCCTCAACTATCAACTACCTTCTCATAAATGAACTGCACAAATGGAAACTTTCCTTCATTTTTGAATGGAGAAGGTTGTGTAGGAGGAAACATCTCCCATTATTCTCTCAACCTTCCATCTTTTTCTCAACTTCTCAATCTCTCACCGTTCATCTTGATAGGTTTGAATTCAACCGTTGATCTTTGCCAACTAGATTCTTGCCTCTGAAAATCTATAAATAAAATCCTCTTGTGAGTTGAAAAGGATCCTAGATTTTGTGAATTTAAGCGTGATTACTATAGTTTCATTTGAATCAACATCTTACCATAAAAATTTCAAGTTAATAACATAGCATTTCAGTTTTTATATCATAGCATCAAATCATTTAGCAATAAACATGCATTTTACATAAATCGTGTTCTCCTGAGTTGTCATTTCAACAAGTTATTGCTTATACCAAATGAGAGCCCATAACTTGCATTGAATCCTTGGAGATAGAGGACAATAGGATGCATTTTGAGGATCTATTGTTACTTAGAGTTTGTTTTATCTTTTTAATTAGTTTCCTTCAATTTAATGTTTCATTGGTGTGCTAGTTTATCATCTTAGTTAGACAACATATTCTCACACACATTTTTGGCATTTTGGCACCCACCATGGGGCCTTGCCCCATTTTTAATCTTTTTATTGCAGCTTTTTTGTTTTTGACAAGTGACGGACTGGATTTTTGGTTTAGCACATACGAGTCACGGATTAGCGCATACGAGCTCTATTTTAGCACATTTGTAGTCTATTTTAGCACATTTACTTATTGTTTTAGCACATACGTGGTTGATCTTTTAGCACATTTGCAGTCTAGTTTAGCGCATTTGATAGTTCTTCTAGTGCACATAGAAGTGTAACAGAACAAATCTTGATTCTAACGCCATCCGCAGACAAAGATTTTTCAATTTAGTTTTAAAGTAAAATGAAGCAATCCTAGGCTAGTCACTTAAATCTGGAATTAAGAAATCCTAGGATAGTCACCAAAAGTTATTTTTTTCTTGGTTAAAAATGAAATGAATGTTTGTTGTGAAGCAAAATCTTCACTTAGCATAGAAAATCATCATTTGGATTTATAATTGAACCATTTATTTGTTGTGATTGTGAGGTAATAGGTTTATGCTCTCCCCTTTACTGGGTGACCAAAACACCAGACTTAACTTTTTCATTTTAATGCAATTCATGTTTTGTTACATCCTTTAGAAGGCCTTCCGTAGTGGGAAAAAGTACTCACACTATGAGAACGATCTAAGTGGGAACAACCAAAGCCAGGTTTTCCAACCCACTCTAATCAAAAGTGAATTTTGGGAAAACCCATATTCAATGGAAGTGAGCAAGATAACCATCCCCAAAATATTTGTTTTGAAGATTGGGAGGTCTCCTGGGGGAGTTTATCTATTGTCACGCTAAATGGATACCTTTATTATGAACAATAGTGTAAGAAGCCAACTGTGTCAGTATCCAAATGTCATATTAAACATAGTGCAAGGGGAGGGAATAAATTTTTCCCAAGACTTGTTTTCTCAAGGGATCAAGAAATCTAACCTTGAGTACGCACTTGGAAAAGACAAAAACATGGGCACCCTCTAAGGGGTGACATAGCTGTGTGAGTTGATGCAATTTTAAGATGTGGGTTGTGGTTCCTATGATGACCTTTTTGAAAACTAAGATTGAGTCTATTTGAGGTGCTTATTTTGTTCAATACCCATGAAAATCTCAAGAACATACACTCTTTGTTTAGATTTTAGGGTTTGCAAAACAAATATTTTCTACTGTATGCCATGTTTTTCCATATTTAAATCAGATAAAGATCATCCAAAAGCATCAAACTATCAAAAAATGTATTTCTCATAATAGTAATTGGATAGTTTAGCGCATCCCTTGTCTATTTTAGCCCATTTGTGCTATGTTTCAGTGCATTCATGTTCTATTTTAGCGCATTTATGCTTTGTTTTAGTGTATACCTACAACAATCTAGCGCATAGGTTGTATATTTTAGCGCATATGCTGAAAATTTTAGCACATCTGTATTTCGAGCCTGGGTAATTTTCTAACACCCAAAAATATTCCATCTCAGTCTAGTATTTTTCTATGCTCAGAGTCTGGAAGTCTACAACTTTTGCCAAAAATTCCCCAGAGAAGAAGATTAAGAAGCTAAATAAATCTCTCACTTATAAGAAATCATTAAAAAAGAGGAAATTTTTATACCAAAGTCGAAAGGTTTTACTTGAACACAAAACCTATATTCATCGATATCATGACTTTGTTAGAGGTTTCACTGACGATTATGCTTTAGAACCATTATATTCACGAGAATTATTTCAAAGAAGAGCCCTTTCTCAAAGGCATAATCATAGTCAACGTATTTTTTCCTCTTACATTCCCCAACATGAAATTATGTATGCCAATTGTTCAAATCAAATTCTGCAATAGAGAGCTTAGGGGACATTAGGTGTTTATCAAAATCCTTATTTTTACCAAACTACTATCAAACCTCGCAAAGTGAAAAATCATCTTTATTTTTTATCCTTGGTTTAATTCCCACAAACAAGATTACCATCCTTTCAAATCAGGGAATCATGAACTAAAGATTAGAAATCTCATAAGTCATATCAATAGAATCTTCATTCTATTTTGACTTAGATATCCTTCAAAATTTTACTATTTCATTATTTTGATCAAAGTTAGTGGAAATTTGGAAAAACCTTATGCCTGTTATCACAAGATCTTGAAATCACATAGAATGAGATGAAATGGAAAGTACATTAAACAACATGGGTGATAAAAGCAATAATAATGATAGGGAAGAAAACCCTTTCCATAATTCTAATACTGATGAGATAACAAAAGAAAAGCTTCAAGAAGCAGAACATGACCCTCAATTCGATACTCTCATGGAAAGATTTGTAGAACAAAACAAGTTAAGATATTTCCTTTCATTAGCTAATCAAGGAGCTAATTTACCTGCTGATTTTGACATGGAAGGGATTAGAGAAAATCCTAAAGCCCCTCTTAATGATTTTAGTGCTCGTACTCAATAGATAAGAGCCTTGCAAGGGAAAATAAAATAAATACAAGGGGTCTCAACAAAGAAATGTGTTTTGGATGATATCTACCCCTATATATTTGATAGGAGTCTTCAAATGATTCCTTTTCCAAAACATTGTGAAATCCCAAAGTATGACCAGTATAATAGGAAAATGGATCCCATTGATCATGTGAGGGATTTCCAAAATATGAGCTTTGAATTTTCTCATGAAGATACCTACCTAATGCGATTGTTTCCATGAAGTCTTGGTGGACAATCCATGGAGTGGCTTTCCAAGATCACTCGCCCCATCAGAAAATTTGAGGATTTAATAAATAAATTCATATCACAATACTCCTACAATATACAACACTAGATAACCATGCTTGATTTGTGGAAAGTGAAACAAAAGGTTGGGAAATATTTCACCATATTTTTACAAAGATGTAGAAGGGTGTCTACTAGATACTCCCATCCTATTCCTGAAATAGAAAATATGGAGATCTTTATCGACAATTTGACTCAAGAGATGAGTTATAGGCTAAACCTTCATTTTCCTCAATCATTTGAAAAATTTATTGAAAACGCGATTACTGTTGAAGGTGACTTGGTCAAGATTGGATTTTTAAAGATTGATAAAGAAGGTCCAAATTCATACAAAAAAAAAACAACAAAAATAGTAACAACAATGACAAGTCACAATTTTGGACTCGAAATAAAAATGTTGTGAATGATCGGGTAGTAGATGCTAACAACATGAATATGATTTTTTTTGTTCTCAATATAAAAGGGGTTCAACATAGCAATAATGCTGTAAATTCTAGTACCCAAGGCAATAATTGCAATAAAGGAAATATGACCAACAATTGTGGTTACAATCCTAGAAATAATCAAAATTCAAATGTGCCTAGATCTCATTTTTTCTCAAATCGATGGAGTTTTACTCCCTTGGGCTAGTCTTTGGAATCCATTCTTAAAGAACTATTGAATCAAAATTTTATCACATTTCCACCACAAAGATATTATTAGCCTCAAGTTAAACCACCATCATGGAATGACTCACACTTTTGTGAATATCATAGGTGTAAAGGTCATAAGACAAATAATTTCCAAGGGTTAAAGAGTCTTGTTCAGGATTTGATTGATAATCACACCATCACGATTGAGGGACATAATACTAATGATGACCATCAGGAATTCAAAGATCCTCCCCCCAATTATCAAAAAGGGGAATCTTCAAGTGACAAAGGCAAGAATATAAATCATGTCTATGCCACCATGTCAATCATATTTATATTGATGATCAGCAAATCAATGCTAGTAGAATGAAAGGAAAGAAAGAATATCAAGAGGTCAATGCTATGAAAATGGGATAGGCCTAAATCATTATAAAGGGGAGTTCATCTAAGGCATAAATTCCCCCTCCAAGTCAATACAATTTGGTTGATCAACTACGAAAAACATCGGCCCAAATTTCTATCTTGGAGCTCCTAAAGTTATCACCTGCACATAAGGACATTTTGGAAAAGGCACTCATCAACACAACTATGTCTCCTGATCTGGATATCAATAAATTTCAAGCCATACTGGGAAACTTGTCCGCATCCACATGTTTATCCTTTACTAAGAAGGATGACTCATCCATGACCCATCCACATAATTCATCACTTTACCTAGAGGTCATGGTTCATAAAGCCCAAATTAGATGTGTCCTAATAGATGGGGGAGATAGATTAAACATTTGTACTTTGAAATTGGTCCTTTCTTTGGGATATTCAGAAGAATCTATAGATCCATGAAGGAAAATTACAATCAAAGAATACGATGATGAGGAAAGAGATTCCAAAGGCCTCATCATGTTACCAATTAGAGTGGGACCTGTTGTGAAGAATAGCTTTTGTCAGGTTCTAGATCGAGATCTATCCTATAACATACTCTTGGGTCACCCATGGATCCATGAGATGCAGGAAGTTCCATCTACTTATCATCAATGTTGGAATTTTCCATATGATGGACAAGAAGTAACAATACCAGCCAATCACATTAGCAGTCAAACTTGTTCTATTCAAAGATCAACTCAGGACACATTTTTCCCACATAACAAAGAGGCATTGGCCATTTCTATCTCCAAGTACAATTAACAAGCAAGATAAATGATAATTAATTTTGGAACCAAGCTAAAATTGAAAGATAATGGGGTGGGAGAGTATTCCTTATGTATCTCTAATCTACACATATCTCCAAGATCCCATGGCCAACCATCAACATCCATACAACAGGCTATAACAACTTTAGGCTCAGCTTCAATTCCCATCACCAAGTTTGATGGAAGATTTATCAAGGAAAATGAAACAAAAGATAGAGCTATCTTTGATTGGATTTATAAAGATGAAGAGGAATCAATACAACATGTGAAGTTACCCACATAACAATATGGAGAAGGTTATACAATAATGCAACAAATGGGTTATGAAGGGAATGGACCTATTGGAAAAAGAAAGGAGGGTATTGTTGAACCTATCCAACTAAAAACAATGCACCCAAAGGATAAAAGTGGGTTAGGATATGGTGGGAATACAAAGGAAGAAGTAGTACAAAGAATATCCAATGAGGAGTTAGCTGAAACAATTCTGACACTGACTCCAATGAATATGAATGGGACACCATCTTTGACCATAAGTTTTTCATACAAAAATTCACACCTACATTTATACAAGTGGAAATCTCAAGGCCTCCGCTTGATTACGTTGTACAAAGTGATCATGACTCAAGCGAGGACAATTCGATTCAAAGTGAGATAGATCATCAACAGGAGGATACCATCATTGACCTTTCCCATAATGAAGGTGATGATAGTATCATGACCCTAACAACTAGTGACCTGACCCGGCCTAATGATCCATTTCCTTTGTTCCATCTTGAGCTCATTGATTGCGAACAAATTGCACTAATTGATATCCCAAATTTTCCCGATGACGAAACCATCATAAACTTCCTTTGTTCATCCCAATCAGAAACAAGTTCCACCAAGGAATCAAAAGATCAAAGTTTTTGATAGGAAAGTACCAAGTTTCTCAGCTATGAAATTAATAACATAAAAGAAAGATCTAATGGTGAAACCTAACAAAGGCAGTATTAGATCATGAGAATAGAAAAATAAAAAGTGTATCTAATGGTGAAAACCTTTGAAAGGCATTGGAATATGGGAAACTTGACACTCTTCTAGAAAATTATTAGGAAAGGTCTTCTATTCTAATAGAACTGACAATGGTGATCAATTTAGGTGTTGTGGAGCAAACCAAATTCTTACAATTGGAATCATCATTAATAGAAGAGGAAATCTTAGGTTTCACAAAAATTCTCAAGAAAAAAGAAAATCAATTTTTCATGGTCCTATGCAAATATGCTTGGATTAGATCCAGATCTCATCATGCATAATCTATCTATCATGTCGGGGGCAAAACTTGTGAAGCAAAAACTCAAAAAAATGCATCCTCATGTTACATTATTGGTCAAGGATGAGTTAAAGAATATTATAGATGTTGGATTCATTCCTTCTATAAACTATGCAGAATGGATCTCAAATATCGTGCCTGTATCAAATCCATATAGAAGAATAAGAATTTGTAAATATTTCTGGGATTTAAATAAAGCATGCCCTAAAGATGAATTACCTCTCCCAAACATAGATATGATTGTCAATTTGACTACTAAACTTGCTATGTATTCACTAATGGATGGATTTTTGAGATACAACCAAATAAAAAATGCATCTGAGGATCAAGATAAAACAACATTCACATGTCCTTAGGTTATATATTGTTGGAATGTAATGCCATTTGGACTCAAGAATGTAGGATCTACTTATCAATGAGAAATGACTACCATTTTTCATGACATGATGTACACATTCATGGAAGATTGTGTCGATGATATTTTAGCCAAATCACACACCAGAGAAGGACACTTAGATATCTTGTCTAAAATTTTTGACAGGATGGAAAAATTCAAAGTGAAACTTAATCCAAAGAAATGTGTCTTCGGGGTAAAATCTAGAAATATTCTAGGGTATATTGTGTTAGAAAGTGGAATTGAAGTGGATACAGAAAAGGTACAAGAAATCCTTGATATTCCACCTCCAAGAAACATCAATCAACTATGCTCATTGCGGGGATGATTGCAATCTATCAAGAGATTCATTGCGCAACTAGTGGATAAGAGTTTACCATTCACTCATCTCTTACATAAGAATGTTCCTTCTAAATGGGAAGAAAAATGTGGAGTAGTGTTTGATCAAATAAAGAATTATCTAATGAGTCCACCAGTGCAAGGTGAACCACTCATATTGTATATTTCTGCCATGAAAGTGTCTTTGGGAGCATTATTGGCACAAGAATACAAAACAAGGAAGGAGAGAGAAATATATTACATCAGTCAAACTTTGGCAAGCAACGAACTAAATCACACCTTCATTGAAAAAATTTCTTAGTAGTAGTGTTCACTTCTCAAAATTTGAGACACTATATACTAGCCCATACAATAAAGCTTGTGGCTAAGATTGATCCACTCAAATATCTTCTAAGTAAGGCAACCTTAACTAGAAGATTGGCTAAATGGGTCATGATCCTGAGTGAGTTTGAAATTCATTATGTGGATCAAAAGGCTATAAAAGGATAGGTAATAGAAAATCAGTTGGCAGAAGCACCAATGCAAGAAGAACATCCAATACACATTGATTTTCCTAACGTTGATGTATTCACAACAACTATTAAGGAGTCATGGACACTCTATTTTGATGGATCCTACACTCATCATGGTTCGGGGGTAGGAATTATTTTCATCACACCTCAAGGACATAAAATTCCAAATTCTTATCAGCTAATGTTTCATTGCATAAACAACATAGATGAGTATGAGGCACTATTAATTGGAAAGAGAATTGCAGTAGACTAGAAAATCATAGAACTACAAGTTTTTGGTGATTCACAACATGTCATAAATCAAATCAATGATGAATATCAAAATAAGGATGACAAGTTAATGCCTTGCAAGATAATGATGGACGATTTCAAGAAATATTTTGTTGACATCAAGTTCATACAAATTTTGCGTACTGATAATAAAGTTGCAAACATCATGGCTACAATTGCATCACTACTCCAGTTGTCATAAAATCAAGCACGGTATGATTTATTGGTGGAACAATTGTTTTCTCCCACCTATGATGATCCAAAAACCCAAATTATTTGTCACCTAACCAGTTTTGATTCTCCCTTGTATGGCCATGTTTATACTTACCTAAAAGATACTACTTTTCCCCTAGATTTGTCTAGAAATCAGAAAAGAAATTTCATATGCCAATCTTCTCGTTACACCTTAATTGTTGAAATATTATACCGACGTGGTCTTGATGGTACCCTCCTTCGATGTATCAAACACAATGAATCAAAAAAGGCCTTACAAGAGGTACATGGTGGTATTTGTGGGACACATTCAAGTGGACTAAACTTAGCTAAGAAACTTATTAGAATGGGTTACTATTGGCCAACCATGGAGAAAGAGTCATTCATCTTTGTCAAGAAATGTTCAAAATGTCAAATTCATGGGAGTCTCATTCATTCTCCTACTCAGGAATTACAACCCTTCACCATAACATGGCCTTTTTCTCAGTGGGGATTGGACTTGGTTGGCAAGATACATCCATCATCATCAAATGGACACAAGTTTATTATTACAGCCACTAAATACTTTACTAAATGGATTGAAGTTGTTCCCCTAGCAAATGTTACCAGAAAAATAATTTCATCATTCATTTTGAACTATATCATATCTTGGTATGGCATTCCCAACTCCATTATTATAGATAATGGAAGAAATTTCAAAAATCAAGATGTTGATGAACTCTATGAAATATTTCACATCCAACACAGGTTCTCTACCCCTTATTATCTACAAGGGAATGGCCAAGCAGAGGCTTCAAACAATAAAATTTTGAAGATTTTGAAGAAAATAGTGAATGAGGCAAGTTGTGATTGGCATGTCCAATTAAATCCAACATTATGGGCATATAGAACAAGTATTCGCACACCAATAGGTGCCACCCCATATTCCTTGTTTTATGGAGAAGAAACTATTTTTCCATTAGAATTTGAGATTCCCTCACTTTGAGTATCACTAAAAGGGTTGATAAATGATGAGGATTATAGAGTGTCAAGGTTCCAAGAGCTAGAACTGTTTGATGAACAACGTCAAATTGTAGTTAATAATTTAAAGGGATATGAAAAATTTGTCTCGCAAATACAATCACAGATTCAAACCATGAGCTTTTCAATTGGGTGACTTGGTTCTCAAAGAAAACCCTCATAATCAGCAAGATCGAGAAAATAAAGGAAAGTTTGAGCCTAATTGGTTTGGCCCATTCATTATCATTACAACATATGGATCGAGGGACTATCAATTTTCAACATCAGAAGGGGACCTGTTCGAAGATTTGACCAACAAAATCCACCTAAAGAAATTTTATGCCTGAAAAATATCAAAAACAATATAAATAGTCCTGAAAAAATATCAAAGACAATATAAAGAGTCATGAAAAAATTCATAAAAACTGGAAAAATGTGTCAATATGGTGAAAACTTGGCAAACATGCATCTTTTGACATAGGGAAAAAAATTCAAAATATAAAAATACAAAAAAACAAAATCAAAAAACAAATACAAAAAAAAAAGTGCAATAAAAACAAATGGTGAAAACCTAGAAAACAAATATTATTTGTGATTTTTTTGGCTCTCTCATCTATTAAGATACATTCAACATATTCATCTTTCATCAGAATCACATACATGCCTAGCCATCACATTTGCATCATGCATCCAAACATTTCCTTGAAATGACAAGGATTTCATCATGGCTTGATGATTAATGTTATCCTTAGCAATAGTTTGTGTCTAATAGGCATCAGAGTGCAGGGTCATTGGGGGCAATTCACTTCTCGTAAATTTTTACATAATTCATTTAGATTTGCATTTGGAGTTGTATAATATATTTTCAGAGGTTTTTGAAAAAAAATCATTTATCTTTTAAGACACTAATTGAGTACACTTGGACATTTATGGCATCTCATTGCATTATCATTTTTTGCATTTCATTTAATCATTTTTCATTATCATATTTTCACATCATTGGTATCATTATTCATCATTATCATTATTAGGTCTCATTCATTTTATCATAATCATTATCCATTTTAGTTTACATCATATCATGTGCATATAATTTTCATGTCATATCATTCATTAGTGCATATCATTTCATTAATTATTCCTCCCATTTATATCACTTCACCTCATTTTGCATCATCATTAGTTTCACATCATTTGTATAAACATACATTAATAAAAGAAAGATGCATCCATTTTCATTCATTACATACATCATATAGGAAAATCATTCACCATCATGTTAGAAATCATTTTAAAAACATATAACATTGTATCATCATTGCATCATCATTATCATCCACCTCCATAGCTACCCCACCTATATCCTCTTCTTGTGGCTGCCCTGCCTATGCTTGTGCCTAACCTTGTGGTTGTCCTACCTCTGCCTGTGCCTCTAGTTGTCGCCGTGCCTATCTTATAACTGGTCCACCTAACTATGGAGCAAGCTCATCTAGACTAGTCAACCTCAAAAATAGATGTGAATAGAAGTAAGTGACATAATCATCCATCATGTGAGCATCTATAACCTCAAGATGTATGGCCCAAAACTTTGGCTGTAAATTTGTGTACTCAACCCTCACTACCTCAAAAGTGATAAACGGACCCCACTTTGGCACATCCTCACGACATCTCACATAGTGAGCCACACCCTGTGGAATCATTTATACCCATCCATACTACCTCAATACTCTCATAACCAAAAATATCTCAATGATGAAGGGATTATGCCCAATCATATATCTAGCTATCCTGTAGTAAGGAATCTCTATGTCATCCTCATCCCATGCCTCATAGTCTAGATACAGTCTCCACACGACTGTATCCATGTCATCCAACATCCTCCACCAATACTATAACTTTCCTAGCATTATATGGACAAGGGGACCTATGTACGCATAAACATATGGATATCCCAGTGGGCGATCTCTCTAAATAATAGGGAGAGTGATGGAAATATGCTCCCATGCACAAATCTGCAAAAGAGTAACTCTAAATGAGATACTCTTCCCATCAGTGTATACCACTTGATGGAAATCATGGTACAGATGGGAAAGCATGCATGATCCCCATGCATATCTGATCTAATGGAGGAGCATGTCCTCCAAAATACGACCCCAACCTACTAATAGTCCCTTTGACCTATGATTAGGACAAATAAGGCCACCGATGAAACCTTCTAGAACTGACGGAAGTGGGGCATAACTTTGAACCATGTCTCTCCACAGAACCTCATAACCACTAACATGGGGATCCTAGAACACTCTCCATAAGGAATCTATCCCTCCAATCTCCTTGTGATCATAGATCACAAAATCACCAACTACCGGGATGCCTAGAATCCTGTACACATCCTCAAGAGTCATAATAATATCCTTGGTTGGAAAGTGAAAGGTATTATGCTCACTGTACCATCTCTCAACTAGTGCGGTCAATAGTACCCTATTGACCCTATACTGTGGGATCCTAAGAAGAGAGCCCAACCCACATCTAACAATCACCCCTATCTTTTCTTAAGATAGTCTGGGAATCATGTCCCATGTCCAAGGAAATCACTCTCTGATCTTGAGGATATTAAAATCCTCCTATAACATCAAGCACATCAAATCAATCAAAAAGTATTATCAAAATAAAGCATCATGTAAATCATATCAAATCAAGTGAATCATATCAACATCATCAATATAACCTTACTATTTGTCTTTCAATTAGGAAATAAAATTTATCAAATCATTACTATTTGTTCTTCAAGCGGGAAGGCAAATTTATCATTTTCTACTATTTTTTTTTCATTCAAACATGGAAACAAATTTAGCAGCTAATCGACTCAACATCAAATCATTTATATTTGTCTTTCAATCAGGAAAACAAATTTATCAAATCATTACTATTTATCTTTTAAGCACAAAGACAAATTTATCAGATCATTACTCTAATCAAGCTAATCTATCCTTGGTGATATTCAAAAGCATCAAATCTGTTGACTAATATAGCAATAATCATCAAGAAAACACCAAATCTATCTCAAAATTTCAAAATCAGAAAAATTTCATGGATGCACTAAAATAGTTCATCAATGCGCTAAATCATCGATGTGCTAATCTATCAAGGATATGTGCTAATTTGCTTCACGTATGTGCTATTCTAGCCTATGCTCTATTTGATCAATGGATGCACTATTTTATCATCTCCTATGCACCATTCTAGCCGATGCGCTAATATATCCATCAATGCACAAATCTTAACATCTATGCGTTAAAACAACTTTTTGTTGTGCAAGTTTAGATGCACTAAAATACCTAGTGTATGTGCTAAACTATGGCTCGTATGTTCTAAAGTTAAATACTATGCACTAATGCAGGCATTCAAAAAACCTAAAAATTGAAAAAATCTTCAAAAATATGATTTAAATTCACAAATGAGGATAAGATCAACTTACCGAAGGTCCATATGCAGCTAGTCTCTAATGACGGCGGGCTCACTCAAATTGGTGGCACTCATAATGGATCGACATCTCAAAAATTCTTCTCAGAGCTTTGAAATCTACAAAAGGCTACTGTTCAAATGACAATGACTTTTCACCCTTTCCACCTTTTAAGGGGGTAAAAAAAGAGAGGTTATTTTTATTTTTACTATGCAACATGCTATTTCGAGAGATAAATCGGCAATTTTGCTCCAAAAATCATCTACATTCTTTCAATCATCATCATCATCATCATTCAAATCACACGATCTATCTCCCGAGGGGGCATATAGCATCAGTCAATTTTCAAAGTCAAGGGAAAATTTTCATTATCTAAAATGATTCTTTGAAGCAATGCATAAAACACATCACTTCAAAGAGGGGCAAATTGTACACATCTAAAAATGGTCACAGTTAATCAAACCTGTTAATTAATTAAATATGAATTATTTAAATAATATTCTTCTAAACTCATCTACATATAAATAAATTTAACTATTTATTTATATCGTTCACTTTCTAAATTCTTCTAATTTAATTAAATAAAAAAATTTATTTAATTATTATCATCTTCCTCTTAATTAATTAAATCGATTTCACAATTTATTTATATTAATTATCACAAGTTTAAATTTTAAATTTAAATAATGTTCCTTATTTCACATTTAATTAAATATTTCCAATATTTAATTGAACACTTTCTAGTTCTTCATTTCTTCACATATAATTAAATATTCTAAAATATTTAATTATAAACTGTCCTCACCTCACACTTAATTAAATATTGTAAATATTTAATTACTTGCCTTTTTCATCTCTCACACATAATTAAATATTTCTTATTTAAATTATGGAAGCTTCTAATTCTTTGTCACATGTAATTAAATTTATTTATTTATTTAATTATGGATTTTTCCTCAACTATCAACTAACTTCTCATAAATGAAGTGCACAAATAACAACTTTCCTTCATTTTTGAATGGATAAGGTTGTGTAGGAGGAAACATCTCCCATTATTCTCTCAACCTTCCATCTTTTTCTCAATTTCACAATCTCTCACTATTCATCTTGATAGGTTTGAATTCAACTATTGATCTTTTCCAACTAGATTCTTGCCTCCGAAAATCTATAAATACAACCCTCTTGTGAGTTGAAAAGGATCCTAGATTTTGTGAATTTAAACATGATTACTATAGTTGCATTCAAATCAACATCTTACCATAAGAATTTCAAATTCAAAGCATAGAATTTTAGTTTTTATATCATAGCATCAAATCATTTAGCAATAAACATGCATTTCACATATATCTCATTCTCCCAAGTTGTCATTTCAACAAACTGTTGCTTATACCAACTAAGAGCTGGTAAATTGCATTGAATCCTTGGAGATAGAGGACAATAGGACACATTTGAAGGAGGTGTTGTTAATTAGAGTTTGTTTTATCTTTTTAATTAGTTTCCTTTGATTTAATGTTTCATTGGTATGTTGATTTATCCTATTAATTAGTTCACATATTCACACACACACTTCCCTATAATGAGAGTTAGGAAAAAGGTTTTAGGTTTTATTTTTTCCTCTTTGGCGTCAAGTGAAGCCTCCTCTGTAGTATTCGAAAAAAAATTGGTTGGAACTGATGAGTCCGTTGCACTTTCATGAATTTGTCCTATTGATTGTTTAGTCATATATTTCTACAGGGATTTTTGTAGCAATGACTTTTTCTCTGGAATGGCTAAGATATCCCAAAGGGTTACATTAGAAAAATATTTCTTCAATTATTCCACCATGTTGAAGGGTGGAAAATTTGGAGGCTTTTTCTCCTTGGATTTGGTGATAATAATTTCCTTATGCAACTACGACTATGGAATGATTGTCAAAGGGCCAAGGGGTCAGTCCAGGACGTTTCTGGGCTGTAGAGTAACTGAATCGCCTAAGAATCTCCTCTTTAATCAAGTTTTGTAATGAGACTAAACTTGTGGGGTCGTCGATGTAGATGCTTCATAAAAGAACACTTCTTCCTCCCCTTATATCCATGAGAGGAGAGCATGTTTAGGAGCTAAATCATTTTCTTGCTCCAAGGGCATTCCCTGCATCTATGCGGTGAGAACCACGTTCTCCTTTTGGGGAGAGGCGTATGTATATCCTGAATTCATTGACATGCCTTGGCTGCACTGCTCCATGAATATTTGCTGCAAATTGCCACATAGACAATTTTGAGGCATATGTGCATCACCACAAGGATAACTAGGGGTTGACATCTTTGGCAAGATTTTTTTGTCTTGTGGTCATCTCTCTTCTTGTACTTGTTTGAGTGGCTCCCAATGGAGTCGATACTAGCACTATTTGGTGATTTGTTTGAGTTAGTGGAGTCATGCGTGCAACTCCTTGATATTGGTTCTATTGGTAGGGAGGTCTGCCACTTTGATAGCCTTGGTAGGATGGTCTCGGAGGAGCAGCCTAGTTACATTTGATAGTGGTTACATTTTTCAAAAAATTAGGTAACATCTCCCTTATGTCACTCATCTCATCCTTCGAGGAAGTGGATGTAGAAGTAGAATTTTGGGGTGCACTCAGATACACACACATAGATGGGGGCGGCATGGGTGTGCTTGTAGATGGAATCTCCTAAGAATAAGATGACATTTCAGGGAATATCAACTAAACGGGTCAAGGTGGCAACTTCCCAACATCAATTAGGTTGTTCTCCACCCTAATTTCTATGTTGTATGCATCTGGTAATGTGGTTCCACCGAGTGACTAGATCATCATAGAGATATCGGCGTTGATGGACCTTAAGTAGAACATAAATGCTAACTCAGCTAGTGGTCGGATGGCATTCTAGATCCTCAACTAGGTTGTATGGAATCAGGCGTTGAAATTGGTCATGGCTTCAGATGGGGTTCACTTGATTTTTGATAACTGGTGATATAGAGAAGACCTATCTCCGTTATTAGAAAATATTTCATAAAAAGTGTGACATAGATAAAATGGATTGCTGCACAAAAAGATGGTTAAATCTAATCTAACAAGCATAAATCTAAATCAAACAATAAAGAAAAAACTAAAAAAACTAAAACAATAAAAATGATAATAAAACAATCTCACTGAATATCAGTCCACCTCTTCGAATTCTTTTGATTATCCTTCTCCATTTTGTTGTATCGATATTCTCGCCCTTAGGTTTTTGTATGTATGCAAGCATAGCCTGGATGTTTTGTCTATGAAAAATATCAAAGATTATAAGTTCTTCTCAAAAGTATTGATTTCGGGAGGAGAAATAATGACAATGACATGTCAATTTATAGAAATTGAGTTTTTGAATTATCGGGTCAGATTCAAAAGAGAGATCAATGATTGAGATTGATGAATGTAATGCGATGTGAGTTCTATGTTAGTTAGAATGTGAGTTGGGAAATTATGTAGGATAAAGATTAAATTAGAATAATAATTTAATCTACTGTTAAGACTCTTCGAAAATAGAAAGAACAAGAGTTTAAGAATAAATAAATCATTTAATCTTTAGTTGAAAGTCTTTGAAAATAGAAAAATTATACTTTGAATGAAAAGGATAAAGTTAGAACTCAGAGAATAACCTGTTCAAATGCACACATGAATTAATTAATTAAATAAAGATATTTAATTAATAAATATGATCATGCATATGAGTTAGAACTAGTTAACAGATTAGTTGTGACAGAGAGTCTCCTCGCAGAGACGATCAGATATTGAATCTAGAGATAACTCACAGATTTAAATAGATCTCGAGTTAGATGGTGAGTGAATAATTAGATAATTGGGCGATAGAAGAATGTGACAAAAACAATTAATTATGAATTAAATGTTAATTTAATTCAACATTCAAAAATTGAAACGATTTAATTAAATAAATAATGATAATTTATTTAATTGAATAATTAAATAAGGAATATTTAATTATAGTTGAAATGTGATAAATGGGTTAATTAAATAATAATTTATTTAATTAAGAAAAATAATTAATTATTTAACGACCTAATTAAATAAATATAATTTATTTAATTAATCAAAGTCGAATAAGGGTCATAATGAATTAATTAAATAATTAATAGGTTATTTAATTAATAGAGGAAATATGTGTTTAGGAAGTAATTAAATAATTAACATTATTTAATCATGACCATCGACATTAGAAAATTATGTCGAAAGTGGTACTCGCAGACTTAGGCCAATTTTTAGTGTCTATAGTTTGCCCCTCTTTGATACAATTTTGTTTCAGCATTGTGACAAATAAAATATGACCCAATCATGCCCTAGTATGAAATAGGTTAGGGTATGCCCCCTCGGGAAAGTTGACAAATTTTTAAAAAAATTCAAAAAAAATAGGAAATATTCTCGATAAGTCAATTTGATGGTCAAAAATGCTATGGAGTTGACAGAATTGAATTTGGAAGTGTTAGGGATGTGTATGGGTCAATTGAAGTTTAAAGTTTATGCGGACAATAGAAAAGGTTAGAAGAAATGCCACCCAAACCCTAGGTATACATAAAAATTAGGGTGAAAACCAAGTTATTTGCACCCTGAAGATTAGAAGAATTGAGAATTTAGCTCTGAACACCCAACAAAAATGTCTCCACTTCCATACACCCAGCATCGCGGATATCGAATCTGGACCTTCCGATGGCCATCTGACACAGGACCCCCGGTATGTACCCTAAAATGACCTGTTGAATTTTCATTTTGCACATAGTTTTAGGCATCAAAATTTAATTTTGCAGATGCAGTATTTCTAGTTAAACGCATATGCATTCGTACACTAAACATCTGCTTGCAGAACAACACATATGTAAAAATATTTCTAGGCTTGATTAGTTCATTTAGTAAATAAACACAAAAGTATTTTAATGTACCGCAATTTTTTTTCTGCATCACATTTGAGTTTAGGATAGACGCATATAGAATAGCGAAATGCATTTGATAATGTGAATCACATATGCATATTAGGTAGGAAGTTAATTTGCACTGCATATGTTTTTTGTTGCATGCATTTTCTTATTTGTTGGAATGGAATGACTTCGTAATGCATGTGAAATATGTGACACATTTTTTTTTTTGGTGACACATGTGTAATTATGCACCACATTTGATTGTATGCACCACATTTGATTGAGTGCACCGCATTTGACTATCATATTTTGTAAAATATTTTTTTATAAAAAAATGAATAATTTGATGCTTGACATCTTGGTTGAATGCACTTTGCAGGTTATCTTAGATCCTATTTATACATGGGAGTCACGACCGGATACCTTTGAGCTGAGAGATCGATTAGTGAGCGCGAAGACATGCTTGCTATGGAGACTGGGACTGCATCATGTGTTGACTATGCCCACGATCCAAGCTAGTAGAGGTATGCTCACTGCCCTATGTGAGAGGTGGCATTTAGAGACCTCTTCGCTTCATTTTCCTACTCATGAGGTGACTGTCACCCTAGAGGATGTATATAGGATTTTTAGGTTTCCCATCTGAGGAGAGAGGGTTATGTATGATACACATCGTGGATATAGTGAGATTACTATATTTTATGAGTTTGATGATATTAGGAGGTTAGGTATAGAGAATTATGAGATTAGATGTCAGGTATTAGCTGATAGATACAAGAGGATAGATTTTATTCTATGTAGATTGATTGGGGGGATAGTTCTTCTTGACCATCAGTGTCATAGATTTCCTGTCGGGTGGGGAGAGATCTTCGTCGGGATGCTGGAGAGGGAGGTTGTATATGCTTGGGGTCCCTATCTATTGGGTGTGCTATATTTTTATTTGCATGATATAATATATAGAGATGCATAGTCTATGAGTTTTGGGTTAACTCTTCTCATGGATTGGGCATGGGAGCATATTTTTGTGTTTTGTCCTCCTATTACTACGGAGTGAGATGCTAGATCTCCTTATGTTTTCTGGTATATGGGAAAAATTACACAGAGTTACGTAGGAGATACAGGCTTTTGGAGACATGCACTAGACACATTGGTTCATTTTATGTGGAGTCCATACATGGATTGTGAGATATGGTCAGATGAGGATAGACATTTATCCTATTTTCGGTAGACACAGTACCTAATTGGTAGGACTTTTTTGAGTGTACATATTATAGAGAGACATCTACCAGACCGTGTTTTGAGACAATTTGGTGAGGTGCAGGATGATCCTAGAGGGTGAGAAGATTTTTCTCGATTGTCTAGAGAGGTTCCTTTATGGTGGCCTATGAAACTAGTGGCTACTGTAGAGGCATAGATTCAGGCTTTACAACCTTTATAGTGGAGATGGAGAGGCGGAGCAGCAAATCTAGGGACTACAACTGCATATGACACCTGGTGGGAAGAGCATTGTCCTATGCCTTATATAGATCTGGATCATCCCGCACAAGTAGAGAGATGAGGGATAGGGCTGAGAGGGTTGTGCAAGGGTAGAGGTGGTGGTAGGGGTGGTGGCGATGATGGATGAGGTGGTGGTATATGAGGTCAAAGAGGATGGAGAGGTGGTTGGATAGGTGGATTATCACCTATCTAAGAGGTTGAGGTAGAGGATGTACCCATGTTGGACCTCAGGGGTGGAGCATAGCTAGAGGTTGGAGGTGAGGATGTCACTGAGGAGGTAGTACTAGAGGAGCATGTAGATATAGAGATTGAGAGAGAGAACCTTGCAGAGGAGGAGGAGGTCAAGAGAGAGTACATGGAAATTGATCCTCTTGGTATTCTAGCAAGTTATGGGGAGGACGATGTGGAGGAGATACCCATGGAGAAGTAGGAGAGAGAGCTCTGGGATTGGATAGTAGAGGGGAGACAAGATGAGGAGGCTCCTAGAGATAGTGATAGGGAGGCATTGGAGGAGAGGCATAGAGTGGTTATTGCAGAGCGAGATTCTTTACAGATGGAGAGAGATAGTGCTCTTATGGAGAGAGATCAAGTAGTAGCTCGAAGGTAGGAGACATAGCAATAGTTCATAGAGATTAGATGCCTCTGTAGTGGTACTTCATTTGATGGTTTTGCACATGAGCTAGTCAGATCAGTAGAGAGAGCTTCATATTATAGAGATCTATATGATTGAGTGATGCCAGCCAAATAGATGAGCTCCTATCTTTTCAGAGGTTCACAATGAGAGATTATAGACCAGGAGTTAGAATAGGACATAGAGTACAAAGGGTGAAGTATGACCACCAAGAATAGGTCCATATGATAGGCCTTCCACCTCATAGAGAGTACCTCTAAGGCAGCTTCC
Source organism: Sequoiadendron giganteum (assembly GCA_007115665.2). Taxonomy (NCBI): domain Eukaryota; kingdom Viridiplantae; phylum Streptophyta; class Pinopsida; order Cupressales; family Cupressaceae; genus Sequoiadendron; species Sequoiadendron giganteum. The sequence goes on from CM021101.1 coordinate 240,666,719, forward strand.
TCCATGTTCAACACATTATTGTAGTGGCAGTGGGACATGTTGACACTTTCATATTTTTCGATATTGTATTTTTATGAGAGAGATCCTTCGAGCTCCTTTTATTCATGGATACATTTTGACATTGTACAATGACACATTATTTTGAGCGATATATATATATATATATGATTTTTGGTGGCTTCTATATGATATGCAATTCTATTTTATGATGATGCATTTTTTTCTATATGATTATGTTTCCTAGATGATGTATGTACATGTGTTATGGATGATGGTTTCTACATTATGATGTGTTTATGCAGTCTATGATGTTATGATGATTTTATTGATGATGTACTATAATCTATTATATTGGGATACAATGTGATGTTTTATACAATTCTATCTACATGTGATGGTTATATGTACATGCAAATTTTTCATTATGTATCTAATGATGATTGAATACCTATTATGCCATGATTTTCCTAGATATGCAATGAGGATGTCTAATGTTCCTACTTGTTTGAAATGCATACAAACCTATTTACATAACTCTTATAGAATGTATGCATATCAAAATTATCTAATTTTGTTTTTGTGTCATAGGAATCTATCATTATGTCAGACAAAATAAATGTTAGCATGCATGATTTCAGAATGTTAGTAAGAAACAACGAAGGTTGATTGAAAAAAATATGATCTTTGATATTTTTCCATATATACTAAGCTTTGAATTTTATCATCATTGGGTAGGAAATGACACAAATGGATAGTACACACCATGATATAAGATAGACCATAGTGTACAAAGTGGTCCACTTGTGAAAAATAGACAATCATAGACAAGGAGTGTCTTAACTCATACTAAGGAAAAAATTGCCCCAGTCATTTTGTCTAGACAAACCATAGACAACAAACAAATAAAAGATGGGTCATCAGACGTCATTGCTCCTCTAAATCCTTGATAGGACATCCTTGAGGAAACTAGTAACATGACTCAAAATCCAAAGTTTAAAAGACAGTTGACCGATAACAGTCAAAGAAAAAAGAGTTTGGAGACATCCTTTCTTCTTTAAATCCTTCAAGGGACATCCTTGAGAAAGCTAGTAACCAAAATTTTGCACAAATCGATAGAAAGATAAGACAAAGTAAGATATAAAGTCAAAAATCCAAATAAAACTATTTTCCAAAACTTGATCTTGTGGGATTGTTTGATGTTTGACATAGCTCGATGTGAGGGATGACACATACCACATAAGATGTTGAGTTTGGTTTCAACTTGGTGACTATCTATGTAAGGCATGACAAAGCCTGATTTTAGAAAGAAACATGTCGTATAAGAAGTTTGAGCCTAATGATGTTGATGTGACAAGCTACATGAGGCTATGAAAATTTGATGATGTTCATCGACAAGAAAGACATATCTTGCTTAGGACATAAGTTGATCACTCTAGCAATGTGTTTGATTTTGACCTGATGAAATTTTTGAGATGTTTGCCTTGTTGATGCATGACTTTTTTTGATTCCTTGACTATTATAAGTGTGTGTGTGTTGATAGTGTATGACTTGAGATGATGCACCCTAAAGGATTGACCTAGTGCAGCTCGAGGGCTCATCGATTGATTAGCCTTGCCTACGTTGTACATGCAGAGACCTCATAGTTCGACCAAACTTTAACTAACATAACTGACTGAATATGTGTACTTAAGTTGATGATATGCAACATATGTGATAGTGAATTTGATAAACCCTCTTGGACTGACCTAGTGCGGTCTTAGGGGCTCATCGATTGATAGCCTTTCCTACATTGTGCACACAGAGACCTTGTAGTTCGACATGATCAATGACTTTGAATGTACAAAGAGTCATGATTTTAATGTGTGTGAGATGTGAGAAACCTATATAGACAAACCTAATGCCTTGAGGGCACATCAACTGATGGCCTTTCCTATGTCTAGTTGCAAAGGCAACTTAGTTCAACTATGTCTATGACTAACTTAACACGACTGACTCTGACTCTATTTTTTGGATTTTTGACATGTTTTGATTTTTTTGTCTTTTTGAAGTTTGTTGATGTTTTTGAAATTTTCAAGATATTTTCTAATTGATTTGGGATTTTTTTAGGATATTTTTCGATGTTGGGTTGCTATGTACAAGGTCCTCATGACACAGAACAAGGAATTTCCCCTAGTCAGGAATAAGACATAGAGGATGGAGTGGGGAATGTGACGGAGTGGACCTGATGTCAATCGTTCCAAACAATGGATAAGACAACCATCTATTATGAGTGAAGGTGGAAATTCTGATTGGAATGATTTTAGATGGAGTGAAGTTGACTACACATGGCACCCCTTTGCTAGGTTTTCACCATGGTACTTATCCATAGTGCCACCAAAGTGGTTTTCACTATTGGATGGATTATTTCTCTTTACTATTTTGTTTATTTTCTAATTTTTTTGGTGTTACAAAGATGCCAATTTACCAAGTTTTTATCAAGGTAACCATTTTTTTGTTTTTTTGTTTTTTTGTACTTTTCGATTAAGACAAAGACTCTCAAAATTTACGCATAAAACCTCTTTAGATGAAGGCTATTGATTGGTGACAAAAGTGGTTCTCCTTCAAGTGTAGAGATTTGATACACTCCTAATCCAAAAGATTCTATGACAATATAGGGCCCTAACCAGTTAGGTTCAAACTTACCTGGCTTTTCTCATTCAGCTTGATTATTGGGATTCTCCATTAAAACTAGGTCACCCATGTCAAAGTGTCAATTTAGAACTTTCCTATTATAGCTATGATGAAGACGATTATGATAGTCTTGAAAATGGTCTAGTTCATTATGTCTTTGTTCATCCACTAACTATAACTCTTGTAATCTAGATACATAGCTTCATCGTCAATATGACCTTTCAAGGATACCCTCAGGGAAGGAATTTCAACCTCAATAAGTAAGATATCTTCATATCCAAATACTAGGAAGTATGGAGTAGTTCCAATGGGAGTATAGATGCTTGTGCGATAAGCCTATAAGGCAAGATTAAGTTGTAGATTCCAGTCACAACCAACATCATTGATATTCTTTTGTAGAATTCTGACAGTGGTTTTATTAGATGCCTCAGCTTGGTCATTACCTTTTTGGTAATATGGAGTGGAAAAATGATGTTTGATATGGAATTCTTCACATAGATGGTGAAAATCTTGGTTTTTGAATGGATGACCATTTTATGTGATAATGGATTGGGGTACACCATACCGAAAAATGATGTAGTTTAGAATAAACTTGGATATTTGCGTGTCGGTGATGTAGGTTATGGGAATAGCTTAAATCCATTCAGTGAGGTATTCGGTGGTGGTTATGATGAATTTACAACCATTGGATGATGGAGGGTGTATCTTACCTATGAGGTCAAGTTCCCATTGGGAAAATGGCCATGGTAAAGTAATCAGACGAAGGTCCTATGTTGGTGCTCGTATCAAATCTTCATGTATCTGAAACTGTCAACATTTATTTACAAATATATATGAGTCATTTTCCATTGTAGTCCAACAATAACCTAATATCATAATATTATGGGATAAAGTAGGACCGCTAGAATGGGATCCACATATACCCTCGTGTATTTCTCGGAAGGTTTCTTGTGCTTCTTCAACCTCAAGACATCTCATTAGAGTGTTATCTAAGGTACATCTATATGAGGTATCTCCGATGATGGTGTATTTAGTTGAATTATGGATAAAGGTTCTACGTTTATTGTTTGATAGGTCTAAAGCTAAGGTTTGGTCATTTAGATAGTCGTATACATCTTTGTACTAAGGGGAAGTAGGACCAACAATCGTACACACCATCACAAAATTAGGGACATCATAAGAAGGGACCAACAATTGTTTGACCAAAAACTCAAACTTAGGCATGTTGCTCAAAATATCCAATAACGAACCCACGGTTGCCATAGCATATGCTACCCTACTCAAAATACGTAGTATTTGTTGAAAGGTGATTTCATCAAAGTACTATTTGAAACTATCAGCCATGCACTTGTAGGGGGAAATTTTCTCATCATTAGTTTCATAATCATCATTTACTTTTCAGACTACTAGCTAAGAATCCCTATAAACATGTAGACTCTTGATTTTTCATTGGGCTACCATTCTTAGTCCTATCACTAAGGCTTCATATGCTGCTATGTTGTTGGTGCAAGGGAAAGAAATTTTGAATGATTTGGGAATAGTATCACCTTGAGGTGTAGAAAATAGTATGCCTACTTCTGAACCACAATTAGTATGTGACCTGTCAAAATATAATTTCTATTTGGTTCTATTGTCAAATTCGAAGATAAAATCGTTAGGAAAATCTACTACTAAAGGATGGTCTGCCTACATGGGTGCATCCACTATCTAATCTACAATTACTTGTCCTTTTATAGATTTCTTCTCCACATATTGGATGCTATATTCACTAAGTATCATCACCCATTTATCCAATCAACCTGTTAATGTTGCTTTACTTAGGAGATATTTGAGTGGATCAATCTTTGCGACCAACATGGTTTGATGGTTTAGCATATAGTGCCAAAGTTTTTTAGTAGAAAAGACTATCACAAAACATGAACATTCTATGTTCCTAGAATTTACTTCATATCCCACCAAGGTACGATTGATGTAGTATAATGCCCTTTCATGACCGTGATCATCATTTTGTGCAAGAAGGGCTCCTAATGCTAACTAAGTTGTTGAAATGTATAATATCAACAGTTTTCCATCTATAGGTGGCATTAAGATAGGTGGAGTGAGAAAATAATACTTGATCTATTGGAAAGATTCCTAACATTTAGGTGTCCATACAAATGGTACTCCTTTCTTGAGAAAATGTTGGAATGGGTGTATTTTGTCTGCTAGTTGTACAATGAAGTACCTGATAGACTGTAATATTCCCTATAGTGTTCTTAGTTGACCAATTCTAACTAGAGGAGGCATTTCTATGATAGCTTTTACCTTCCCTGGATCTACTTCAATGCCTCTTCTAGAAATGATATATCCTAGAAGTTACCCTAATTTCACTCCAAAGACACAATTCTTTGGATTTAGTTTGATGTTGTAATTTTCTAGCCTCTCGAATATCTTATCTAGAACTTTCAAATTATTTTCCCTTGTTATTGATTTATCTATTATGTCATCAACATAGTCTTCCATGAGAGTATGGAAAAATTCACGAAAAATAGTCATCATTGCACATTGATACATAGATCCTGCATTCTTAAACCCAAAAGGCATAACATTCTAGCAGTATGTTCCCCATGTACATGTGAAATTTTTCTTGTGTTGGTACTTAGCTATGATTTTGATTTGGTTATACCTAGAGAAACCATCCATGAGGGATAGCATCTCATATCCTGCTGTAAGGTCCACTATCATGTCAATGTTTGACAAGGGGAAGTCATCCTTAGGACATGCCTTGTTGATGTCTCTAAAATCTGTACAAATGCAGATGCCCCCAATTGGTTTAGTCACTGGCACAAGATTTGAAATCCATTCTGCATAGTCTATAGATCTTATGAATCCGACATCCAATACTTTCGTAAGTTTTGCTTTGACTAGTAGAGAAATCTATGGATGCATTTTCCTTAACTTCTATTTGACGGGCTTAATACCTGGATGTAATGGTAGATGATGCAATATAAGGTTTGGATCTAGCCTAGGGATGTTAGCATATGACCATGCAAATTTTATCTGTTTGTTTGTGAAGAAGTCCTGAAACTCATGTTGTTTTGTCTCTGTCAAAGAGGCTGCAAAGTATATTACCCGAGGGTCTTCTTTTGTGTTTATGTTGACTTCAATAGAATCCTCTACTAACATCGATGAATTTTCCTAAGAAATGGATATACTATTCAAACCTCCATCCTTGGGTGCCTCAGAGAGGTTTTCGCCCTTGGATACATCCCTTATTTTGACTATTTCTTCATCCAAAGGCGCCTTTCGGTTTTCACCTAGGGACTCATCATTTTTCTCATTTTCATTTTTTTTCTTTTTATTTTCATTTTTGCGACTAGAGTGTAAGTAGACTCCCCAAAATATGCTTTGTCATCCAAGTCTATGTTAAAACCAACTTTAAGATCCCCTCTTGATATGCCTTCTCGAAGTCCCATGAATTTAGTTATTGCTTCCTCGTTCTCGAATGTGTCTAAGATGGGTGTACCTTGTTGATCACATTTCGATAAGTTGGGGATATACGAGGGGCATGTCATCATCGGAGTTATAAAATGTGGAAGTTGACAAGGTGAATATAGAGTGGTTGACATGGTCATAGAAGTTTTGGACTAAATCCTTCTTATTCTTTTTCCTATGGGCAGGTAAACTTTGATGTAGGACTATTGTAATGGCTAGGTCATTGGAAGATGATTCATCAGGTGCCCAAGAAGCAGGATCAAGGGTTTCCCAATAATAATGCTTAATCCATTCTTCTTTTGACAAGGGCTTCTTATTATGGGGGCTAGATGGATTTGGTATGGGTTTTATCATTTGGACCAGTTCTCCAAATAGATTATCTAGGTTAATGGTGTTGGTAGAGGAAAGTGAATCCCATTCATAGCCGCTTGAGTTAGGGGATTCATCGTAAACTAGGAGAAATGGTTTGTGAGATATCTTGATGTCTTCATAAGCACTCACTTCTGCTTGAAATGGTGACAAAGTACTAGGAAAGACAATTCTAAGCAGTTGAAACCCTAAACCTAGGCCTTTCGGTCATGGTGAGACAATGATTGGTTCAATCCTTCCATTTTGATGTAGTCCTAACCCACTATGTCCATCATTGCCTTTCCTTTGCATTATCTTAAATCCTTTTCCATATTGATCCTTAGCTATCTGAATAGACGGTGAGGGGTATTCATTGTCTTCTTGGTACAACCGAGAGGTAATATCATCTTGGTCCACAACTTCTTCACTTATCTCTCCCCATTTTGTTAATGTCATTGTAGGAGGAACATGAAATGTGACTACAAATTGTCTTCTATCTGACATTGGTAGACCATATTCCTTAAGTGGAACCAGCTGACTAACATAATAGGATTCCTTCATGTAATATTCTTCACAACCCTTATCTTGGATCTCGACCTTAGGAATGCATGATGGTGGTTTTAATGAAATAGACTTGACAAGATGTGATGGATCAACGTACATGGATAAAGTGGATGATGAAGCTTCTTGATTAACTGGCACCTATTTTTGTGGAATTTCCCTAAGGCTTGTACAATATTGAAAAGGATCTGGATCACCATCAATCATGATCTCGGTGTCATTATACGCTAATTTAAAACACTTGTGATATGTGGAAGGTACGGCTTTCATTTCATGTATCCAAGGTCTACCTAACAACAGGTTGAATGGAAGGGTGAGATCCAAGACTTGGAAGCTGGTGTTCATAACTACTAGGCCAATTCTCATATGGAGTGTGACAACTCCTTTGGATGATCTTTCCTCATCATCATAAGCCTTGATGACTATACTCTTAGAGGTGTCTATGCATTCTTTTGAGAATCCCAATGCCTTAACCAATTTTAGGGTACATAGGTTCAAACCTTCTCCTCCATCTACCAAGATTTGTTTGACTTTGGTTTGATGGACTAGGACTTCAAGATGTAATGGGTCATTATGATTGGTCTTTTCTATTGAATAATCTTGTTGATAAAATGTGGCATGATGGGAGTTGGTTAAGTATCCTACCATTTCTTTGAAATGATTGACATATAAATTGGTAGGGATAGTCATGCTCTATAAGGATTTGTTGAGAATAGCTCGATGATCAGGTGATAAATTCAATAGTTCCAAAATGGATATTTGTGCTAGGGTCTTGCTCAGTTGATCAAGTAGATTGTACTTAGACTTGGAAGACTGTGTAGGTGGCTAAGAAGAAGGACCTGGAAGAGTTATCTTAGTTCTCTGTGTATTTACAACACATTTAGGATGCTTCTTAATGGTGATCGTATGGACATTTTCATTTGTAGCTCAAAGGTGATTTATGATCGTACCTTTTCCATAGTCATACTTGGTATTTCCATAATTGGTCAATGTAGTATTCTTAGTTCCCAAACTAGATGCTTTTCCTTTTACATGATCATATAATGGGTCTGTGAAGACCTTATGATCACTATTCTTGGTATGTTTTTTCCCATTGACCTCTATCATTCCATCTTCAACAAAGTCTTGTATGATATTCTTTAGTTGTTGACATTGTCGTAGGTTGTGTCCTTTTGTTCGATGGTATTCAGAATAGGCGTTATCATCCCACCATGAAGGTTTAAAATATCTAGGATCATAATGTCTTGGTTCCAATGGTTAAATGAGATCATGTTTAATTAGCTCTTTGAAAATTTTCTCGATTTGTTGCCCCAAAGGGTTAAATTCATGTTTAGGAAATCTCCTTTGTGGTCCTCCTTGTTGTGAATTTTGGACAAAATTTACTGTTTGATCTGGATTACTCATCATATCTTGATTGGGGTTGTAACCTCTAAGTGTGATGAATGGTCCCGCATGTATGGTCTTAGCATCAACAATTTCATCATTTGTAACATTTTTGTTTCTAGACCAGAACTTGTCTCTATCATTGGGAGTGTTTTGATGTTGAACAATTGTGTTTCTGCCTAGTGCTTTAATTTCTCCTTTGTCAATAAGGAATTTTTCAAGGATGATTCCCTTTTGTACCAAGTCTAGGAATGAATTATAATAATGTACCCTTAAGTCACTTCTCATTTTTGGATTAAAATCTTCAAGGAATATAATGACTTTCTTTTTTTTTTGGTATTTCAACTTGACATCTACTAGCTAAACTTCTCCATCTCTAGAAGAAAGTGGTGAAATTTTCACTATCTTCTTGTGTTGTGTGACACAAGATAGCTATTGTAGTTTCATTTTCTATGTTTAAGGAAAAGTGTTCACAAAATTCTCAGCTAATTCACCCCAAAATCATACGCCATATGGTAATTCAGAGAACCATTCCAGTGCTATCCCGACAAGGGTTCATGGAAATAGTCTCATCAAGTATGTAGGGTCATCCATGCATGTTGTAGAGAATTATCTAATGTGTTATAAATGATTCCTCCTCCCATTATACTTAGGAAAATTCAATATAATGTATCCATGTGGGAAGGGTGTCATGTATAGCGCTTTGTCAAAAGGAAATGGACATAAAGCTTGCATTGAGATAGTTCATTTTCCTGACATAGACATGTTGTCCATCTGTTGTTGAAGTATTTGCATTTGATTTTGGATAACATCTACTTGTGTCGAGGAAATTTTTTTTACATTGTTAGGATCAATGTAGGTGTTCTAAAATGCTATGCTCTATGATGGATTATGATTTGGTGAGGGTATATATCATGTTTGAATGTTTTGATTCTATGTAGGAATATTTCCTATCTGAATGTTCTGATTTGGTATAGAAATTTTTCATATTTGAATGTTCTAATTTGGTATAGGAATATTCATGCCAACATTGGATATCTTACCAGTATTATTTGTGCCAAAGGGGTTTGATGAAGTTTCTCCTGTAGTAAATTGTAAACCTTGTGTTATGTTGAAAGGGATTGTGCTTATAATTAATGATGTTTGAGTAGGTATGCTAGTTGGTATTACTGTGGTAATTTGACAAATAGAAAAACTTGAAGTCATGGTTTTCATTGGTTGAGTAGATGGTGTTTTCAAAGTGTGAATATCAAATCCTTGTGGTAGTGGGGCACCTTCTACTAGAAACTTTGTTAGATAGCATTGGGGATCATTTTCCAAACACTCATCCATAAAGGATGCAAACTCAGGATCTTGTATGGTGGTGTCTATGTCTTCAACATAAATGTGTCCATGTGTGTCTCTAGTGATGTGTTTTTCAAGAAAAGTTTTGTGTGGTCTCTCTTTCCCTGATGGTTGGTTTCTGAAAGGATTGAAATTTTCATTAGGTTTCAACATTTCTTTATGTTTCTTTTTATACCTTATTTCAACCATGAAAATTTTCTCAAAATGAGGCAATGCAACCTATGTCTAAAAAAAGACTGATATGTCCTATTTCTATGTTTTTTGGATTTTTTGAATATAAAGGATGTTGTTAAAGATTTCTAAAATGATGTATACTAAGATGATGTATGCTAGGATGGACAATATGAATTTTTTTTAGTAGAATATGATAGTAAATGATTCTAAGATGGGTATAACCTACCACCTACGGAATAAATCCAAGCAATGATCTAACCTTTACTAAGGAACCTGATTGTAGGACAAAGATAACTGACAAGGTGAATTTCCCAAACTAGACTATTGAGCTCGAAAGATTCACTAATAGGATAATAGTGACTAGGTTCAATGATAATAACAAATCAGAGTATGAATGTATCCAATGATGTGGAAATTTATTCTATTCTATGATATGCAACTTCCTAGGAAGTGTCTAAATGTGTGCAACTTAGGATGACTAGCGCTAAGACGTATATGACACCTAATAATGAAAGGTGTTTGAGAAAAAATTATTCCAAGTTCTGTCCAAGGTTGATTGTAAGAAACAAAAGTGAAAAAAATAGTTTAGCTTTCAGACTAAGTTTATAGTTTTTTGAATTTCTCTGTTGGTAGTCAATTGCGGTTCACCTTTAAGATGTGTTGCTATTTTTGATAGATGTGTTTCCATTTTGAGATGCAGTGAATTGATCAAAATAGGTTTCAAATGTTGATAGGAAATTGTAAATTTCTGACAAATGCGGTTTACTTTATGGTAGATGAAACTTGAAAATATGACCTTTGTGAAACTAAACCTATTGATAGACAGTTGCAGTTTTTTGTTTGACATTTTCAGCTTGTAGATACACATGCAGCTCGAAATACAACAATTGTGGCTCAAAAAGTATACCTTGTGAAATTAAATTTGTTGATAGACACATGTGATGTTTAGTTGAATAGTTGTGACTCTCTATGATACATGCGGTTTGAAATACAATAGTTGTAGTTTTTTGAAGATAATTTTATGACTAACTCAATTTAATGATAAAATTTTGATGAATACAACAAAAAAATATCACAAAATACAAAGTGTTTTCACTTTGATGTGTTGAATCTGTTAAAACTAGAAGACAATTACAACCTAGGCTATGTTGGATAGTATTTATTGAGTTCTTACTTGGATAAATCCAGCTACGCATATTCAAGGTGGATGACTAGTAGCTTGACTCCACTAGCTCCCCTCCATGAAACTCACTTATACGGGGCAGTCAAGCTATTGTACCCATAAAACTCTCATGGAATACATCTCATCTCAACACATGAACTGTAAGAATGTAAGATGACTTCACAGGTCTGAACCTGCTGCACAAACAAATAGATAGAATATTGGCAAAACTACATGTTTTTTAGTGAGGGCATTCCATTCATGGGGCACCATCTAGTATGGTGAGAAACCATTTCTTCCCTTCTAGTCAAAATAGTGAGTGTGATTTCTAGGGTTTCCCCCAAAAATCCACTTTAATATACCGGTTGGAAGTTGTTGGCTAAAGCGTGTTACCGGTTTGAGTCATCTTGGGGTGAGTAATTTTTCCCACCAAGACAGGCCCAAGTTCTAGAGTCAGTAACCATTTCTCTTACACCCAAGATCACATGAATGTGCAAGGGGAGAGGATACTTTGATATACCAAATCGTAAAGGGTTACAAAATGTTCTTTCACACCAGATAAAGCAAAAACTGGTAAATTTTAATCCAAATGACAATTATTTAATCTACTAAAAAAAAAAGTTAACTTTTTTAAAAAACAACTTAAATGTCTTCCACAAAAAGTCTTGCATGCAACTGATTAGTAGCTTATTTGTGTCTTCAGCTTTCGTCCCACAGATAAGAAGATGTTTTGGTTTTCCAAAGTCTTATATGCTTCGTCCTGCAAAAAAAATGTTATCCTCATAAACACAACTGCAAACAAAACATTAGTGAAAACAAAAATCAAAACGAAAAATAAAAAATAAAAAACGCGAAAAAATTAAAAAAATGAAAAGTTTTACCAAGAAGATGCATCATTTCAACTCAAAGATGCGTCGTGATGTTGACAGTCAGATGCGTTGTGGAATGTCATGGATGTGGCTTGTGTTGTCAAATACATCACAAAAATTTTCATATGCGGTTCGTGAACTCAGATGCGTCATTTCTTTAGTCAAATGTGGTTTGTCGTATGATATCTACAAAATAAAAAATTGAAAAGCATAAAGGAGTCACGAAGTTTCAAGTGTGCTTCATGTCAGGTTCACCAAATATGATGTAGATAAAATGGATTGCTACACAATAAGATGGTTAAATCTAATCTAACAAGCATAAATCTAAATCAAACAACAAAGAACGAAGTAAATAAAATAAAACAATAATAAAACAATCTCACTAAATATTAGTCCACCTCTTTGAATTATCTTGATTTTCCTTCTCCATTTTGTTGTATTAGTATTCTTGCCCTGGAATTTTTGTATGTATGCAAGTATAGGCTAGATGTATTGTCTAATCAAAATATCGAATATTATAAGTTCTCAAAAGTATTGATTTTGGGAGGAGGAATAATGACAATGACAGTTCGATTTATAGAAATTGGGTTTTCGAACGATCGAATCAGATTCGAAAAAGAGATCAACGTTTGAGATTGATGATTTTCATGCAATGTGAGTTTTGTGTCAGTTACAACATGATTTGGAAAATTCTACAAGATAAGGATTAAATTAGAATAATAATTTAATTTGGTGTTAAGACTGTTCAAAAATAGAAAGAACAAGAGTTCAATATTATATAAATGATTTAATCTTTAGCTGAAAGTCTTCAAAAATAGAAGAATTATACTTTGAATGAAAAGGATAAAGTTAGAACTCAGAGAATAGCACATTCAAATGCACACATGAATTAATTAATTAAATAGAGATATTTAATTAATAAATATGTTCATGCATATGAGTTAGAACTAGTTAACTGATTCGTTGTGATAGAGAGTCTTCTTGCAGAGACGATCAGATATCGAATCTAGATATAACTGGCAGATTTAAGTAGATTTTGAGTCAAATGTTGAGTGAATAATTAGATAGCTAGGTGATAGAAGAATGTGATAGAAACAATTAATTATGAATTAAATGTTAATTTAATTCAACATTCAAAAATTGAAATTATTTAACAAAATAAATAATGATAATTTATTTAATTGATTGTTGAAAAGGTTAATTGAATAATTAAATAAGGAATATTTAATTATAGTTGAAATATGATAAAGGGGTTAATTAAATAATAAATTATTTAATTAAGAAAGAGAATTAATTAGTTAGTGACATAATTAAATAAATATGATTTATTTAATTAATCAAAGTTGAATAAAGGTCATGATGAATTAATTAAATAATTAAAAGGTTATTTATTTAATAGAGGAAAGATGCATTTAGGAAGTAATTAAATAATTAACATTATTTAATCATACCCATGGACATTAGAAAATTATGTCGAAAGTGGTACTCACAAGCTTAGACCAATTTTCGATGTCTACAAAAAGGATCCCCAAGCTCATCCCAAGTACCGATAGTATTAGCCGATAGAGTGTGATACCAATCTAGTGCTCTTCCCCACAAAAAAGCAACAAGAAATCTCAGCGCTATGTTCTAATATGTAACTCCGTGTACTACATACACATCCACAACATTTGGCATATGTTCAGATGGTGTTCTCGAGCCATCTTCGATAAAATTTTGAATATATTTGAGGGAAAATACTAGGATAGGGGCCCATATGGCAAATGCAACTGGGGCTACAAGGGACTTTCAACATTCGAATCCATGCAATTTCAATTTGTGATTAACATTATGGATGGGATCCGAAAGCTTTACTGGGAAAGTTTGGGTATGCATTGTTACTAGTGGAGTCACTAACAAGCCATGATTATTTGTGGTTCATGACCTAGTAATAGGCCAATGAGTTGTATACCCTTTTGATTTCGTATATTTAAGTGGTCCCACTAGGCATTCCAGGAAAAATAAAAAAATGTTGATGCCAAAAATTAGCAAGGTAACAACCCTTTCTGGGAAACTCGGTTAAAGGGGGGCTTATAGTGCTAAACTGAGTAACCTCTGGATTTTAAAGAAGCTGACTCTTCTATAACTACGGTTTTGAAAGGGAAAAGGAAGCAGGTATAAAAATAAAAGATCTAACTAGGGGCAATGCACCGAGGCTTAGATGTAATGCACAATAGACCTATCTTGTAGATACAGTCTAAGGGTTCGTTCAACAATCTGTTATGTTCTAGAATGAAAGGAAATAAAGATAAAATTCTTAATGATTCACTCAATGAAATAAAATAATATTCATACACATTTACTGAAAAGAGGAGTCAAATACATGATCTAAACTAGCAAACTTGCATTAAATTTAGAGAAGTTCTACAAATGAAACATTTAGCACCACAATGGCACAGTAACACTTTATCCAAATCTTCAAGAAAATAGAAAGGCCGAAAAATGGCATAGTCTGCAAATCTTTACAATAATCTTAAAAGTGGTAAATGCCTGGTTCTTTTACCAAATTTTCCTCTCAAAATATGAACTCTTGCTTTGATGGAAGAAGTAGTATTTATAATGAAAACCCAGCTCGGTGGGATAGTAACAAAAATATTCTCTGATCATTAGCAATGATTTCTCCTTGTCATGCAACCAAAAATATTTGAGCCATGAATGAGAATTCCCTAGAGTTGAATGCATCCCCTACGAATGATGGTAGTGGTCCCAACAGACCAGTGCATTGACACATCCTATCACTCATGGTGGCAGTTACAAAACATGGAAGTTGGTGTAAGGTTGTTGCTTTTTTTTCTCTCCTTCACGATGAAGCCTTTAGAAGATCACATGGAAAGCGGTCAGGGATGATGTTCATCCATCCCCTTAAGCGATGAAAAAATTGTGGTATGAAGATACTTGGAGGTCTCAAATCATATTGTGTCAAGGGTGGCACCGCTAAGAAATGTGTGTAGACTGATGCTATGTGGCACATGGTTAGGGCATGAAAGGAGAGTGATGGAAAGTAGCACTAAATATTGTGAACTCCTGACATGTGGAAGCATTGCACAATATTTTGGAAAGCAAGAGAAGTAAACCTTACAAGGAGTGTTTGGCTGACAAGTGGCTATATTCACATAAGCCTTTGTGAGAGGAGCTCGATATTGATTTTTTAAAGGGAGGGTGCGGACATTACTTAAGAAAAATAAAATCACCCAAATGGATCTTGGAAATTTTATGTTCACAATATCAAAGACGTCTCTTGTCACCATCAGTTCTCTGACATTTAATCATTTCATCAAGTTTGTCTTAGCTAACCTTGAACTTCTCTTTGTACTCATTTGCAATAGTAAGTTCATTTTGGAGATCATCAATCTATTTTTCCAATACTTCCTCATTGTTTTTAGATTGTTCTAGTTCATTGTCCAAATGGTTGCATACTTCAGATTTTTCTTTCAGAGGCTGTGCAAGCTTCTCTTCATTCTTCTTTTTGTCTTCAATCTCCTCGGTCATCCTCATCATGATAGATTCCATTTCATACTTTAGGACAATATTGTCTCTGGTAAGCTTTTCACATTCTTTTGTCTTTTCCTTCAAGGCTTGATTGAGTTGCTCATATTCAATGCTATTACTATCATTCTACTAGATTTGATCATAGAGTTCCTTTCTCTTCTCCCCGGACTTATTGATTTGGTCTTTTAATGATTGAATGATTTTTTCAGCATTCTCAAGAATTTCTTGCAATTCTCGTTTCTCAAATTTTGAATGGTCAAGATCATCTAAGGCCATCAAAAGTTGTTGTTGAAGATTGCTTGAATCCATTGAAACACTTTACAAGATCTCCCCAATTTTTTAGAATTCTTCTGAGTAACTAGATATAATACCAATTGTTGGAAACAAGCTACACTAAGAGGGGGGGTGAATCAGTTTTGTGCAAAAATTAACTTTATTAATCTTTATCTTCAAAGCACTTAAAACATTCAACCAAAATACATGAACATGAAGCAAACAATCACAACACCATAACACAAGTATTTTTTATGTGGAAACCTTGTTAGGGGAAAAACCATGGTGGATGGCCAATCCACAATATGATTTGAGTATACTAAAAATGAATTTTACAATATGGGGAATGCACTTGCATTCAGGCACACAGCCTAGACCTCACTGCTCAAAGAAGACTCACTTTCTTACAAAGATAATCAGATTAAATCCATCTGAGATATTGAACTGGGAGATTAGCATCTACATATGCTTGATTATAGTTCTAGTTCAGCTCAACAATTGATCTTTTGTTCTTCTGACTGATTCTATAGTTTTGTTTTGCTCTACTCAAACTCTCATGACAAAATTCTTAATGCACAAGTGAAATATGCATAATCTCTCTTTTGCACTTCTGATATTTTCAATTCACATCGACACACCTTTTGCACACTTCAAAATAATATAATGATCACTTATACATATTCGTGACCAAGAATTTAATCGCAATATGTCAACATCAATTGAACACAAAAATATTTGCAATTATTGGCTCAAATTATGAGTAATCCTCAATGTTCATCCACAACAGTTGGCCACAACTTAGTTAGAATGAAAAATGAATGCTTGAACACAAAAAATCTTGAATAATTATTCTTTGAATATCCACAATATTTTATGATAACCGAGTCGGCCAAATACACTAGTAAACAAGAAATTAACCAACCGGATCTTCCAACTCGCACACGAATCAATACAAGGAATTGAGATTCATGAATAACACAAAGAATACATTGATCAACCTTCCCTAAGATATGCAACACAAAATATTAACAGAAAATCTTCATGAGAATCGATGAACACAAAAATGTTGGATGCTCTATTCTTCCTTAACTATTTGCAATCTGACTACTGGTATGATCAAATGATGATGCACTGATCCATTCACCGACTAGGGCTTCCATCAATTACAACACCAAATTATATTCACAGTGTCTCTTGCAAAAAATTTCACCTAGAGTAGCTAATAAAATATCTAGAAAAGGTAGATTTATGGAAAAGTCTTGGGTTGTTGAGTATGCAAACCAAACAAGAGCAATAGTGAAGCAATGCTTGTTTGAAGCCAGGATAGAACTTCCTATTTTCTCAATTGAGGTAAAATTGTATGTATCTCCCCTAGGATCTTATGATGTCATTGTAGGAATGAATTGGCTATGGAAACATATATCCTAAGTGGATTTTCATTCCAAGGTAGTAGAGTGTCTTTATGATCTATGAAATTGGCTGACATTTCAAGGAACACCAAGAGAAATTAAGTTGAGACTAATTTCTGCCATGCAAATTATTAGAGTGAAAAAGAAAGATTTCCAACTATTTTTAGTCAAAATAAAAGAACTCAAGGAATTCACTCCTCAAGATAATGTCATGGATTGTGAACCATAAGATTCTCTAGAGATTGAAGAAGGAGAAATGGAGGAATCTAGAGAAATGGATATGGAGAAATATCCCATTTTAAAAAAAATGTGGAGGTATTTCTAGATGAGTTACTTGGATTACCTCCCAAGAGGGTATGTGATTTCTCTATTGACATTGTACTAGGATTTGAACCTATATCCAAGGTTCCCTATAGAATGACTACTACATAGTTAATGGAAATCAAGGAACAATTGGAAGATTTGTTATCAAATGGATTGATAAGACCCAATCTTTCACCTTGGGGAGTGCCAATGATCTTTGTGAAGAAGAAGGATGTCACACTATGATTGTGTATTGATTATCAGATGCTTAATAAATCTACGATAAAGAATAAATATTTGTTGCCATGTATCGATGATCTATTTGATGAGATGCGAGGAACGACTGTATTTTAAAAGATTGATTTGTGATTAGGTTACCATAAACTAAGAATAAAAGATGAAGACATATTCAAGACTGCCTTTAGAACTAGATATGAGCATTATGAGTTTAGAGTCTTACCTTTCAGACTTACTAATGCACCTGCAACATTTGTGAACCTAATGAATAATTTTTTTAGGGATTTTTTGGATAGGTTTGTTTTAGTATTCTTGGATGATATCTTAATTTATTCCAAGGATGAAGAGGAGAATTTAAAAAATTTACAGATAGTTATCCAGTGATTAAGAGAACATAAAATATATGGAAAACTCTCTAAATGTACACTTTCAGAAGAAGGTGCACCATCTAGGTCATGTAATTTTGATTGAGAGAATTTTAGTGGATCCAACTAAAATAAAAGTGGTGTTAGAATGACCAGTACCTAAGAATGTACTAGAGGTTAGAAGTTTCATGGGTTTGGGTGGCTACTATCAAAATTTTGTTGCAAAATTTTCCAAGATAGTTATTCCTATTACATCATTGTAAAGGAAAGGAAAGAAGTTTGAGTGGATGGTAAAATGTCAAGAAAATTTTGATCTAGTCAAGGAGAAGTTGACTATGGCTCCAATATTGAAGGTACTAGATCTGGAGGGTGACTTTACTATCATCATGGATGCATTGGGAGAATTAATAGGTGGAGTGTTGATGCAAGAAGGGTAGGTCATATCTTATGAATCAAGAAAGCTAAAGCCCTATGAGAAAAAATATGCATCACATGATTTAGAGTTAGCAGTAGTTGTTCATACATTGCAGATGTGGAGACATTATTTTCTTGGGAAGCCATTTGAACTAAAGACTAATCATCATGGTATTAAGTATTTTTTTACTTAACCCAATATTAATCCACAACAATGGAGATGTTAAGAGTTGGTATCTTATTATGACTTCAATATCAATTAAATCAAGGGAAAAGAGAATCAAGTTGTTGATGAGCTAAGTTGTAGAAGGGATATTTCCTTAATGGTATCCATTCAAACCAGATTAAAGGGTCAAGTATCACAAAAATCCAAGGGCGATGAGTACTATGAGAAAGTTAAGAAATAACTCAAGGATAATTTGTAAGATGCAAGGTATGAAGGATTTCATTTTGAACTTAGTGGATTGTTAAGGTTTAAAGGAAGAATTTATGTGCCTAATTCTGAAAAGTTGAGAAATCTGGTGTGGAAAGAAGTGCATGAAGCACCATATTCTAGACATGTAGGTGTGATTAATATGTTGGTTGATGTGAAGCCATTATATTTCTAGAAAGGGATAAAATGAGATGCTGCTAAATTTATAGCAAGATGCTTAGAGTGCCAAAGGGTGAAATATGAACATCATCACCCAATAGGTTTTGTGTATCTTCATGATGTTTCTGAGAGGAAGTGGCAATTCATTAGTATGGAATTTATGCAGGATCTTCCTATGCCAAGGAATAAGCACAATACCATTATGGTGGTAGTGGATAAACTTACCAAAGTAGTTCATTTTATTCCTAGAAATTTAACACATGAAGCTCCTATCATAGCTTGAAAATTCATTCAAGACGTGTTTATATTGCATTGGATTCCTAAAAAAGATTATTTTAAATAGGGATGCTCATGTGACATCTAGGATTTGGAAAACCTTGTTTTCCTCACTTGAAACTAAATTGAATATAAATTTTGCATATCATCTAGAAACAAATGGGAAAACTGAAAGGGTGAATCAATTATTAGAAGACCTATTGAGAGTGTATTGCATAGATATGGAATAAATGTGGGAAGATTACTTTCCTTTAGTGGAGTTTTTGTATAACAATTCATATCATTCAACGATTAAGATGGCTCCTTTTGAAGCATTGTATGATCATAAATGTCAAAATCCTATGTCAAGATAAGCTAGAGGATTGGATAAGTCTTGGACTAGAGATGTTACCAAAAATGGAAGAGCCAGTTGGAGTTATTAAGAAAAGGCTAGCTAAATCCAATGATAGGTGGAAAAGGTATGTAGATTCTAAGAGAGTAACTAGAAAATTTGAAGTAGGGGAAAAGTTTTTGAGAGTAAAACCTCAAAAGAGTTCCATAAAGTTTTGGAAGTTATCCAAACTAGCTTTGTGATACGTATGTCCATTTGAGGTTCTAGAGGAAGGTAAACCATGTTGCTTACCGAATTGAATTGACTCCAGCTCTTTCCCAAATGCATAATGTCTTTCGTGTCTCATACCTAAATAAGTATATACTAGGTGATAATCATGTCATTGATTGGAATGCTTTACATGTATAGGACCCATAAGTACTAACAATCAAACCTTTTAAGGTGCTCGTAATGCATAAGCTTCACTTATGTAATAGAGAGGTTCTCTAGTGAAAATTCTAGTGGGATGAGTACTTAGAAGATTCTACTACTTGGGAAGACTATGTTGAAATAGAGGAAAAGTTTCCACATGTTTTACATGCTTTTGAGATTTCCTAAAGAAAATATTATGTGTTGTGTTTCATCTATGTTTACTACATAAGATCATTGGGGACGATGATTCACAAGGGAGAGATATTTTATGCACCATTATGTATTTACCTAGTTACATTTACCTAGCTAGATGAAATACTTGCATATGTGTGTGTGTTTGTAACTTTGATGGAAATAAATGTGAATGTACTTTATTTGTATGAATCATTGAAAATGTAATGAATAAATGCTTGATTCAATTAGATGATATATAAATGTCTTAATTATGACTATATAATATATACTACACATAGTTGTTTCGTTATTA